>CM031236.1:677984249-678056224 GCA_018340775.1 Taxus wallichiana var. yunnanensis
AGATGTTTTTGAACGTAATTACACAGAAACTATCATCAAAATAGTAGGGGCCATGGATGGACTTGGGAACGTTTCAAAGTACAAAGTTCCAAGAGTTCGAATCAATCACCAATTACAGGTATAAAGGTTTGTTAAGTCAATAGTGAAGGGATATTGTACTTCATTGGGAAATAATAGATTGATTCTCATTACGAGAATCCAGAGACGTAGCCTTCGGGTGAACTCTGTTATCAAGTTCTTGTGTTGTGGATTTGATTTCAGTTTGTTTAGAAGCTTTTGATCAGATAAAAAATTCAAGTTAGTTTATTTGATTAATTATTTAAGAAAGCATAAAATTGGATTATTTGGATTGAAGTCACAATTTTAGTATCCATAACCCACAACATAGAAAGGGAATTGCACATTTCAGATTTGGAATCAAGAATTCAATTTGAGTGCATTCTAAAATCAACTGTGAATTTTTAAATGGATTTGTAATAGATTCAATATATTCACTTAAGTTGAAAATTAAGGATAATTGATTTATCTAGAAGAGTTCAAGGATTTGGGTTTCAAGAATTCCCAAAATTGCTAATACTCTTAGTCAGTTATCAAGTTTTTAAATCTGAGAATTTTCTAAGTACTACTTCAAAAAAATTAGTACCATTTTTAGATCACCAAACCATCATTACTTACTTACTCAAGGCTTCAAGTAAGAGCACCATGAAAACCCACAATACATTATAAAACAAGTTGTTTTACTAGCTCACTTGTTGTTAGCTTAAAACTTCATTTCGGAAGGATTTTTATGTACTTTCATGACTAGATTAGATATGGATATGCTCTTAAAATTGAATTCAAATAGCTTAACTTGAATTATATATTTTAAGTAGGGATTATTTCTAATATTTCAATAGCTGGCACACACCATTCATTTGAAGAAAAACAAAGCAAATGTTTGAAGTAAGAGAGGAATCACCTGAAGCAAGGGAATAGTCACTGGAAGTAGAGGAAGTTTCCATCATTCAAGACCCTAATCTTATGATTGAAGAAACCTCTAGGGCTAGGAAAGGAAAGGGAAAGTCTAGATCCATGCCAGATAGTGAAACCAAAGGGGATAAAATGAAGTATGAATATAAAGGTTATCCAGTTGAATCTTGTGTGGAATCCAATATTTTTGAAATTAGTGACACATATATGGGGCATGTGTCCAAAACGAGCTTATAGAAAGATCTAATTCCATAAGGCAAGTACCTCTTATCTAAGACCTGAATAAAAGTGGATTGATACGAGATATAGTTACATTTCCTAGTGTTGCTCAATTACCTGAATTATTCCTAGAATGTGCCAAGTATTATGATCCTTTAACAAGGTTAGTCAAGGATACCTTAAACAACCTCGTGGTGAGACTTAATGCTCAATTTTTCAACTATAGCTTAAAGATCCCCACAAAACCAAAAGTGCTTGATATGAATATGGAAAATTCCAATGAGCATTGGGAGAAGAACACAATCGATGCCATTAGGATCAATAAAGAAGGGTAAACAAGAATAATTGACTCTCTCTTTCCACAAGAAGATACTTCATGGAATGATGGAAGAGATGAAGTTACTATAAGGAAAGGTGGAATAATTTATGGATGAGCTCGATGATTGCATTTATGATGTCACAAAATACAATGTTGCTAATCCGCCAAAAGATATAGAATAATTCCTTCATCTTTTTCAATAAGAAATTGATAATGCTATTACTCCCTTCACTTGTGATTCAATGGAAAAATTGTCAAAGATTCACCAGGATGTCAATTATCTTGCATCTTGTATAGGGACAATAAGAGGTTATGGAAGCATATTGGTAAGGGAATTACTCAGATTTGAAATAGAAATGCAATCCATTGCCAAAGCTGATGGAAAGGTGAAAAAATATATGTTGGGGCAGTACGCCAAATATCAGGAGAAGAACATGGTTGAGGCTGAAGAGGAAGGCCAAACTAAAATTGAAGTCCTTCATTTAGAATAGCTCCTTGACTTCTTCTTCTTATTTTTCTAATTCTTCTTATTCTTTCTTTCTTCTCCTCTTTTTCATGATCCAAAAATGTAATAAAGTAATGAAATTCCATTGTAAAACCTAAGTAACTCAGTTTAATACGATTACTTCAAGTTGTTTAAAAAAATCACTTACTTACAAATATGTGGCATCACATGATAGGTAGATGAAGTTATTTAGGACCGAGAAACATTACAACATCATACATGCCATAAATAATGAAAGTTTCAAGGAGGAGAATTCCCAACTTCTTCTAGTTTTTTAGCTAGGCGCATGAATTGAATGTAATTAATGACTCTTATTTGTATCTTCCTTCTAGATGCTATAAATAGCAAGAGAGGCCTACGAGGCCAGGGATCGGAAAAATTTTGGCAAACAATTGTTGTACTTGTGCATTATTATTTCAAACTTTGTGTTGAAGTAATCATATGTTCATCTTGTAAACTAGTTGAGCTTGAATAAGAAGAAGGAAGATTTTTCATAACTTTATGTCTTATAAAGTCTTGTTGTGCACATTGTGGATGTTTATGGTAAAAAGATATCTTGAATTTCCATTTGAATGCATTTCTTTTTATTTGCTGGAAATTGACAAAATCATCAAGTATTTATTTATTCCATGTGGCTATAACGAAATTTTTATCTATTTGTTACGAAGCACGTTTCTTTTATATAGTTGTTATTATTCCCCCAATTCTCTTTCCACTTCTCTTAATCATTATTTTTCCATACAATTGCTTACTTGTTACAGTGTTGTTTGGCTATGGTTCATGAGATGCACAATTAAAGTAATACCCAAAAAATTAATTAATAGGCTTTAGAATAAATAAATATATCATACGGGAGCTTCACCGTTAAATGAAGGGGATTTATCCCAATACTTCCTAGATTTGTGCATGCATAAAATCTAGCCAACAAAATTAGAATTCAAGTGTGTCATTTCCTTTGGTGCTCACTCTCGTGAGTAGTCTATGTCTTCAATTCCACGCAAGTGTGATGTTACTCTAGTTGACTTATCTCCTTCACCTGGGTCCAAGGTCATTATTTGTCCACCAACATAGGTCATTATTCATGTGTACTCTCCTTCATCCACTGCTGCACCATCTCATCCACCGCACAATGTTACTACTACACATTGGATTCCTAAGTCATCAACATCTCCACCACCTACATCCGAATCTCCCATCATTGGCACCATTTCATTAGGTATTCAGTTCATTTCATATGTTCATGCTACTTCCATTCCACATGCTTCTACCACTCCATGCCCACTTGGTCTTTGGTAGGTGATTTTCTCACCTTACCCCCCATAACGCACTCATGTTCTTATGGTTCTTACATGACTGTTGAGGGATCTGTTACAATAAGAACCTCACCACATCTTTGTGCTCTACTGTAATGAACTGTTACACCAAAACCTCGAGGTTTCAGTGAAATCCACACATGAGGATCATAACATCCCACCACGCTTTGTAGAGCCCGACTCGGGCTGGGTTTGCACCCACACTCCCATATGTACGAGCCCCGCTTCACCGACGTTTAGGCGCCCCACGGGCCCCAGCTACACGACGTAACCAACTGAGTGGGATTCAAACACGGGTGGTCGCTCTAATACCAAATGTAATAAACCGTTACACCAAAACCTCAAGGCGTTAGTGAAATCCACACATGAGGATCATAACATATACATTATATCAATATATTTATCTAGCGTACATTATCATACCATTTCCCGATGATGCACTCTTGTTTTATAGTTCATTATTGACTATTGAGAGGTCTTATATAAATGAACATCATCATCTACACATTGGGGGAATTACACGCTTCAATACACTTTTATGACCATATCATTCACATACTCATACTTTACCATTCATACATATAATGTACTTTCTCATCATTCATGTATCACATGGATTAATCACACTATATATATTTCATACATCTATGAGCACATTAGTCATCATTATTCATTAGTCAACATCAACAACTACGCAATGCAAATCAAATCAAAAAATACAAACAATTCTCACAACATCACACATCAAATATATCTACAATCAAGATACACGAGTATCAATCATCACATCGCACATCAATAAAAATAAATTACAAAAACATACACCAATATTCCATATCTATATAAATCATTCAAAATCATAAATAAAAAAATTCCACCGCTTAGGGGCAACCCCCATACATCACTACATCAATACATATCATATCTCATCATCACTATCACTATCTACAACTACGGGATCTCTAGAACTAGAAGCTTCACCGCTCAATCTATGTTGTTGATCACAGCCCCTATATCTCTACCTTTCTAGGTAATAACATAACCTCAGCTGACTACTCCACAAAACGACCCTGTATCTCCAAAAATATCACAAATACATCTTGTGCTAAGGGACCTCCACCCGTAGCCTTTCTAACTCATCGTGTCTCCTCTTGTGCCTCATCTGTCTCGCCAATAGCATGGTAAACGTAGTCATCATTAATGTTAGGTTGTGGATCCTGTTGTCATGTGAAAAATTGTTGAAGACTATACACTAAGAGTATTGTACACTTTCCAAAAAAAATTCTCATCGGGGTTCGGGGTCGGGTTGGGCCTTGAGTAGGGTCCAGGCGCACCCCAGAAAAAAAATTGGCCTCAAAAAACATGCCCAATATATGGCGAAACATGATTTTTTCATATGGGTGGGATTTTTGACCCATAGGTTTATGGGAGGGTTTTGGCCCATGGCTTTGATACCCACGATTTTGTAAAACTACTAAAGTAGTTGTCTACTTATGTGGTTTTGTGCATACGGTAGGGTCAATGTAACATTGCAGATGTGTATGAATTTGGGTGTGAATTCTATAGAGTTTGTTGAGCATAGCTCCAAATAGATCTAGGTATTGTATTGAGAGAGCGGGTGGCTTGTAATAAAATTTGAGCAAGTGATTCTTCGCGGACGTAGCCCAATTGGGTGAACCATGTTAAATATTGTCTTTTGTGTTGTGTTATTTTATTTTGCACTTTTATTTGAGATCTATAATATTTTATATATATTAGTTTCTATTGTTGCATTTTGTGAGGGATTGTTCTCCGCAAATCTTATCCCTAATTTCCTAACAATTGGTATCAGATCCTGGTTTGGTTTGTTGAAGTGTTGAGTCACAGGAAAGTTTTATCTTGAGTGAGAGCTATGGAAGATGATGGAATATCAAGGATTGATAAATTCAATGGGCATAATTTTAGTCTTTGGAAGATGCATATGGAAGATTACCTTTATCAAAAGGATCTTTATATTATGTTGTCTAAGAATGTGAAAAACCCTCGAGCATGATGGATGTGGAATGGGATTTTCTAGGATAGAAAGGGAACTTGGGACACTCCATTGTGTCTTGCATCTTCGGTATTATTACTTGTTTCAAAGGAAAAGACTACAAAAGAATTGATGGATGCATTAGGGAAGTTGTATGAAAACCCTCTACCTCTAATAATATATTTTTAATGAAAAAGTTGTTTAATATGAAGATGTCTGAGAATGGTTCAATATAAAATCATTTAAATGATTTTAATACGGTTGTAAATATGCTAGCTTCAATTACAATAGAATTTGATGAAGAAGTTAGGGTTTTATTAATTTCAGGCTCTTTACCCGAGATTTGGAATAGCCTGTAATGGTGGTAGCAACTCAAAGTTGAAGTTTGAGGATGTTTTAGGGATGATTCTAAGTGAGGAAATGTGAAGAAAAAGCTCTGGGGAATCTTCTACTTCAAGGAATTCTTCGACAGTGAAAACTAGAGGGAGACAAAAGAATAGAGGAAGCCATGGAAAATCGAAGGATTAGGCAAGGTAAAATCCAAAAGCAAGATAGTATGTTGGCACTGTGGAAAGTTTGGGCATGCAAAGAACGATTGTTGGGAGCTTCAGAAAAGAAAAAAACAACAGGAAGAAAACAAGGAGGAAAATGTGGCAACGGGTAACGTATGTCGAATGCTTTGATTCTTTCTTTATACAATATTACTTGAATCTTGGGTTTTAGATTCGGGGCTTCTTTCCATGCTACTCTACATAGGCATTATTTTTTTGATTATGTTCAAGGAGATTTTGGGCATATTTTTCTTGGTGATGATGAGCCTTGCAACATAGTTGGAAAATGTTCTTTTCGGGTTAAGATGCAGAATGGGAATACTTGGCTATTGAAGGATTTCAAACATGTGCCTACATTAAGATGAAATTTGATATCAGTAGGGTAGTTGAGAAGTGATGGTTGTACTGTGATATTTACAACGGACTCTTGGAAGGTTACAAAGGGTGCTCTTGTGGTGAAAAGAGGTAAGAATGTTGAACTTTGTATTTAACCACTTATATCACTAATGTTTGTAATCTTGTGGCTTCAAAAGTAGATACAACATTGTGGCACTATAGGCTTGGTCATATGATCCATAAGGGCATGGAGATCATAAAGAAGGATTTTCTCGGATATACAAAAACAAGTTTAGAGTTATGTGAGGACTGCATATAGGGAAACAGAAGCGAGTAAGGTTTCTCAAGGTTGGACCTACAAAGAAAGAGAGTAAGTTAGAGTTGGTGCATTTTGATGTGTGGGGGTGGCTCAAGTATCATCTCTTGGGGGTTCAAGTTATTATGTTACTTTTATTGATGATGCAACAAGGAAATTTTGGGTTTATTGTATTAGAAACAAATCTAATGTATTTGACACTTTTATTAAATAGAAATTATTAGTAGAGAATGAAATAGGTCTTAAGCTAAAATGTCTCAGGTCAGATAATGGAGGGGAGTATTACAACAATGAGTTTGATGATTATTGTTCTAAGAATGGAATTTGTAGGCAAAAGATGGTTCCAGGAACTCTGCAGCAGAGAAAAGGGGTGTCCAAAAGGATTAATAGAACAATAATGGAACGTGTTAGGAGCTTGAGGTTACATGTAGGATTGCTGCTTTTTTGGGCAAAAGCGGTGAGCACAATTGTGTACTTAATAAACATAGGACCCTCAAGTGCCTTGGATGGAGGCATACCCGAGGAGGCTTGGTATGGTAAGAAAGTAGATTATTCATTTCTTAGAGTCTTTGGATGTGAGGAGTTTTTCCATATAGACAAGGATGATAGGACTAAGCTAGAGGATTAATCCGAAAAATGTACTTTCATTGGTTATGGTGGTGATGATTTTGGATATAAATGTTGGATTATTAAGGAAAAGAAAATCATTTGATCTAGGGATGTGGTATTTAATGAGAAATTCATGTATAAGTAGCAGTTGTAGGAAAACAAGGAAGAATCCAAGAAAGACTATGTAGGTGTATAAGATCTTCCAGGATGGGAAAGTGACACATGAATTAGTTCAGAACCTCCTCAACATGAACCAAAAATCCTATATTGAGGAGGTCTTCTAGGGTAAGAAGAAAACTCGAACATTTTTCTCCTTATATTTATTATTTATTACTCACTAACAATGGAGAGCCGAGAGATTTGATGAAGCAATGCAGTAGATGTCAAGAAGAAGTGGGAGCAATCCATGGATGAGGAGCATCAAAATCTCATAGAGAACCGCACATGGGATTTGGTGAAGCTACCCAAAGGAAAAGAGCATTACGAGAACAAGTGGGTGTCTGATTCAAATAGGAAGGAGGCAAAAAAGATACGAGGCCCGATTGGTGGTCAAGGGGTTTGCATAGAAAAAAGGTATAGATTTTGATGAGAATTTTTCTCCTATAGTAAAAATGACTTCTATTAGAACTGTTCTAGGAATAGTTACAGCAAAAGACTTGCACTTAGAGTAGCTTGATGTAAAGACTGCATTTCTCCATGGTGATTTGGAGGAGGATCTATATATGTAGCAACCAGAGGGCTATGAGGTCAAAGGTAAAGAGGAGATGGTGTGAAAATTGAAGAAGAGATTGTATGGATTAAAACAAGCTCCACGTCAATGGTATAAGAAATTTGATAGCTTCATGATGGAGAAAGATTATATTAGATGTCATTCTGACCATTGCATGTATACAAAGAAATTTGAGGATGGAAGTTATATTATCATGTGTCTTGTATGTGGATGACATGTTGGTTGCAGGTAAAAACATGCAGAAATACAAGTACTCAAGAAACAAATGCTAAGTGACTCCTTTGCTTATGAAGGATTTGGGTGCAACCAAAAAAAAATCCTTGGTATAAGGATATCTCGGATAGGAAGGAATAAAATCTGGATTTATCTTAGGAAGAGTACATTAAGAAGGTATTGGAGAGGTTTAATATGCAGGACGTTAAACTAGTTGGGAATCCTTTGGCGGGACATTTCAAGTTATCAAAGGAGCAATGTCCCAAGACAGAGCAGAGAGAAAAAAAGATGTCCAAGGTACCTTACTCATCAGTGGTTGGTAGTTTGATGTATGCCATGGTGTGCACCAGGCCTAATATTTCCCATGCAAAGTGGAAGCGGTGAAGTAGTTTTATGAGTGATCTAGGTAGATATCACCGACATGCAAAGAAAGTGGATCCTTCGATATTTGAGAGGGACCATGGGGAAATTTTGTGCTACAGTGGATCAGACACCACTTTGCATGGTTATGTAGATTTAGATATGGCTAGAGATGTAGACAGCAGGAGGAGCATGATAGGTTATATTTACACTATAGGTGGGATAGGACTGAACTATATTTCATGAATACAAAAGTTGGTGGCTTTGTCAACCACGGAGGTTGAGTATGTTGTTGCCACAGAGGAAAGTAAAGAGTTTATTTGGCTACAAAATTGCTTGAGGATTTGGGACATAAGTAGGAGGAAGGGAAGTTGCATAGTGATAGTCATAGTGCTATACACCTAGCTAAGAACTTTGTTTTCCACTCTAGGATGAAGCATATACAGGTTAGGTACCATTTCATCAGGACAACTTTGGAGGAAGAGAAGTTAAAGCTGGAGAATATTCATACCATTCAATCCTATAGACATGATGACCAAGGTGGTCACAAGGGAAAAAATGAAGTTACGTTGAGCTTTGGTTGGTCTTCACAGAAACTAGTGAAGGGTTGAGAAGCTTGCTCAAACAAAAACTAGTCTCTAAGTGGGAGATTGTTAAGTTGTGGAGTCTATTTTCATGTGAGAAAGTGTTGAATATTTTACACTAAGAGTATTGTACACTTTACATAGTTGTCTCACCGGGTTCAGGCCATGTTGGGCCCCAGAGGGGTGTAACCCCCGAGAAAAAAATTGGCCTTGAAAAATGTGCCCAATATATCGGGAAACATGCTTTTCTCATATGGGCGGGATATTTGACCCATAGGTTTATGGGACAGTTTTAGCCCATGGTTTTGATACCCATATTTTTGTAAAACTACTAAAGTAGTTGTCTATTTATGTGGTTTTGTGCATATGGTAGGGTTAATGTAACATTGCAGATGTGTATGAATTCGGGTGTGAATTCTGTAGAGTTTGTTGAGCATAGATCCAAATAGATCTAGGTATTATATTGAGAGAGTGGTGGCTTGTAATAAAATCTGAGCAATTGATTCTTAATGGACGTAGCCCAAATTGGGTGAACCACATTAAATATTGTCTCTTTGTGTTGTGTTATTTTATTCTACACTTTTATTTGAGATCTGTAATATTTTCTGCATATTAGTTTCTACTGTTGTGATTCTTGTGAGGGATTGTTCCACATATTTTATCCCTTATTTCCTAACAGCTTAACGCCACTGGATCAAACAAATGTGCATGCTCACCTCTCAATAGCATCCACATGCTTTAGCATACCTATGAGTACATCGGTGGGAACATTCTCCGTCAATGTGTGGATAGATGTGTCCACTATTAGTGACCAATATACATCACCATCATCCATAGATATATACATTGGATAACAACGACAATTAAACAACCAAATAACCAATCACAAACATCACTATATAAATACTCACGCTTTGTTATCATTTTCGCTATGCTCTTGGGGGTTATGTTGTGGAGCCTATTTTTTATGTGTGGAAGTGTTGAAGATCTGTACATCTCCACGCTTTCTTGAAAAATGTGCCTAATATCTCAAGAAACGTGCTCTTCTCATATGGGTGGGATTTTTACCCATAGGTTTATGGGGTGGTTTTGGCCCATGGTTTTGGTACCCATGATATTGTAAAATTGCTTAAGCAGTTACCTATTGATGTAGGGAAGACATATCATTGTAGATATGTGTGAGTTCAAGTGTGAATTCAAGAGAGTTTGTTGAGCATAGCTCCAAACAAATATGGGTATTGTATTGAGAGAAAGAGGTGGCTTGTAATAAAAATTCTGAGCAAGTGATTCTTGGTAGATGTAGCCCAAATTGGGTGAACCACATTAAATATTGTCTCTATATTGTGTTCTTTTATTTTCTGCACTTTTATTTCAGATCTGTGATATTTTTCTACATATTAGTTTCTACTATTGTGATTTTGTGTGGGATTGTTCCGCATATTTTATCCCTTATTTCCTAATAGGGGAATGTCCTTGCCCTATACTCCTCTCATCGGTGGCACTCCCACCACATCCACAACAACTGGAAACAAAAACACCCAATGATATGATATCTACCATGCACTATATGCCTCAGTACACCCTATGTCATCCACATCTATCAAGCAGCTTATCGCCGCATCTACCTCGTGCTCGTGCGGAGGTAGTAGTTGCGCCCTATGGGTCCTAGTCTAGCTACCCTCCTCGGGGCCCTCATCTCTCTCACCCATGTATATGGATCTAGGGCACATCCTAAGACATATGAAACTGTCATGACACATGCTCCACCTAAAATAACTCGGTCACCCATGGAAACCAATCCTCTAGCCACATAGTTTGTCGAATACATCGTAGTTCTACCCCATCCTCTGGCCATCCTCCATAATATTAGTATGGCCTCCTTATCATGGCCCCTAGCCCCATATGATCTAACATCGCTCTATATGTATCCATATCCATCTTCCTACTATGAACACCTACCCTTATCCCGTGAAAATATATCTATCCTCACCCACTCTCCTCGCAGTCCACCTAGTGACCTCAATATCGTAATATGCTCGTAATCCCACACATGTAACAATGTGGTATCTCAAATCCCACCCCCATGATCCTCTTGTGTAAATCTATATAGATCTTTGTACAAGTGGGATAATACACATCATTCCCAAGCATATCTTGTCCCATCCTCCTTTATATGATGACAAATATCATACATCTTATACAAGATGCCTACACCTTTGCCCTCCACTACAATTGATGAAGAAATAACAACGAAATGAACTTCTCAAATCGCAGAACCATTGACCTTAGTATAGCATCTAGAATGATATAGACCTCACTAGGTACTTGGTTCTCTCAGTAAAGTACCACCTAGCAACCCTCATCCATCTCTCGAGTATCATTTATAACCATCACATATACCCTCTCACCAACAATAGGCAATCGCAATATGTGATATATGTCCTCCAAAGTAATGGTCATCTCTCTAATAAGCAACCAAAATGTGTAAGTATTTTCACACCATCTCTCACATAATGTGGTAATCATCGGCATATTATGGGGTACATCCCCATCATCACTATATGCCACAGGTTGGTATGGTCCAATACATCCACTCATCATCTGACAAACCCAATCCCAACAATGTACTCAAATGACGGCCACCACAAAACTCCCACAAATTAATATTTCTCTGCATAGCACAAAATAACAACATGATGTTAGAACATCATACATATGAAAATACACCTATTAATAGCATCAAAAACATCAATTTCCACATTTTTGTCACTCACTGGGATAAAAACAATCCTTCTAGGTCACTAAAGCCTTCGTGAGTAGGATGTGGGTACCTAGGATCATGTCACCAAAGTGCCATATATCTAGGCATTGGCATCCTAAAGGTCATTAGAACCTTCACTTCTCTTGTCCAAGTGCGAAACACCTAGAAAATTACAAATAATGTTTTTGCAAAATTCTTGACAAATAGCTAATTTCAACCCAATTTTGAAAAAAATCACACTTACTAGCTTAGTTGTCGTACGTGATGCCATAGCTACCGCCACCATCTCGAATCGAATCAATCACGGTGCTCTCACTTGAGGCATCTTCACACACTCAGAGCTCAAACTCACTCTCGTAATAGTCAAATGAATTGCCTATTCACTTTGTCATATTACTATTTATAGTAATGTTTGATTACTCGCCGCATTATAGTCATTATTTGTGATTATCCTCTAAACTAATACACATCACATAGTTTCAATTGTATCTTGAGCATCCCTACTCTGATTTATATCCCATTTGTATCATTCTCTTCAAAAAAATTCCTACTATCATATCATACACATTCCAAAAACAATATGTTCCTCATCAACATAGTTTCAACTCAATATGTGCACACTTTTATGACATCTACTACCTTACGCCTCTCTTACATTTACACCATCACATGCTGAATTTTGGCTCAAAGCATGCATTCTCATCATCACTCCCCTTTTTCCAAAAGGGGGGCATATAATTAGGGAATCCTATAATCCCCCTCACACCATTACATGATCATTTTACATTCTAACTCCTCATTATCAAAAAATTTCTCGTACATTATGTGACATTTCACACCACTTTCTACTAATTCCCCTAATGACCTAATCTGGGGGAAACAAGCATAAAATCTCTCCATGAGTAATCAATCAATCAAACACATTCAAAATATCGACAACGCAAATCTTTTACTATTCTAAATCGCATCAATCAATCAACACAACTCAATGTATTTATCCTCCCATATAACCTAACTTGGGAATTACATCACCACTTTCCCAGATGACTTAACATGGAAAGTTATTATAAATTTTTGATCACTTCTAGATGACCTAACATGGAATCCATCTCATACACATTGTGGTAACACCCTTGGAGTGGGGAAAATGAGACATCATTGCATTTCCTATACTTCTCCTATATGGGTTATTCACGTTTGATCGAAATAAATCAAATTGGATCCAAATGAAAAAAAAATGGTATTTGTTTGTCTGTAATGGCTAGACCTTTGAGGATATAGTTAAAGTTGGAGAGTAAAACTAGACCTCTCTCCTAAACTCTTCCTCCGGCGAAAGACACCCAAATCCTTAGTTTTTCACACACATAAAATTGGGTTGGGAACTGATCACTCCCTACCCAACACATCTCCATCAGTGAAAAAATTGAAATCTCCAATCACTCAATATCGAAATCATCAATCTCACTTAGTGATCCTTATAATGGTCCCATGTCTCTTATTACACCACATGGATTAACATGTTGATCCATGGTTTTCCATGCTATATGTTCTTATTATGTACATACTTCTACAACATGGGATTCTCTAGACTTCTTTCAAGTATGTTCCTTCCTTTACACTACTTTAATTTCATTAAAATAACATAAAGGGGGAAAATGTAGACACAAAATCATGCACTTACTACTATTTACTATACCACCAAGTATGTTGTTTTATATATGGATCTTGCGTAAGAAAAGTATTCACTGGTGACCCATTCCCTAGTCCATCTGCTTTTCTTATTGGTTTCTATTTCTTTTATCTTTCACATTTGTCACTCATACACCCAATTCTGGTTAGGTCACATGGATCACTTGTCAGGTCATTCTCCACTCATTTGTCATCATTTGTCTCTAGACACTAGTGCCTAGGACTAGACACTAGCACCCATGCGCTCTTGTCCATCATGGGTGCTCATGCCCTCTTTATGTTTGATCTTATTTTTGACATTTAAGGTCAGTATTTTCATTTTTCCTAATCATATCCCGAGGTACTAGTCGGCAATGTCGGTCATTAGTGTCAAAATTCAAGAAAGATATCCCTATATAAACACAACATATATACCATAATAAGGGCAGGAAATTTCTATAAAGGGCTATCTATCTACATATGATCCATAGGGATCTAGAAAACACACCACTTCATCAGTTCCATCAACACCAAGAAGGAGAAACAAGAAAAGTGAGAAAAATGAGGTAAACGGAGGTTCGGAAGGAACCACCACTCTGTGTAGAGTGGTGGTTTCAAAACCTCTACCCTGTAGGGCGGCGGTCCTAAAACTACCACCCAACCAAGGCAATAGTCTTGAGACCGCCGGTCTACTCGGGCGGCGGTCCTGACACTTTCGAACAAAAAAGAAGAATGGAATGTGAATGGCGCCAATCTTGAAGCACCCAGCCATGTCTCTTCCCCTTTCATGTCCTTTCATAGCATCCAGTGCATGGGAGGACATGGGAAGGTCTATAAATGCATGAAGGAGCAAGAGAATGGGCATTCAAAGATCCAGAGAGATCGAGAAGTAGAGTTTAATGAGAGCAGTGAGAAAGATCTTCAGTGTTGGAATGGAATTGTAGGAGCAAGGTGTAGAAACAAAGAAAGAAAGTAATTGGAGAGAAGGTTTACATTGTTTCTTCTTTTCATACTTATTGTAATATGTAATTGTCTATATTAGACCAATAAAAGTGGGAAGAAAGAGTAGTTTCCCTTCTCGACTGGTTTTCCTCCATTGGAGGTTTCCAAGATAAAATTGTTGGTGTTGAAGTTTGAATTATTTCCTTCTCTACAATTTCCTTTCTATAGCACTAGATAATCAATCACGAAGCTCTAATTTTCAAGAAAATATGTCATTTTCCAAAGTTGAAAGTAGAATATCATAGTTGTGTGATTTGTAGAGTTCTAAAGTAGAATTTTACGGATCATTTTGGTATCAAAGCTGATTATATATCCAAGATTGTGGTATTCAAATCTTTCTTGTGATTTTGTATGACAGTGACAAGGTCTAAAGGTGAAGAAGTTTTACCTTGCAAGCCAGATATTTCTACAAAGAAGTGGAAACAGAGAATTTGAGCTCAAATGGAGAAGAGAACTTGTCATAGAGTCAAGATGTTAGAGACCATGATGGATAGATTGCATAGAAAACAAGAAGAGCTTTCAGATCTGCAAAAGATGGCTTCAGTTAAGCAAGATTCCATGGACTCGGTGGTTCAAGCACTAGCTAAAAAATTTGGTATCGGAAAGATCCACAAAGAGGAAGAATGGGAAGAGCATGAAGAGATGCCAATTGTAAGCGAGAAGGTAAAATCTGCACATACACCTTTTAAAGTTGAAATGAAAGTGGAAATAAATAATTTTGAAGGACAAGTAGATGTAGAATTACTGGATAAATGGATAAAATAGTTGGAAGTCTACTTTAGTGTGCATAATGTCACTGAGGCACAAAGGATCACCTTTGCACGTCTCAAAATGGAAGGTCATGCTCTGGTTTGGTGGGAAACCCATCTAGCCACTTGTGAGAAGAAGAAATGTCCTATTGTCAGTACTTGGAAAGGTTTTAAAGAATTGATAAGAGCTAACTTCTATCCTATTGGCCATAAGACTGACATGATGATTAAGTGGCAGTACTTTAGATAGGGCAATGGTCAAAGCGTGCAAGACTACACTACGAATTTCAAAGACAAGCCATGTTGCTTAATATGGACTTGGAGGATGAGGACATTCTGACAAGTATTTGGGAGGACTTCACACTCACCTTCAAAGGAAGGTAATCTCCACAAAGCCCAACGATCTCAATGAAGCTTATGTATAAGCATACTACATTGATGATGAGAAAAATTAAGGAGAAATAGAGCCAAAGGGAGACCAGTCAATAGAACAACAGGACAAAGAACAAGGGAAGACAAGTAGCAAAGGTAAATGGAAAGGTAAACATACCACTACTGCTTTGCATACTTGTAAAGATCATAAGAATTTCTGTAAGAATTGTGATGTAAATGGACATACTAATGCCACATGTTGGAAGTTACATCCGAATTGCACCCAAAGCACCGAACCAAGGATTCCAAGAAATCCATGGCCACTATAAAGATAGAAAGAGAGGTGGAGATTGAGGATGATTCGGATGTAGACGAGAGGCTAGGATGCATGGCCACTAACATGTACGGGGAAGCAGAAGAAGAAGAAGAGATGAGTAAACTATTTCAAATCGAATCCAAATCAATAAGACTAAGGTAAATTCTTTAGTAGATTTTGGTTCTCAGTCAAATTTGATTTCTAATGCGGTTGTAGAACATCTTGGTCTAGAGACTTACGTGCATCCACATCCATACCCACTGGGATGGGTGAAGAGGGGTGTAGAAATATAAGTTACAAGAAAGTGTAAGTTTCAATTTAGGATAAATACCCAATATATAGATGTATTAGAGGTTGATATTATTCCACTTGCTGCATTTGGCGTTGTCTTGGAAGTCCTTACTTGTATGCCAGGGATGTTATGTTTACAAGGAGAGGGAGAACTGGTATATATGGGTCAGGACGGAGTCATTTTTGACATCGGGCACACCAGGAAAATAAAAGATAGCTATGGTAAGTGCCAACCAAGCACCAAGACTTATTCAGGAAAATTGTCTTATTCAGAAAATTATTTTTGTTTGCTTTCATTGAAGAAAAACAAAATGGGCTTGAGACACGAATATTTCTAACCAAAGGATGGAGAATTTGGATATCACTTGTCAATTTTTATAGAAGAATCCACCATAATAAGTGCTCATTCAAGAAGCAAAACAAACTTCTGCTATGCACTATGCAGTCACCATATCTACCTACGGATTCACTAGACCTAACCATGGGGCAGCAAGAAGAAGAGGAGATACAAGGAACAATGGTGACTAAATCAGCAACAAGACTTGGAGAGGATTCATCCAATCCATCTCAAGAAACAAATACATGCAAGGACTAAACCACTATAGTATGGGACCTTTGCCATACTTGAGCAGGTTGGAGAAGAAACCTTCAGGCCATACTTCATGCAGATGCATGTGATAGCAAGTTGTAAGAGTTCACATCCACTAACGCCATCTATGCATGACAAAGAAGGAAAGATATAGAAGTTACCTTCCAAAGAGGATTGTACTTAAGGCAACTTGAAGGAGGATGTAGCACTGGAACAAAAACCAGAGATCCACAGGAGTCTTGGTAGGTTGGACAAGAGAAAACACCAAGGTAGACCCAAAGTGGTACTCAAATGAGCACGAGAGGGAGTTGATTCCTCTACCACTCCCCCACTAAGATTTTTGGGACAAAAATCCTCCTAAGAAGGGGAGGTATGATCCATAGGGATCCAAGAAAAACACACCACTTCATCAGTTCCATCAACACCAAGAAGGAGAAACAAGAAAAGTGAGAAAAATGAGGTAAATGGAGGCTCTGGAAGGAACCGCCACCGTGTGTGTGTAGAGTGGCGGTTTTAATACCATTTCCCCTGCATGGCGTGGTGGTCCTAAAATCACCACTCAGCTAGGGGTGGTCCTGAGACCTCCGGTCTACTCAGGATGGCTGTCCTGACACTTTTAAACAGAAAAGAAGAATGTAACGTGAATGGACATGAACTTGAAGTACCTGACCATGTCTCTTCCCCTTCCATGCCCTTTCACAACCTCCATTGCACGGAGGACATGGGAAGGTCTATAAATGCATGAAGGAGCAAGAGAATGGGCATTTAAATATCCAGAGAGATCGAGAAGCAGAGTTTAATGAGAGCAATGAGCAAGATCTTCAGTGTTGGAATGGAATTATAGGAGCAAGGTGTAGAAATAGAGCAAGCAAGTAATTAGAGAGAAGGTTTACATTATTGCTTCTTTTCATACTTATTGTAATATGTAATTATCTATATTAGACCAATAAAAGTGGGAAGAAAGAGTAGTTTCCCTTCCCGATTGGTTTTCCTCCATTGGAGGTTTCTAGGATAAAATTGTTGGTGTTGAAGTTTGAATTATTTCCTTCTCTGCAATTTCATTTCTATAGCACTAGATAATCAGTCACAAAGCTCTAATTTTCAAGCAAATCTGTCATTTTCCAAAGTTGAAAGTAGAACAACATAGTTGTGTGATTTGTAGAGTTCCA
Organism: Taxus wallichiana var. yunnanensis; assembly: GCA_018340775.1. Classification (NCBI taxonomy): domain Eukaryota; kingdom Viridiplantae; phylum Streptophyta; class Pinopsida; order Cupressales; family Taxaceae; genus Taxus; species Taxus wallichiana. The sequence continues at coordinate 678,002,202 of CM031236.1, forward strand.
AAGTAGAAGTTTACGGATCAACATATCAAAGGGACCGCATCTTGGGTTCATTATTCTCGCATACACCTCAGCATAGGAAGGAGAGTCTATTCTATTCTAGCCACACATTTTCATTTTATTTAGGTACTTCCCATTATCTTAGAATCATTGGCATGATGGTGACCTAGGAGCGTTATCGCACATAGAACTACATTGGAGTCCGAGATGTAGTGCGGTGCAAACAGAAGTTCTCACTAGTTGACAACCATGGATAGTCGACCCCCTCATTTTGCATCTTTCTTTTTAGGATTTGATGTCTTTTTAGGGTTTTACAGGAGGATATTTGTGTGTAGGTTTACAGGTACCTTGGTGATCCAAGTGCGACATATAGGTGACCAAAGGTGAAAAAGTGTGAAACCCTAATGATAGTATCGGAACTAGGTTCCGACCTTTTCTGTAGACTCCAATGCACCCCCCACAGAGGTCTTGGGCACCCATAGGCACCCTTGACCTTGCCTTGTGCACCCGTGTCCACGAATTTCCACATCTTCTACATTTTCCCGAGTTTTGTCATGCGATGGTTTGTATTTCTGTTTCATCACATTTTCTAGCCGTAGCACTTCAGAAAATCGAAATCAAGGTAAGTGCCTTATCCCTTCCATTTTATTTCATAATTAAAATCAAATAAATTTCCTAGCATTTATATTTCACTATATCAGTCAGAATAATCATTGCTTTTAGATTTTAATAAAATAATTCATATTTTATTAAATTACCACATCAACTTGTTGGTTACTTACATAACTAGGTAGTTTTATAATATTATTATATGGTTATGTTTTTATAACCATTTATATTGTTTTATTGTGTATACGTGAGTTTATTGTATTATTTCGTAGGTTTATTTGTTATATAGTTATGTAATAATAATATATGTGTATGGTTGTGCAGTATCTATTAATATTGCAACCCTTTTATTTCTCCATGATCATCTTAGAAGTTGCATTTTGTAATCTGCTTATTTCATGATTAATAAAATACTCACAAGCTACCTCCTTGTTTTTGGTCCTTAGCATTTAGTTTCAAAGCAAGGATTTGAAGATCATGTGCAAGAAGATAAGGTTAGAGAGTGGTTATAATTGAGTTAATAGTTTTGGAGAAGAAATTTTCTCATTGGAGATCATGTGTTGCCTCCAGTAGCTTCCCTAAATGACCCCGCATCCCCACAACCTCTAGTTTAATCTCTATGAAAAGAATTTTTTTCATTGGTGCCTCCTACACCACGCGATGCATTTGGAAAAATCTAGATTTAGAAAAACAAATTTTGATTCGAAAAGAAAAAGAAATAAAAAAATATTTTTCCCCACATTACGGGTTTCTCCACTAAATTTAGTGGATACTTTAGTCTCTGCTAGAATTGGTAGACTGTCAAATTTGGAGACCACCAAGCTCGCACACCAATTTCTTGCGATTTAGACATATCCCCCAATCTAAAAGGCATGTTAACTCTCTTCACTAAGATATACAACTCTTGCATTTTATCAAAGCTATTGGGGAGATTTCCTTCATGTATTAAGCGGATCGGATGGATCTCCATTGGCGCGTACACTGTACTCAAGATCCCCTTACCTCCTATATTAGATCCCCTACTTGTTATGCCAAATGAGCCACATAAATACATTGGACTTCTACTTCCACGCCTTGCCAAGCCTCAAAGGCACTCGTATATAACAAACATTGATCTCGCGCACAAAGGTCAAGCTCAATCGCTTGCAAATCAAAGCATTCCCAAAGCGGCCAAAGACAAACCAATACGACAGAGAAATAAGAAAGTGAAGGAGGGGCTAATACAAAACATTCGATCAACTTGAAGTGGTATCCCTAATCCACCCATCCTCTCACAGAGGCCACATAGATCACCTACAAAATGCCACTTTCATCTTTTTTAAAAGGTTAGTCCATTTTTGGTATGTGTTAAATACAATATTTTCTAGTAAATTTGTATGCGTTATCGGTGCTTAGTTGGATAGGAGAAAAAATTGGGGTTAAAGGGATAGTAGATCGACCCCACCATAGACCAAGTGTTTTAATATAGTTTGCAAGTGGCGGTGTTTTTAGCCGAACCACTAAAAATAGTGGCAGAAAACCTCCGCTAAAGCCACTAGTCACAACTAAAATCCACACCAAATTTATTGGTAAAAAGACTATTTTTGGGGAAAAAATTCTCCTTGGTCATTCACAAAGTCATTCTGAGTAACTTTTGTAAAGGGAAGGGTACCTAAAAGTTCCTTTTTTCAGCTATTTTTTCACTCAAGCTTTTTTCAGCTTGTGAGCCATTTTGAGCCCGAAGGCCACCAAGGCTTCACAAAAAAAAATCCCGTCACCATCTTTTCCACACAATCGACTGAAATATTGTAAATTCATATTTTTCAGTGTATTTTTCTATTTTTTTGTGCTAACAAGCCATATACCTGGGAATTGCCTAACCACCCACTATGGTAAACAATGCTCCAAAATTCTTCTTTCCTGAATCATAAATTACTCATGGTGACAATTACGTTGCGTGGAATACCAAAATCTGAACTCAACTTGAGTTTGAAGAGATTTGGCTGTTGTGAATGGTTTTACAACTAGATCACTAGATGATGCAAACCAACAAAGATAGTTCGAAAAGGCCAATCAAAAGGCCAAAGTCATAATCTTGTTTGCAGTGTTTGATAACGTGCAACCCCACATTCGAGATGCCTAAAAATACAAATAAGCATGGGATAATTTGAGCACATGTATGCGAGTCTAAAACAAGAACAAAATATTGAATTTAAAGAGTCATTTGCATACACTCATATTCAAGTTAGACGAGAAAGTGGAGGCTTTCTTGCAGAGAGTTGTAGAATTGAGGGCTTCACTTCTAGCCCTGGGAGAGGAGGTTACTGATACAACTCTCGTGCCCATTTTTCTAAGATCACTTCCTCCTTCTTACCACATTTTTTTGATGACACTAAACTTGTCAGATCAGATAGTTACTTTTGACAAGTTAGTGAATCTACTGCAACAAGAAGAATAAATGTACAACAAAGATGATGAAGAAGAGCAGGAACTATCTTCTCATCGAAAGGAAAATGTAAAGCACAATATTCTCAAAATTCCCAAAAACAACATCAACAAGGGGACAAGAAAAATAATAAATGTCCTATCTAAAAAGAGGACATGAGTTGAAAGATTGTTGGTTCAACACATACAAGAAAGGTTCATCAAGCAATTCTAGACCTCAAAATCAGCAATCTCATTAGGGAAAGTCATACTACAAGAAAATACGTAAGAAGGGGAACTAGCAAAAAGAAACCCCATCAACAAGGAAATGTAGTTGAGCAAGAAGATCATTTAGATAATGAGGAATTCTTGTACGCTTCCCATTCTAGTGAACCATCCACGTCATCTAGTGTTTTTGGTACATTGATTTGGGATCCACTTGACACATGACCAATCTTAGAGTTTATCACCACAAGGGACACACCTTTGAAAAACCATTTTTGTTAGGTGATGATGCTTCTTACACAGTATAAGGTATTGGTAACATTTCTCTACCTCTTGGTTCACAAAATTTTAGATTAACAAATGTATTATATGTCCCTAGCTTAACAAAGAATCTACTATCAATTAGTTAGTTTCTAGATCATAATTTGAAGATTGACTTTGATAGCCATTATGGTAAGAAAGTGTGTTTGACTCAAGACAAATCTAGAGGCTCAAATTTTTTTACAAAATCCTCTAATGTCGAACGTATGTTCCAACTTGACTCTGTCCACATGGATGATCAAGCACTTGTGGCTAAGAATTCTTCCTCTACACAATTGTGGCATCAAAGACTTGGTCGCATAAATTTAAAATATCTTGAAACACTTCACTGGTATAACATGGTGAGAGATTTTCCATCTCTCAAAAAGGATACAGATAAGTATCCTAACTTCCTAGTAGGAAAACAACACAGAGATTCATTCTAGAATAATACTTATCGAGCTTCAAGTAAGCTTGATTTGGTTCATATTGATCTTTGCAATCCGATGTAACCTAGTCATTCTAGATTTTAATATTTCATGTTATGTGTTGATGATTACTCTATAAAAATGTGGATTTTTTTGTCTTCATAAGAAAATTGATACTTTTGAGAACTTCAAAAAGTTCAAAGTGGTTGTAGAGAACAAGATTGGTCATCATATTAGATCTCTCTACTCAGATCAAGGGGGAATTCACCAATAATGAGTTCAAATCCTACCTACAAGCTCATGGGATTCATCGAAAAATGCCTCCTCCACACACACCACAACAGAATGGTGTTGTTGAGAGAAGGAACCATAATATCATGGAGATGGTACATTGCATGATCAATGATTCTAGACTATCGAGGACATTCTGGGAAAAATCAGCGAAGACAACAATATATTTTTTGAACAGTGTGCCCATAGTTGCTCTTGATAGAGTAACACCACATGAAGTATGGTTGAATCGAAGCCATCTGCATTACACACCTTAGAGTATTTGGGTTCAAATCTAACATGCACATACCTAAGCGGAATAGAAATAATTTTGATATGAAATCTCAAAACTCATCTTCATTTGCACATGTGAAGAGGCTTTTGGGTATAGATTGATGGATCTCGAAGACCGGAAAATTCTACACCAAAGAGAGATGTTGAGTTCTTTGAGAAGAAGGAAGTTGAGACTCCTCCAAAATCGCCCGATTTAGATATTTCACTTGTAAAAATCAAAGCAAATGTTCCCACCGATGATGGCGGTAATGATGGGGATGATGGTTGTGATCGAGACAAAACCATGACCCACATGAATTATACATTGTATGCCCAAGTGGTATATAAACATAATTCAAGATGTAAAATTAGATGTTCCACCGAATACATCCACCAAAGTGGACCACGGACTTGCAATAAAGCACGAGAAAAGGTAAATTTTTCTTTGATGAGTAGATTTATTGAATCTATTGAGCCATCTACTATCCAGGAAGCCCTATAGTCAAAATCTTGGAAATATGCCATAGATGATGAGTATCATTTAGTGATGAAAAAAAAACCCCTGTAGCTTGTCGATCTTCCACCGGGAATACACTCATTGTTGTAGATGGATATTCAAAATAAAGTACAAATCAAATGGGACCATAGAAAAGTACAAATTGAGACTAGTAGCAAATGGGTATGCACATAAGGAAGGCATAGACTATGAGGAGACATTTTCTCCCACATCTAAGATCAAAATGATCGAGATGATTTTTTCTCTAAATACTCAAGATGGTTGGAAAGTCCATCAGATGGACATGAAAAGTGATTTTCTAAATGGAGATCTACAAGAAAGAATTCTACATGACTCAACCTAAGGGCTTTGTCATATGTGGTGAAGAAACAAAGTTATGTATGTAGACACCTATAATTACGCCCAAGCAATTTAAATACTTAAATTGTGCTAATTATCCCCTTTCTCGCAAATCAATGACATATCGTCAAAAGCACTCATTTTCCCTCATATCATCATTAATTAATTACACTAAGCTAATTAATTAAGTTGCCTATCCAACAAATGCCCTAATTAACGACTTTCCGTTAATAAATCACCCCTTCTACCTAGACTAATTAATTATTATTAATTAATTAGCTTTCCCTTCCATTTAACCAATAAATCAATATTTAATTGATTTAATCCCCTTATAATAGCCTAAATCACACTAATATTCCTCTAATTGGCTTCTATAAGCTTACACCTACCTATTAATTAATCACCTTTGATTAATTAAAATACCCCCCAACTCCCATGACTTGCTAAACATGTATTAAACTCTTCTAAAGTAAGGTTACCTTTAATAAAGCAACCTTATCCATTCCTAATCATGTTTTACCTTTATCCCACATTCATGAGAATGTGTTGAATCCTTTATCCTTTGGGCTATATAAAGAGCCCTCCACCTACCTTTTTACTTACACCTAAACTTTCTAAGAGAGAAAATGCAAAGCATATAGCAAAGAGACTAAGAGCTTGCACCTTGCCCTTTTGAGAGTTCATCATCTTGAAGAGTTAAGCCTCTTTTTTAAAGTGCTTGGAGTCATATGGGAGGTGTCAAAAGGTCTTGTAGCCCAACTTTGATTAGCCCCCATTCCTAGGTTCTTGGAGCATTAAGGACAACTATTTTGATAGTCATGGAGCTTACTTAGGTCCATTCATTTATTTGTTGTTAGAGAATAGAGGAGTTTAGATATTTAGCATTGTTAGTTTCAAAGTTTGTATTGATGAATGCTAACATCTAACCCTTGTTTAATTCTTATCATGATGGTGTTTATGCTTTGTTTTAGCTAAATTGTAGAACTATTTTAGGTGGTAGTTCTTGCTTCATTTGATTTAGCATTAAGCAAAGTATACATACACACATTTGGCACGCCCGGTGGGACATACTCCATTGTCCTTTGCACTTAATTTCAAGTTTTGTAGTTAAGTTTTATTTTTGGTTACTAACCCTCTTTTACACATGTTGATCTAACTTGTTTTTTTAACATGTTTTGTTGAGTTTGCATGTGTTGGGTCTTCCTTGTAGGTATGAAGGAGGTGAAGTGCTGTCAAAATTGGAATTGAGGGGAAAATTTCAAGATTTCTCCATGTTTTCATTTTTAGAGCTTACTTTTTCAACATTCTACATATTAGTTTTGTCATTTCTTGAAGATTTTAAACTCTTGAGCATGTAGGTTAGTGTTTGATAGTGTTGAGTCTTTTATTTACATATTAATGTGGTGGGTTGCTGTCAAAATTTAATCTTGATGAGAAAATTTCAAGATTTCATCATGTTTTCATTTTTTGAGCTTACTTTTTCAACATTTTACATGCTAGTTTTGTCAATTTCTTGAAAATTTTCAATTCTTGAGCATGTAGGTTAGTGTTTGATAGTGCTGAGTCTTCTATTTACATATTAATGTGGTGGGTTGCTGTCAAAATTTAATGTTGGTGAGAAAATTTCAAGATTTCATCATGTTTTCATTTTTAGAGCTTACTTTTTCATCATTCTACATGCTAGTTTTGTCAATTTCTTGAAAATCTTAAATTCTTGAGCATGTATGTTAATGTTTGATAGCGTTGAGTCTTCTATTCATATATTAATGTGATAGGTTGTTGTCAAAATTGAATCTTGGTTGGAAAAATTTTCCCATTTTGCATATTAAGGGACGTTTTTTTGACATTTTTTGAGTGCATGTCAAGTGCATACCCATGAGCATAAGAGCATATGCGTAACCCATCTTCCGAAGGCCGTAACTTTTGCTCCCGACCTCGAAATGACTCCATTTTTTTGCGTTGGAAAGGTATTGAAGTTAAATATGCAATGAAAACATAAATTTGAGATTTACACTTACAAAAGTTACAGGTTTTTCTGTTATTTTAAAACTGGTCATTTTCTAACATGTCTAATGTTTTGATGAATGTTGTATTTCCATGCTTACTCGATTTAGATCAAAGCGTGTGTATGCTCTTCTCTTGCACATTTTTGTGATCTTGAGAATCAAAAACAACTTTGATATCTATCTTGTTAAACATTGGGATTAAACTTGGAAATTTAATTATTCATTTTGCTTAAGGGAATGAACCTTTTACAAAGCATTTTTCAATGGTCCTTTGATTTGAAGTTTTCCATTTCTATATAGTTGGGATAAAGTTTGTGTATGCTCTTCTCTTGCACCTTAGGGTGATCTTGAGAATAAAAAGCAACTTTAGTCTTCATTTTATAACATTTGGTAAATTGGAAACTTCATCTTTCACTTTTGGTTTAAGGGAATGAACATTTATCAAGAATTTTGTATGGTTCATTGATTGAAAATATTTTCTTTACTTTTTAGTTGGATTATTTGTTGTGTATGCTCTTCTCTTGCATCCTTGGATGATCTTGAGAATCAAAAGCAACTTTTAATTCTCTTTTAAATAATGTGATTTTCTTGGAGAACTACTAACGCTTGAGTGCAGGACCTAAAAACGCTTGTCAAAGAAAGGAGGAATCAAAACGAAATCAAAAACTACTAATATAGTTGTTATACAGGTTACCAAAAGGTGTTCAAGAAAACCACACCTAATTAAACAAGATAAAAAGAACAACATATTCAAAACATTGTATTGCAGGTTTCGGAAAAGGGTACGTCCCTCTCCGCTCAATTGGAACATAACCCCTTTGGCATAACGCCTTAAGCTACAACAATGGGGGTGGTTCCAGGAACCCCAAAGTAGTCCACGCAAGAGGGAACCTTGTGGACGAAACGGGAAGTGCTCCACACTACCTACTTGACTAGTGATTCCTTTGTGAGATAGAGTTATAGGTTGTCCGTTGTGGCAACCCCAGTGATAGTACACGTAGAGCGCACTAGTTGCCACATTCTTGAAGGGGGTAAAGTAAAGTGAGATACTCCCAAACTAGTCAATCAGACTTTTTGGGTAAATCGCGCTCGCTCATGGCAACTTTGTAACACCTAGGGCAAGAGAACCACCTAGGAGAATATACTTTGGCTAGGAGCCCACTTTGACCACTTTAAAATAGTGTTGAGTTGTGAACCTTCTTTTTGAGAAACGTGTGACGTATTACTTTCGCCTAGTTTTTACTTGCCTTAGGGCGAGGCGAAACTCTGCTGAAGTAAGACTAGCATTTTTTGTCATTTTTCTTGATTTATTTCCTTCATATTCTTTTGACACTTTGTTGATCAAAAGAGGTGTGATTACCTTTGTGTTGCCATTCGACTGTTTCTCTCACTTTTATGTCCGTTTACGCCCATCCATGTTTGGGTTGGTTAGTTAAACGTCTAAAGTGAGTGGAGGCATTTTCACGTCATTTGGTAGCCATTGTGATCTTGATACTCACGTCAAGATCGTCATTGTAGTTAGGCGTGGTTCATCATGCGGACTTCCATAGAGGAGTTAGTTTGTTTGTCTCGTATCATTACAATTTCGATATTTATGTCTTGTTTCTTGTAAACTCGACATAAATGCCTATATTATACTTGTTACTGTTGCACACATTCTTAACTATTCCTAGCTATACTTTGAGCTTTTTTGTTCAGTTTTATTATTACCTCAATTTCAAAAGGTGTTAGGAACTACCATTTGTGCGTGTTATATCAATAACACCTCGATATCAATACTCCACTTTCTTGCAAAGTGGGTTAACATATCTTGGTGATATTGTTGTGTCATTCACAAATCGTAATTGGCACTTTTTGAGATATAGGTCTTAATCAGACTTGAGCTTGCTCATCGTATATCTTGATTGGGAGATCACATTTAACTTCATGTATTTACTTACGTCTTGTTCATTCCTTTGAACTTGGCATAAGTGGAGACATCTTGTTAATCATCTGGTATCACAAATTACTTTGAAACGTAGTCTAGGAAGTATTTCATTTGATTAGGTTTTGGTACCAAACGATTGTTTCATTGGTGACTTTATCACTCTATCACATTGGTATTCTCACACTGTTAATTTACTCTTAACACGTACATCTTGTGTTTCACTTAGGGGTAGACATTGAATTTTGAACAAATCTATAACTTACCTTAGTGAAATTTATCATGAAAACATGGCTCCCAAGACGCGTCTAGGGTTAAAGAAACAAACATATGAGGAACAACAGGCGCAAGCTTGGGAAACCTCTAACAGACAAGGGTCAAACCCATTTATCGGACACGATCTAGGACCACTATTTTCTATAGAAAAGGAAACAGAAGAGATGGTCGATCATAGTGGAAATGAATTAGAATCACCACACGCAGAATTTGATTTTGACCCCACTCTACTAGATGAGTTTCTCCTTAGAAACAAAGATAGAGTTTTGGCACGGGTCATGGAATTAGGGGCCAAATTTCCCATTGAGAAGGAACCAATACTACAAACAAATGACACTACTAAGGAGGAACACCCCCTTATCAATATGGAAGATATTTTAACAGGCGGACATGCTTCCACTTCTTACACAGAAAATGATAAAGTGGTAGGGCATAGAATACCCCTCATCAAAGTGCCACGAAGAAACAAGATAGAACATGAGATAGGGGAAGAACCTCCACATACGAAGAGGAGGAACCTTTAGAAGAAGAAGACACAAACCAGGTCACAATCCAACAACAACTCAAGAACTTAAGCCAACAACTAGATTTGCTTACTTTCCAAGTAAAGAAAGACACAAACAAGAACGTTCAAAAGTCAAAGCCTAAGTTTAGGATCCACGAACTCCATCAAGAAAACCAAGGAGAAGAAGACACGGGTATCATCATGTACACATCCTGTTTCTCCCACTAAAGAACAATTGCTCGCACAAGAAGTACAATCTATGAAAGCAACGCTTGTGAGCATACAAAAAGCAATATAGGGAGTATTAGGAAATACCAATACGAAGAACTATGCCCCTATCCTTTTGACAAGACAATGACCCTTGACCTTTTCCAAAGAAATTTGATATGCCAAAGTTCGACAAATACAAAGGAAAGGGAGACCCAAGGGATCATGTTAAATATTTCTACATGGCATGTCAAGAGGTGTCTTATAGTGATAATTACCTCATCAGACTTTTTCCTAAGAGTCTCGGAGGTCAAGCATTAGAATGGTTTACGCGCTTGCCACGAGGATCAATTTTCACCTGGCCAGAATTGGCGGAAAGATTCGTGCGTCATTTCTCATATAACATAGAGAGTGACGTCACCATGGCAGACTTGTGCGGCACAAAACAACGCCCAAATGAGACCTTCGCCAACTTCCTCCAACGATGGAGAGGGATAGCTAATCTAGTCCGCTCCCTTGCGCTTTCCTGACGAGAAGCGGTGGTCGGTATTTTCGTCCCTAATCTCAACCCAGATATAGCTTTCCACCTCCAAATGCATTGTGTCCGCACCTTTGAGGAGGTTATCGAGAAAGGGATTCAAATATAAAGGCTCTTGTTGCAAAGGCACCCTCAAAACCCAATCTAAAGACAACCAAAGTGTCAAACCCATTTGAAAAGTCGAAGATCTTTAACAAAAACAAAAACGTGGTGGGAGATGGAATCACTTGATTCCAAACGTGTTCAAACAATTCCAAATCGATCGACCTTTTAAAGCGACCAAGGGCCCAATTCAACCACCACCAAAGCGAAGAACATTCACCTCCCTCAATGAGCCGTTGTATGCTGTAATACTAAAATAGTTGGATGCGGCCCACATGATGACCTATCCTACAACAAAACAATTCGATGACAACGCTCCTAAACCTTCATGGTATAAGGAGCATGAATATCGCGAAATGTATCGCGTTAAAGGTCATAAAACAGACAAATGTTTACGACTTCGCCACTATATTCAAGACCTCATTGACAATGGGGAGATAGAGGTGGATAACCCTAGCCACATGCAAACACCTAATGAGAAAATGGGGATTTATAAGGAACCATTCCCAAGTATGATAAGTCGGAAAAGGCAAAACCGGATCGGGGAGAGTCATCCCAAACCTATAAAGCCACGAATTACTTATATACCAAGAGAGATAACAATCATTACGATTCACTTATCGGATGTATTCGCTCCCCTGCTGACCATGTCAATACCATCCGGATCAAGGAAAGGATGTGCTGCCGGTAATAGGCGTGCCGTCTCGTGATTCCAGAACCCTCTCTGTTGACCCCGCAAACTAGTAAATATAACCTTTTAGAACAACTTGAGAAGACACCTGCTAAGATCTCGATCTTAGATCTTCTCAAGATATCCAATGTGCATAAGGACATTTTGTATCAAACTCTTCAGGGGTCGGGAGTGCCTTTAGAAGTCGATCCTGCATACCTTCAAGCCGTGGTGGCAAATATTGCACCCATTGAGCATCTCACTTTGACCATAGGGAGGTCCCTACTGAGAATCCTACACATAATCTTCCCTTATACATTGAGGTAGTTGTCACCTGCAGGAAAATCAAACGGGTGCTTGTGGACAATGGATCAGGATTGAATATCTGCACGCTTAAGTTGGTCAAACAATTGGGACATACAGAGACAAATCTTGAGTCCCGTATCATCACTATCACCGCATACAACAACGCGAAAGAGAGTCGGCAGGCACCATTACGCTACCAATGATGGAGGTGGGCCCCACTTGCCATTAGAAAAGTTTTCACGTCTTAGACTTGGAACTTCCATATAATATGCTTCTAGGCCGACCATGGATCCATGCCATGCAAGCAGTGCCATCAACATTTCATCAATGCATCAAGCTGAAGCATGAGGGACATACAGTAACAATACCAAGAGACTCAGAGCCCTTTTCTCATTGTAGAGCTCTTAATAGCTTTGCACGAAAGGGTACATACGCATGTCCCTCCATAGATATAGCTGTCCCTCTTCATTCTGAGGCCATGGAATCTCGAGTAGATTCAAATTATCTTAGTTCTTGCACTCATGGGGCATCTACTTCAACATCTCCATTTAATTCATGGGAGATGAAAATTCTGGAATATGGCTATGGGGAGTATAATGTACAACAAGCGCTCTTGGTTTCTGACCTCTCCTTGTCGCCCAAGACTAGAGGTCGACCCAACTACCACTTCAAGAGACCTAGAGAGGAACATACTATTGGGTTGTTCCTACCTGGAGGCTTGTTAGCTGGAGGAAAAATTACTTGATCCACCTACTACTTGGGTCCCTGAGGACACTCAGCCATCTTGTTATCAAACCCTAGAATATGAAAAATCTAGCAAGAATGATGTACTCCATGGGCTACAAGGCCTAGGATGTGGGAGGAATGAACAAGGACAAAGAGAACCAATCCCTCTTCCACATTTCAAAGCAGAAAGATATGGCATTGGGATTCGCCCTTATGGAGCACACCCCAACGATCAAGATGCAACTTGTTACGAGCATGAGGATGGCTCCGATTATCTAGACAAGCGATACGGTTCTGTTGTAGTCAATATGAGGATCCGGCCTCCACGAACCTTTTCATGAATAATGTTGTCGACCATAACCCCACCGAACCGACCCTTGACCTTTTGTACCCTTCCCTTGTTGAATGGGACCAACAACGTCACATGCCACTAGATTTATTCGAGAATGACGAGGCTATTGCGAGTTCATGGGCATAAGGGATACAATTCCCATTGGAGATCACAAGAAGGGTTTCTTTATCGACTTAGACACTGCGCCTACTTTGGGAGGAGGCTGAACTTCGTGGTCGCAAAATTTAAAAAAAGCGAGGGCAAGAGTTCTAAAGAAAAGCCTCGGCAAAAATCAAAGTCCAAGTCACACAGTGAAAACCTCTTTGAGGCACTGGCTGACAAACAAATAAGAAAATCAAAGGACAAACAAAGTGACCACACCAAGGATGAAAATCTCGTAGAGACATCCTTGGATGAAGATCTCAACCTACCTCCTGATCCTACGCATATGGAGGATTTATCAAAAATTTTAGTTGAAGAAACCATTGATGTCAATATTGGTACCGAAGAAGATCCCAAGATAGTAAAATTGGGAGCATCACTCTCGGCCAGAGAACAAAAGACATTCACTATGCTACTGCGAGAGTTTATTGATGTGTTTGCATGGTCTTACAAAGACATGCCCGGCTTAGATCCAACTTTAGTCGAGCACAACCTGGTTGTGCATGTAGACACTAAGCCTATCAAACAGAAGCTCCGAAATATGCACCCAAGAGTGGCCTTGTTAGTTAAAGAAGAGTTGGAAAGGTTACTTACAGCAGGATTCATCAGGCCAATTGATTATTCTGAATGGATATCAAACATTGTTCCTGTCTAGAAGAAACCTATCGGTATCTCGAATCTACACAGATTTTAGAGACATCAATAAAGCTTGCCCTAAAGATGACTTTCCATTACCCAACATTGACATGATTGTTGACTCAACCGCAGGTACGAAATGCTATCACTCATGGATGGCTTTTCAGGTTATAATCAAATTAAGATCGCTGAGGAAGACCAACACAAAACAACTTTCACAACTCCTTGGGGCACCTTCTGTTATCAGGTGATGCCATTTGGCCTTAAGAATGCGGGAGCAACTTATCACTTATGAGCCATGACGGTAATATTTCATGATATGATTCATGACATCATGGAAGACTACGTAGACATCACCCGGGAAAGTCCAAAACAAGAGAGGATCATCCTATCATTTTGCGGCGTATCTTTGAACGCCTGCGTGAATACAAAGTCAAATTGAATCCAAAGAAATGTGTCTTCGGTGTGTTATCCGGGAAACTATTGGGCTTCATTGTGTCGAGACGAGGTATTGAGGTAGATCCCGCTAAAAGTGTCTGCATGCATCACGAAATGCCTCCACTGAGAATATCAAGCAATTGCGTAGGCTGCGAGGAAAATTCAAGCCATTTTCCGCTTTATCTCCCACTTGCGAGATAAATGTCACTCATTCACTCATTTGCTTAAGAAGGACATCACTTTCATCTAGGGACCTGAGCAACAACAAGCCTTTGCTTTGCTTAAACAAAGTGCACTGGCTAATCCACTGTCCTCATGCCTCCCACTCCAGGAGAACCACTTTTGCTCTATATTTCCGCTCGTAATATGCTATTGGTGCCTTTGCTGCCCAATATGACCTTAGCCATAAAGAGAAGCGTGTACTTATCTCGAGTCGCACCCTCATTGCCTATGAACGTAATTATCCTCAGATTGAGAAGGCTTGCTTGGCTGTTGTTTTTACCTTTCAGAAACTTCGCCATTACCTGCTAAATACTAAGACCAAGCTCATATCCAAGGTCGACCCACTCAAGTATTTGTTGTCCAAACCCGCCCTCATAGGTAGAATGGCTAATTGGATCATTCTACTCAGTGAGTTTGATATAGAATTTGTCCATCAAAAATCAATTAAAGGACAAGTACTTGCTGACCAGCTAGCGGAAGCACCTTTGCAAAGCACAGAACCTTTGAGTCTGGATCTGCGCGATGCATCTTTGCTCTACATTGAAGAATCATCCGTTATGGTAGATACATTTTGATGGATCTTTTACGTTTCATGGTTCGGTGCAGGGAGTGGTCCTTATTACTCCTTTAGGTGATCCTATACCATAGGCTTTCCACTTTGGCCTTCCCTTACCTGAACAACATTGTGGAATATGAAGCACTCATTGTAGGGATGAAGCTAGCCATCAAGTTGAATATTCAACATGTTAAGGTTGTAGGTGATTCACGACTAATCATCAAACAGGTTAATGATGAGTATAAAGTTAAGGATGACAAGCTCATACCTTATAAGAAGTTGGTGGAAACTCGAAGGAGTATTTTGTGTGCATTACCTTTGAGCAAATCCCAAGAGCGCGAGAATAGATTGGCGAGATGCTATGGCAGCGGTGGGATCTATGCTTCGTATTCCGCCAGGAATAATGATATGCCATTCTTCATAGAAAATCTCGCCACCCGCATATGACATGCCAGAATCTTGCTTGGCTTGTGAGGTTGTTGGTCCCCATTCACCATGGTATGAACCCATTTTCACCTATCTTAAGGACAATACATTCCCTCCCGAAATCTCCCACTCTGAAAAGCAGAGCCTAATTTGCCAGATAGCCCGTTACACCCTGTTAGGAGGTACACTTTATCGTCGTGGCTACGATGGGAATCTGTTACGTTGTCTAGATGTGCCGGAGTCAATCCAGGCAATTAAAGAAGTACACGAAGGAGTATGCGGAGCACATACAAACGGAATGGTCTTGGCTAAGAAACTGTTAAGAGTAGGTTACTATTGGCCCACCATGGAAACTGATTGTTGTAATTATGTTAGAAAATGTGTGCTATGCCAAAAGTATGGAAATTTCATCCATGCTCCATCGCAACCATTGCAACCAATCACTACCCCGTGGCCATTCTCCAAGTGGGGACTTGATCTAATAGGGAAGCTTACTCCTACCTCATCTGATGGTCATACACATATCATCACAAACGAATACTTTACAAAATGGGTGGAGGTCAGCCCCTTTAACCTATGTCACAGGAGCACAGATTTCTAAATTCATCATGAATCACATTATTTGCCGATATGGTATCCCTGCAGCCATTGTCACAGATAATGGGAAGTCATTTAAGAACAAAACTGTGAAAGGTCTTTGCCAACGGTTCCAAATCAGATTGAAATGGTCCACGCCATATTACCCTCAGGGTAATGGACAAGCTGAGGCAACAAACAAGACTTTGGTAAGGATAATGGAGAAGATGGTTAGCAAAACTAGTTGAAACTGGCACCTACAAATCCACCCAGCCCTCTGGGCCTACCGAACATCAATTCGCACTCCTACGGGTGCGACGCCATATTCCCTCATGTTCGGGACAGAATCTATCATCCCTTTAGAGATTGAACTCCCATCCCTACGAATTTCTCTTCAGGACTATTTGGATAAGGATGAAGATTACCGAGTGGCAAGATTGGGCCTGAGTTAGAGCTCTAAATGAGAGCGCATTCGCGCTCTTAATCACTGAAAGTATATCAACACGAATCTCCCGCACCTACAACAAGAGAATCATCCCTCGCCGAGTTTGAGGTGGGTGATTTAGTTATGAAGGAGAACCAGTTCAACACCGGAGCGGAGAGCGAGAAAAGAAAGGGAAGTTCGAACCACACTTTGGTTAGGACCCTATGTCATAGTTGCAAGTATGGCACGGGGGCATAAGTTGGCTCACCCCAATGGTGATGAGCTCAGGGCCCATGAATTCCATGCATCTTAAGAGGTTTTATGCCTAAACATGGCACAAGAAAGTCATAAAAATCACAAAAAAATATAAAAACATCAATATATATATATATATAAAAACATCAAAAAAATAAAAAAATCAAAAATCAAAAACATCAAAAAAAAGAAAAAGAGAAAAAAGGTTGTCCACTAGTGAAAACCACGCAATTGTGGCACTTTGGACAAGTCCTTGGGTGAAAACCGGTTTCCGGCACCTCGGGAGGATTCGTTGTTCACAAGCATTTTGTATTAGAAGGGTAGTTGTCTTTGTCCTGGACCTGGTTCTACCTTCGAGTTTCCTTGTGCACACCATCTAGTCCAGCCTTGATCCGGCTTTGCCTTCTTCTATTCGTCT
The DNA here is from genome assembly GCA_018340775.1 of Taxus wallichiana var. yunnanensis. Taxonomy (NCBI): domain Eukaryota; kingdom Viridiplantae; phylum Streptophyta; class Pinopsida; order Cupressales; family Taxaceae; genus Taxus; species Taxus wallichiana. The sequence goes on from CM031236.1 coordinate 678,019,267, forward strand.
GTAAGGGACGTGGTCTTTCGTTATTTCCCATCTTACGTTGGGGGCAACTCAACGACTTCACCTTCTTGTTCATAAGCACGTGGCTTCTGCCCTTGTATATTCCCCACCTAACGCTGGGGGCATCCATGCTTTCTTGGTTACCTGCACATAGCTTTGGAAAACTGTTAAAAACACAAAAACAATAGAAAATTGTTTCACAAAACACAAAAACAATAGAAAATTGTTTCACAAAACACAAAAACAATAGAAAATTGTTTCACAAAACACAAAAACAATAGAACATTGTTTTGAGAAAACATAAAAACAATAGAAAATTGTTTCGACAAAACAAAAACAATAGAACATTGTTTCGAGAAAACAACAAAAACAATATATATATATATATATATCAAAAAAATCTAAAAACAAGGCAAAAATTTTCAAAAAATTCCTAAAAAGTAAAACACCCTACAAAATGGTAACTTGCTTCTTACAGCTGAAACTTGTGTCTTGCGCATGGTATTTTCTCCATATCCTGTTGGTTTGTCTCACATCTTCCCCGATTAATACGACTCGCGGATCACTGGATTCACAACCATTCACAAAAGCTAGCTGCTTGCTTCGTCTGTACTCTGGGGCACTTTTGGTTGCCTGGTGCTGTTTCGTTGCGCACAAATGCTTTTCATGGACCCCGTGTCCATTTTCATTTCCCCTTGCATGTATCCTTGCTTGGGGCATCATTTTTAACCCTTTTCGTCAATCACAAACTTGTGGATCTCTTGAATCGATAACAAAACATTTGTACAACTGTCTTGACCGTTGTTGGGTTAGATATGTGCGTTCGTACTTGTTTTCCCTGTTATATGAGCTTGTTTCCTTCTCGTATTGCATTGCATTATTGTATGTTGTGTGGAGTTGGTACTTTCAGCAATGGACAATTGTTCGTAGTATGGCTTTTCATGTCATTCTACCTTTGTCGTATGCTTATATTTTTCATAAGGACCGATGATGTAGTTCCTATGGCAATATGATGACATCAAATTTGTTCCAAACAAATAAGCGGCTAGAGGCTAAGATCTTCTCTCCCCTCATCCATATTTCTTCTACACGACTTCCCTTTCACCCCTAATTCTCCCTCTCCTCGGGGCATCCTGCCTCGTCCCCATTCTTCTGCCTACTTCTCATATTTTTCGATCGTCGATCGGCTTCCTTCATCACCCCATCGACACTCGAGGGGGCATCTCTCCCTCCTACTAATTTTTCTTCTATCTCTTCAAAATCTTTTCTGTCTACTATCTTTGAAGTGGCATCACTTACACCACCCCAAAGAGGGGCAAATGTAGACACCTATAATTACGCCCAAGCAATTTAAATACTTAAATTGTGCTAATTATCCCCTTTCTCGCAAATCAATGACATATCGTCAAAAGCACTCATTTTCCCTCATATCATCATTAATTAATTACACTAAGCTAATTAATTAAGTTGCCTATCCAACAAATGCCCTAATTAACGACTTTCCGTTAATAAATCACCCCTTCTACCTAGACTAATTAATTATTATTAATTAATTAGCTTTCCCTTCCATTTAACCAATAAATCAATATTTAATTGATTTAATCCCCTTATAATAGCCTAAATCACACTAATATTCCTCTAATTGGCTTCTATAAGCTTACACTACCTATTAATTAATCACCTTTGATTAATTAAAATACCCCAACTCCCATGACTTGCTAAACATGTATTAAACCCTTCTAAAGTAAGGTTACCTTTAATAAAGCAACCTTATCCATTCCTAATCATGTTTTACCTTTATCCCACATTCATGAGAATGTGTTGAATCCTTATCCTTTGGGCTATATAAAGAGCCCTCCACCTACCTTTTTACTTACACCTAAACTTTCTAAGAGAGCAAATGCAAAGCATATAGCAAAGAGACTAAGAGCTTGCACCTTGCCCTTTTGAGAGTTCATCATCTTGAAGAGTTAAGCCTCTTTCTTAAAGTGCTTGGGTCATATGGGAGGTGTCAAAAGGGTCTTGTAGCCTGACTTTGATTAGCCCCCATTCCTAGGTTCTTGGAGCATTAAGGACAACTATTTTGATAGCCATGGAGCTTACTTAGGTCCATTCATTTATTTGTTGTTAGAGAATAGAGGAGTTTAGATATTTAGCATTGTTAGTTTCAAAGTTTGTATTGATGAATGCTTGTAGCATCTAACCCTTGTTTAATTCTTATCATGATGGTGTTTATGCTTTGTTTTAGCTAAATTGTAGAACTATTTTAGGTGGTAGTTCTTGCTTCATTTGATTTAGCATTAAGCAAAGTATACATGCACACAATGTATACTCGGGAAATATTTGTATGGCCTTAAACAGGCACCTAGGATTGGAACATCAAAATTGACGAGCATCTCATTCAAAGCATGGATTCATCAGAATCTATATAATCCCAATCTCTACCTCAAAAGGAAAGGGGAGAGATTGTGATAGTTTTTGTATATGTCGATAATCTAGTCATCACCGATATAGCACATTGAAGATGATTGATGTAATGAAGAAATATTTTAATCGATCATTCACCATGACGGATCTCGAGCTTATGCCTTATTGTCTTAGATTAGAAGTATGGTAGAAAGAGAATCACATATGTGTTTCTCAATTGAAGTATACCAAGACAATGCTTGAGATGTTCATGATGATAGATTGCACACCTATTGCTTCACCCATGGAGACAAGACTTGAAAGTGATCTTGTTCAAATCCACCTCCTCTGGTAAATGTAACTCTCTATCGATAGTTGATTGGGAGTCTCATTTACCTAAATTATACTAGACTAGATATCAGCTTTGCGGTGAGCTATCTTTCTAGGTTCATGCGAGAACCCGAGTTTGTCATTGGAAAGCAACAAGGTGGATCTTCAGGTATCTCAAGGGTACTATGGATCTTGGTCTAGAATACAAGAAGAATGATACATTCTTCTTCACTAGATTTTTAGATTCAGACCATGCAGGTAATATTGATGATAGGTAATCTACTTCTATATTTGTATTCTTTTTGGATCTAGATGATACCATGGGAAAGAAAGAAAAAAATTATTTCTTGCTCTTATATAAGGCTAACTATCATGTTACGGTGGATATATTTACAAAGTGATATGGCTATGTCGCATACTTGAGGGACTTGGAGTATCACAGGAGAAATCCACCACCTTGTATGTTGACAATGAGGGTGTTCTCAAAATTTTTCGCAATCCAATTTTTCATGAAATAACCAATCATATTGAGGTACATGTTCACTTCATACATGAGCATGTGTTGAAACATAATATACAACTTCATATTACCCAACTACTAAACAATGAGTAGATATCTTCACAAAGTCACTTGCACATGAAAATTTCAAGTTATTCAGAGAGTTCCTCTCCTCATCCCTTGAGGCAATGCAAAATTAAGGGGGGGAATGTTGGGTAAAACATAGTTTACCATAGTAATTTATGCATTTAATATGTAGGTAATTGTGTGTTACTATGGTAACTTGTTGGTTACTTTGGTAACTAGGTAGTTTTATATTATTGTTGTATGGTTATGTTTTTATAACCAATTATATTGTTATATTGTGCATACGTGAGTTTGTTGATCAACTCGTATGTTTATTTTTCATAGTTACAATAATAATATTTGTTTGTATATGGTCATGCAATATCTATAAATATTGTAGCCCTTTTATTTCTCTGTGATCAGCTTAGAAGTTACATTTTGTAATTTGTTTATTTCATGATTAATAAAATACTCACATGTTGCCTCCTTATTTTGGTCCTCGGTATTATCAATGATATTATCTCCTTAAGATAAAACAAGCCCGGGATCCTAAAACTTAAGTTTCAATCAAGGCATTCAAATCATAATTTTAATAAGGGGTATCGGCAACAAAGAACTCAGATCCTTACCAAATATATGGTCAAAATTACCGAGCAATAAGATTCTAAGGCTATAATCCTAATTTTCTCCTTCAAGAAATTTCTCCTATACAAAAACTTCTTACTACACAAGACAAATAAATTCCTTGTTCCAATAAAATATAATGTGGTTCAAGATGTTTGGTGGTTTTCCATGCAACAAAACTCACAATCAAAGTACATTTGTAAATGGTGTGTAATTTCAAGCCCTCATGATACATAATTCACTCAGCAACAAGAACAATTGATGGAGGCTCAAAGTCTTAATGTGGAGATGATACAAGAAGCTTCCCCAGAAGCTAACCTCATGTTTTATAGTCCTTGTGAGTTTTGTACTGAACCAAACTATTGATAGCTTAAGCAGACGGTCGCAAAATCCATGTTGTTGATAATAGAAGGTAAAAAAAAAAAAGAGGTAGTTAGGGATTGCTTCTCCATCTTCTTCAGGTCAGAAGATATCCCTCCTCTCAAGGAGAAAAATATTTTGGTAGATTTAGAAAAGAACAAGAAATTAAATTTTTATAGCAGTTCGCCCCTACAAAATAAGTTAATTCTCAGCCAAGGACATATTTTCCAATGATGGAGCAAGAAAGAAAGGAATCCTCAACACCTATGATGTAAAAAAGATTGCAGGTATCCATTTGAACATTGTAGAACAAATGATGAAGGCAAACTTGAATATGACTTGTAGACACCCCAAAAATACATATCTATTTCTATCTTTCTTAGTTATCCATATCATTTGTATAATATGCTAATCCACATTCCTTTAGAATTAATTAAATTAATTCTATCATGATTTAAGTATTCATCCCTCCAATATTTAATTCAATTAAATCTATCACATCCCCTTTATAATTAATTAAATTAATTCTAATTACACTTAAACTATACTCATATGATCCTTGGCTAATTTAATTAACTATTTATTTAATTAAATAGTTAATTACCTACTCATCCTCCACTTAGACTCCACTTCACTATCCTAGTCACCCCACTCCACTCCACTTCTAGAATCCTACAAAGGTGGAAGAAGAAAAGTTGCACATGTACAACCACCTTCTTGGATACAAACTTATTGCCAATTGAAAATTTACTTACCCCTCAATGGATATTCAATCCATCAAAAAATTATAACCTCCACCATTGTTATTTTAAGAATATGAATTCATGATCTCATTAAAAACCTTCAACCAATCGATGGTCTCTCCTTTAATTATAAATAACAGGTCATATCCTTCACAAATAATCCTTGGAAGCTTTGTGTAATTGTAGCAAACCTCTGCTCATTTTCCTTTCAAATGCATCCTCATGTTCACTTTTTCTTGCATTATTATTCCTTCATTTGGAGATCAATTTAGAGCATCCACAATCCAACAACCATAATAAATTCAACAAGTATGTGTGCACTTCAACAATTTCATCATTGAGGTTGCAAGAGAAGCTTAGAGAAAGGTTTGTTGTTGTTTATTTGTTTTTCTTTCACTTTGTTGAGTTTTTCCTTGTAAACATCTATGGCATGCCCGGTGGTGCATCCCACACCTTTTATTTCATTTTTAGTTTGTTTTAATTAAAATAACTTAATCTATGTTTTCCTTATCTTATTTCATACTAACTGTATAAAATTGAGAGCATTTGGTGGAAATAACTGAGAAAAATCATTAAAAAATAGTCAAAATCTTGTACTTCAACTAAATTTTGACCACTTACAAGAATTTTGTGCTAGCGTAGAATTGTACACACTAGCATCACTTGTGAAGTATCTTTAGTGTAGCACTTCACGTTCTAAATATATTAACATTGCACTAGCTAGCGTAGAGATTTATGCGCTAGTGTAAAACTCCCATGTCACTTGCACAAATGCTTGTGTATTACTATATGTGCTAGCGTACACTTCTTTTCTACTTTTTTTCCTGTTCATCCTTTTTACACAAACATATTCATCTATATGCACTAGCATCATTTTTTCATGCTATCACACTCTATTTCACATGCTAATGTACCATCAGTATGTGCTACACTTATCGCACTAGCATTTTGTATTTTTCTAATTTTTGTATTTTTCTAGCATCCTAACCTAATCTAATATGTTTTTACCTCAATTTTAGGTCCGTTTCTAATCCTTTCCTTCCGAGTTTTCACAACTAATCCATTTTATAACTTAATTATTTTTAATCATCATTTAATCTAATTTGGACAAAATCCCGCATATACACTTTTTCTCATACCCTTGATGATGATCTTAAAATTAGAAACGTGAGTTTGAATTTGTGTTTTCTATTATGATTTTCACCTTGGGAAAACTACTAACTCATTGTTTGCGCAGGATCGTCTATATGAAGGCTTATTTTAAATTAAAATTAGTAACTACATGTTTCCTTGTTCATGGAGTCAAGCAAACTTTATTGCTCTTTTATTAAATTTTATAAAACTCTTTAATTATTTTTTTCAAAGAAGGGTTTATTCCCCCTCCAATTTATAATTGTGGGAAGTGCATGACTAGGGGTCGAAAACTCATTATGAGGAGTACCCCAAAGTAGTTGGCACCTTGAGTGAACTGGACATGAAATAGGATCCCCACCCACTTGACTAGTACACCTTTGTGAGGATTAGAGCCAAAACTATCCATAGTGGCAGCCTCGGTTTGATCCTTTAATCGAGTAAAATTTGGATTATTAAATCAAGAGGGGTGAAGTAAGGTTGGCAGCTAGAAATAGTTACCACACTCGCTCAAGTAATTCTTGGTACTTAGGGAGAGAATCATTTTTATAAGAAGCCCCACATGACCAAGCCAACTTAAGCTTAGAGGCCTTCCTTAACAACATTATTTTTCATCTACTTTACATGTTATTAAGTTTGTGTTCCACACTCTTATCATACACAATCAATCTCATTCTAAGTCTCTTCCATCTTATCATTCACTTTGTTAAGGCTCAAGTAATCAATCCCATTCTTAAGTCTCTTCCATTTTATCATTCACTTTTAAGGGTCGAGCAATCAATATAATTTCTAAAATCTTCCATCTTAACATTCACTTTGTTAAGGGTTCAATAAACTATATTCGTTTTCAAACTCTTCCATGTTAGCATTCACTTTGTTAAGGGTTGATTAATTATTTTCATTTCCAAACTCTTCTATCTTAGCATTCACTTTGTTAAAGGGTTGAGTAATTAATCACATTCCTAAACTCTTCCATCTTAGCATTCACTTTGTTAAGGTTCAAGAAAATCAATCTTATTTCCTAAGTATCTTCCATCTTAGCTTTCACTTTGTTAAGGATCAAGTAATAAATTTCACTTCCAAACTATTCTATTTTGGCATTCCCTTTGTTACTAGGGTTAAGTGAGTTTTTCAATCATATTTTCTAAAATCTTCCATCTTAGCATTAACTTTGTTAAGGGTCGAGTACTCAGATTTTTTTCCAAACTTTTTATCTCAACATTCACTTTGTTAACAATAGAGTATTTCGATCGTAATTTCCCTCATAACTCTGCCATCTTATCATTTACTTTGTTAAGGGTTGAGTAATCAATCAATTCAATTTCCAAGTCTTATATTTTGGCATTCAATTTTCCAACAATATGTATATCAAAAAAAGTTTCAATATTATCCCTTCTTCATACAAAATGGTGGGAACAAGACATAGAGATTATGATCTATTTGGTAAAAATAAAAATTCTTTTCACATAGATATCTCTGATGAAGAAGAGAAGATCAAAAAATGATATTTCCTTTGAAGAACAAGTAAAAATTGAAGTAATCTTGTGGAAAAACAAATACCAATTCCTTCTTCATCTCCTCGAAATGGGAGAAAACCACCCTCGTATTTTGACGATGAAAATTTTAAAAATCGAGGCCAACCCGAAAAACTAATAATATTCAATCCAAATAAAATAAGACAAATGAAGTCAAAACAAGTAACCACAATGCTAATAACAAAGGAAAATATAGTGCTTTCACCTCCAATTCAAGTCAATATTTGATTTATAAAATCAATGTAATGGCCAAGCAAACTAGCTCTAATGGCTTCTAAAGTCATTGACAACACAACAACAATGAAACAAAGATAAAAAGTGACAATGAATCAAAGACAAATACTAAACCAAAAATTAGATAAAATCAATCCCCACATTGACAATATCCTCAATATCCCACAAATTAATTCACCATTCACTCAAGAATGAAAAGTAATGAAGGATACAATATTTGGCATGCAAAAAAAAAGAAAACAATTTAACTTCAAGGAGATGTGCCCTTATCCATTCGATAAGGACATTTTATGCTTACCTTTTCCTAGATATTTCAAAGTTCCAAAATTTGACAAGTATAAGGGTAAACACGCCCTCATGAACATGTCAAATAATTATTTATGTCTTGTTAGGAGGTAGCCTATAATGATGTATATATTTTACAAATATTTCAGAAAAGCTTGGGTGGACAAGATTTGGATTAATTTCTACATCTCCCAAAAGTTTCGATCACCACTTTCGTGGACTTCTCGAGAAATTCGTTAAGAATTTCTTCTTTAATCTTGATTTAGAAATTACCATGATGGATTTTGTAATGCAAAAACAGTGAAATAATGAAACTATGCACAATTCTTACAATAATGGAGAGGATTCACCAATCAATTCCCAATTTCAATTCCTAAGAAACAGTTGGTAAGTATATTTATAAAAAACCTTTAAAATGAATTGTCCTTTCACATACATATCCATTGTCTCAATAGTTTTGAGGAATTTATCTAAAAATCCCTCATTGCAAAAGGCTTAATTAAACCTCCTTCCAAGGGAAACACTAACAACAAAAATAATCAATATAAACCCAAGTACATCAATTGCAATCACAATTTTGTTAATGATGGTGTAACAGATAATGATAATGTACATAACCTTTATAATATCAAATAAAATAAACTAAATCAAAATAAGCCATCATTGTTCCCAGTAAAGAATCTCCCCCTCCTCGTGATAATAAGCAAAGACAATTTACATCATTGGGAGAGAGCCTTTCAAGTGTCTTACGACAACTGGTGAATGCCAATATGGTCACTTACCCTATTACAAAACCCTTCATAGAAGGAAAACCAAAATCAACTTGGTATAAATTTGGCAAATATTGTGATTTCCATCACATTGATGACCATCAAATAGATCGATGTATGAGACTTCACCACTATATTCAATACCTCATTGATAGTGGAGACACTTCATCGACCAAAGATCCAATACCCAATGATAATTTAAAGGTGTTTTTAAATCCTTTCCCTAAGCATGGTACGAATGGAAAAGCTCCTAAGAAGGTCCAATCTTCTAATAATGTTGACTTCAATTCAATTATTTCATTCATCCAAGAGATGCCTAATTTTTTTGCCACCATTAAATTCCAAGATCCTAACTATGCAATGGCCATGTGATAGAAGAAGGTTTGGGTGCATGCAACAAAAAGCAACCATCCACTTCTAATATGCCTCCGATAATCACCAATCATATAGAAGTAAGTAATATAAAGCCAACATCAAATGCTAAACTTTCCGCATATGGTCCATATGACCTAGTTAAGCAATTAGTGACAACACCCATACATATCTCCCTCATGGAGTTATTGAAAGCATCACCTAAATTTTAGGAAATTCTCTTTCATGATCTCTGTGAGGCTCATGTTCCTGAAAATATCAACACTCAACAATTCCAAGCTCTAATTGCTAAAATTTCACCTAAGCAGCCCTATATTATCGTTCGATCCCAAGACCTATTAAATTCTAATCTTCAAAACAATAACTCTTTGTACATAAAAGCCTACATTACTGATCATAAGATCAAATGAGTCATTATCAATAATGGAGTTATTTTGAATATATGTTTAATGAAGATGTGAAGATGCCTTGAGCATACTGAAAAGAGCTTAGAAGCCAATATTATAACCATGTGTGGTTACGACAACAATGAATGACAATCCTCTGGAACTTTCACCTTAGCCATACAAGTTGGCCTCCACACATTGCATATACTATGTGCCATGTTGTTGATGTCAAGACCTCATACAATATCCATTTTGGTCGGTCATGGATCCATGCAATGCAATTTACACCTTCTACTTTCCATTAATGTATTAAATTCCCCATGATGGTAAATAATTTACCTTGATTTCTGATGCAAAACCTTTTGAATATTATAAACTCTTGGAAGGGAGGTTTAATAATGTAAATTATTATCCTTACATGGAAATATCCATTGATCCTTGTGTCATTTTAATTATTGATAATCACATTCACCTTGACACACTTTTCTAACCCCAACCTTCGCATCTAATTCACAATCGTCTACATCTAAGAAGCCCGTTGAACTCTATTTTTCCCATAAAGGTCTTGGTGAATATAATTTGGAAAATGCATTTCATGTTGGCAAGATTCCATTGTCTCCATGCATTTATGGATGACCAAATGCTCCCCATTTAAAATAATCTCCCTTCTACTACCTCGGAAAAATCTTTAGAGGTAGTAAGGATTCTTAGAGGATGATCACATTCACATCTCTCGATGGCTCTTAGTTATACGAGGATCAAATGGATGACTGCTATGAATATAAATAATACAAAAAAGTTCACAAGATGATGAAAAATATGAATTGGAAAGGTAAATGACTTGTCCCACAAGAACTAGGTTGTCTCAAACCTGTACTATGTTAGGAATTAGTATTTACATTGTGTAAGATAATAATTACGTTGGTAATTATTATTATATAGTTTAATATGTTATTAATATATTATTGTTATATAAACAATAATATATTATTGGTGTTGAGTTGTGTATTGTTACGGGAGTAACAATCACAACTAAATAGGGTTAATTGTTATAACACCTCCCTATTTTGTTGGAGGTTGTTTTGGCTATGTATATGGCTATATAATAGCCTTTGTAATTCTGGGATGAATATAATGTGAAGATCATTATTCCGTGCATTTTTCTGCAAATCTGGGCTATCGTAGAAAATATGTTTTTTTAGAATTCATAAGGGCGAGCCATAATTATTCGGTTTCCCTGTGATGGAAAAGATTACCGTGCTTTTATAAAGATAGAGTCTTGTTTTTTTTTTTAAAGATTTATGTAAGTCTCGCATATATCTATTCTCGATTCTATAGTAGTCATAGACGTGTTGGGAATTCAAGACTGCGGAATAGTGCTATGATTTAATAAAAAACAAAATCATGCACACATGGTCTAAACAATTCCCTAAAATCTACAAGATGGAAGTATAAACTAGAATAATCCAAATCAAAACAAAGTACACACACATAACACAAAGATGTAGTGGTTCACCCAATGTTAAGATACCAAAGATAGAGATCTCATATATAATACAACAAGAGTACAGAACTCTTCAAATACAAGTAAATGTCTCTCCAAGAGTATCTCTTCTCCTCCAGATTCTAAATGGATCTCCATGAGACGTTGTCCAAACACCACTAGTTCTCACATAACCAAGAACTGGTATCTCAAGCTACCAAGTTCTCTCGTGGATAATCAAGACCTTTGCATGGGTACAATGTGCAACTATAATCGTACCCAAGTAAGTCTATCTCTCCATCACCGCATAACATGTGCAAACATGAAGACAACCTCCTCTACAATATCTAGATCTTGGATCAACAATGTTTCTACAATACAAGACTAGATCTCGTAGATTGGTTCTCTCACTACATGTGGATCTACAAGAAACCCTTGTGCTTTGACATATTGAAGCCATTACAATGAGACAATAACTATAAAAGGAAATACAGTAGAAGATGTTACCCTCTTCTCACCATTCATATGTACTGCTATTTCTTTCTGTCCATCTCCTTTCCATGGAGACTCTCTTCAGAACAGTTTCTTTCTCTTCTTTCTTCTTCTTCATCCTCTCAATCTAAGAGAATCTGGATCTAATTCCATCCTTCTCTTCGCTCTAAACCCTAGATTTTATGCTTATATAGGTGTTTATAAACATAGGGCACTTTGAGCCATGTCGAATAAATCTACTTTAATGCTAAAAATAGATTTAAATTCATTAAAACTTTCGTCACAAATTAGTGTTCAATACTATTCTTTACATCCTTTGACCTACCTCAGCTTGACCGGCAAAGTTTCTGACCATCACCGGTTACATCCTCGTATTGACAATACACTTAACCGATGCCGATCATCAAAGAACCATGAAGTATATGTAAAAGCATGTAATCTTTGAAGCAATTCAGCTCCACAACCTAACAAGACGTGTGTAAATTTCATGCGTGGTATGGTCAAGCGAGCTTGGTAGTGATTTTTGCATTGTAAAATCTATCCAGACGAGTTAGATTAACACAAATTCATTTTGTTTTTTAACTCGTCATCGTTCTCCTATGATTGAATTTCTTGTTACATATTGAGATGATAGTTTTATTGTTCAATCAAACATTGAACACGGATCTGACAGTATTCTACAACTTTCGCCGCAAATCTAACATAGAATTCTTTTTATACACATTGGCCATGTTCAATCTATTATTTGACAATTTGACCTACGCCGAGTTTCATCATTGTTCAAGATCCTTTTGCAAGAAACCAACGGTGTTCCATCCTGTTAAGAAATCGATGAATCAAGAAGGTAGGCTGCGATGGTATTCTCGCTCAATCCACTACACGATCACAACTTGCATGAGCATCAAAAACATGATCAACATCCTTCGCTACTTGTTTATTGCATGCAATTTGGAGTTACATTCTGCCATGTCATCTACTCCTCAACTGGTTATTAAACTCACATTTCCAAGTCAGCTGTACACTCCACTATTTTACCTTGAACACGTGGCTTCAATACAATGCAGAGATCTTGCGAAGCAGAGCCACTTCCACGGCTGGTAGAAATATTGTGAGTCTTATTTAGGTTTTGTTTGCATAGTTTTGTGATAATGGTCAAAAGGTCCATCCTTTAAGCTGATTTGATTTATCTTAGTTATCTAATTCTCAGTTTTATGGTCGGTCAAAGCATTATTTGTTTTAGTCAGTCCAATATTTTTAGATACTCAAATCCAAATATTTGGATGTCCTTAAAAACATTAGTCTTGATAATTGTTAATCCTTGGTAACGTGTCTTGGTCTTTTTTAATAGTGGTCCTCATAATAGTAGATGTCTAATGGTTATTTAATTATTCTCTATAGTTAGTCATTTTAATTCTATTGTCTTAAACCAAGTAAGAAATATATGTGTCTAAATAACCTATGTGGTATTTTAAAATGTGTTATATCTTGTCATCAAAGTCTTGAGTCAATGTTTTCAAGAGTAAAAAAATTGAAAAATGTTTGTCTTGTCAAGTTAATCAAGTAGGTAAGGTTAGGATATTTGTTTAGTGTCATTTTTATTGTCTAGTCAAAATAGTCAAGTTGTCAAAATTGTAAAAATAAAGATAAAAATTTAAAAAAATCATCGCTTTACTTGACGCATTTTCGGTGTTACCCGACGTCCGAAAAAATAAAGTGTTTCACATTGCGGGAGGAAAGATATAATAAAAATGTGGAAACAATTGAGCTTCAAAGATTTATTTAGCTGAGTTAGCAGCATATATGATGGAGGAAGGAGGCAAGAGAGGAAGGAGTTCGAATAGTGACCTCTCTCGATCACCACCAACGATGTGGCTGCACGTAAGCTGTGGTGGCATATGTATGGTGTGAGTATATGATTTTCAGTGTGGTTTCCATTTTCTCAGTGTGCTTCAGTTTGTAGTGTTCCTGTTGCTTTGAGTGGTGTGCTTTATTGTTAATACTAGAAAATAATTGTATAAGAGAGCAGAAAACTACGGAGATCCTTTGACTGCAGAGATCCTCTGACTGCCGTACTTCATTGGAAGATGGTCGGCTGGTGAATATGTTCACCCGTACAATGGTGACCATGTGCAACAAGATCAAGACAGCAAGATCCAGTTAGTATGATACAACACAATACATTTTTCCCTTTCTGATTTCTTATTTGGAATTTCACATTGTGGGGGAATACATACCAATGTTCCATTCCCATTCTGCACCAAACGACTTAGTCAAGGAAAGCTTCCAGTGGTAGTGGTAGTTTTCTATGTTGTTCAAGATCGAGTGGCAACGATCAATGACAGAGACTACGATTAAGAACATTACGATTCTTATAGGAAGTAATGTGAAATATTTTCAGTATTTCTTCTTTTGTACAATTTTGAGATATGCATGTTGTGTTTCCTACATAATTCCTTGATGTATAAGCATAGTGGTGAACAGTAGCACCAAAGTAAGTCAGTTCATGGATCTTAAAAGGGTTTGTGGAAGGATCCGAAAACCACCCGAGGTCGGCAGCTTGATGAGGTTCCTATCACGTCGAGGTTTTTGGTAAGCCTATTTAAAACCATGGAAGGAGCGATCCTTTCTTTTGGATCAAGGTCATGAGTCATAGAGTTGGACATGCCACAGGGGTGAGCATACTGCAGTTGAGTGTGTGGATGTTTTTCTACCATGTAAACACTAAGGGGGGGAATGTTAGGAATTAGTATTTACATTGTGTAAGATAATAATTACGTTGGTAATTATTATTATATAGTTTAATATGTTATTAATATATTATTGTTATATAAACAATAATATATTATTGGTGTTGAGTTGTGTATTGTTACGGGAGTAACAATCACAACTAAATAGGGTTAATTGTTGTAACACCTCCCTATTTTGTTGGAGGTTGTTTTGGCTATGTATATGGCTATATAATAGCCTTTGTAATTTTGGGTTGAATATAATGTGAAGATCATTATTCCATGCATTTTTCTACAAATTTGGGCCAGCTCTTACATACTATACCAAGAAAACATATACCGTTATGGTCTTAGTTATCAAACCTTTGAAAAGGGGACCATAATATTTGACATAATGACTAGTGAAGAGGAATCTGAATCTAAAGTTGAGATTGGTTCCACGCATATCCTCTTTGAAGACCTAGCTAAAACTACTCTCTTCCTTGAAAACCTATCCATTTTTACCCTTGACATTCTTTATCTATTATCCATCGTGGATCAACAAAATCGAATGATGAGGCCATCAAAGAGTTTCTCAGGACTCATGATCATATTCCCTTATCAGATCACAAGGAGGGATTTGATATAAACCTCAACATTTTTGCTTACTTTAGTGAATAATTCGAGTGCTCTAGTCCACCAAAATCAAGAAAAAATCAGAAAAATAAAAATATAATCTCTTATAGTGAAAACCTCACTAAGGTGTTATTTGAGAAACAAAATAAGAAATTAAAAAAAAAAAGAAATATATGTATCTCTTGGTGAAAACCTTTTTAAGGAACCAGAGAGAGGAGACTCAATTTCATATTAGACAGATGACATGTATGAACCTACAACATCATTTCAATATAATGATACATCAAAATGTTGGTAGAAGAAACCATCACAATCAATATTGGAAGAAGTGATAGTCCTAAAATATTACATCTTGGTACGATCTTATCGTAATCGAGAGATTAAGACATTCATAGTACTCCTTGCAAAATTCCAAGATGTCTTCACATGGTCTTATAAGGATATGCTAGGATTGGATCCCTCCCTAGTCATACAAAATCTTGTGGTTCACCCAGATGCGAAACTCGTCAAATAGAAATTGAGGAAAATGCATCCTAAGGTTGCATTGCTAGTCAAGGTAGAACTTAAAAATTTCTCAAATATGGATTTACCATATCTATAGATTACTTTGATTAGATATCTAACATGGTGCATGTTACAAAGAAGACACATGACATTTGGATTTGTACCAAATTCCGAGATATCAACAAATCTTGTCCTAAGGATGACTTTCCCTTACCCAACATCGACATGATTGTCAACTCTATAGTAGGACATGTGAAATTTTATCCCTAATGGATGGCTTTTGGGTTATAACTAGATTCAGATTGTTGAGGAAGACCAACACAAGACAACATTCACAACACCCTGGGTTACTTTCTATTACAATGTCATTCCTTTTGTCCTTAAGAACGTAGGGGCAACATATCAACATGTAATGACTGTAATTTTCCATGATCTATTTCATGACATCATGGAGGACTATGTTGATGACATCCTTATTAAATCTAAAACTATAATTGATCATCCAACCATTTTTTGGTGAATATTTTAAATATTGAGAGAATATAAGGTGCACCTTAATCCAACAAAATGTGTCTTCGATGTTACTTCAGGGAAGCTTCTTGGATTTATAGTATCACAGAGGGGAGTTAAATTTTACCTTGAAAAGGTAAAATTAATCATGGAAATTCCTCCACCATATAACCTTTGTCAACTACAAGGTCTCCAAGGAAAGATTAAGTCTATCCGGCACTTCGCATATCAGCCAGTAGATAAGTGCCATCATTTTAACCAACTTATCAAAAAGGATGTCCAATTCAAATGGACACAAGAATGTCAATATTATTTTACTAAGTTGAAATAATACCTATCAACTCCATTGGTTTTAATGCCACTTATTCAAGATAATCCTATGTTATTATACACATCTGCAACAAAACATGTCATTGGGGGATTACTTTCGCAACACAATGACAAGGGACAAGAGAAAGTTGTTTCTATCTCAATAGAACATTGATTGATCATGAACTCAAATAATCTTAGGTTAAAAATTATGTCTAGAAATAGCATTCACCTTTCATAAGTTGTGACATTACCTACTCAATCATACAACAAAACTTATTACAAAGATGGATCCTTTAAAATATTTACTATATAGACATTTCCTAACCATTCAAATGTCTAGTTGGGTGGTACTCCTAAGTGAGTTTGACATAGAATTTGTCAATCAAAAATCCATAAAAAGGCAAGCTCTAGCAGATCAATTGGCCACAATGCCACTTTCGGGCTCTCAACCACTTCATTTTGATTTCCTTGATGAAGAATTATAATATGTTGATATTGTCCCTTCGTGGACTTTGGTTTTTGATGGATCTTGCAACATACGTGGATCAGGAGCTAGGATTATGCTATGCACATCGGATTTTGATGTTATTCCCAAATCTTACCACATTGGTTTCCCATGCACTAACAACATCACAAAGTATAATCCCTAATAGATAGTTTAGGCTTTGCAATATCTTGGAAACTTAAAGAGCTGACAATTTTTAGAGATTCTCTTTTGATAATCAATAAATCAAACAAATAATATCAAGTTAAGGATGATAAACTTGTTCCTTATAAATGCATGGTTCAAAGTCTTAAAGGTTACTTCCATATTATTACATTTGAATAACTTCCTAGTTCATAAAAAAATAGCAGACATCATGGTGACTATCGCATCCCTTCTTAAATTTTATATAAATCAAACACACAGTGAGTTTCTTGTTGAATATATTTTGGTGCATGTATATGATCTACCGTAGTCCGCATGGTGTGTGAAATTGTTAGTCCTGAGAACCCTTGGTATCATGACATTTATATATTCATCTAAGACAAAACTTATCCTCCCGACATGAATTTAGCCAATAAATGATCCTTAGCACAATGTGCTTCACGTTATACTATCCTTGTTGACACTCTTTACGTAAGAGGATATGACAGATTGTGTTAATATGTCTCAATCAGGAAAAATTGAATCAAACACTAGTTAAAGTGCATTTGTGTATTTGTGGTGCACATACAAGTGGAATGGTCTTGGCTAAAACTATCTTGCATGTAGGCTATTATCACCCACTATGGAATTCGATGTGTGTAAGTTAATCAAAAATGTGTCGTGTGTCAAAGACATGGTAATCTAATTCATGCACCCTCACAAGCCCTCCAACCTATCACTTCACCCTGGCCTTTTTCCGATGGGGGCTCAACTTAGTCGGAAAAATAAAGCCTACATCTATAATCATCTCCGCTGAATATTTCACCAAGTGGATAGAGGTTATGCCTCTCACCTATGTAACAGGATCAAATATTGCCAAATTAATTTCATAGTCTACTATCACGACGTGTACTGTCCTCCAGGGGAAACTATCCTTGACATGCCCCTCTACTTCACAATTTATACACCATATACCATTGTGAGTCTCATGGGCTGAGTTCACAGACAACTTCTCTAGCTGCTTAGCCATAGCAGTAATTTGAGCCTCCAAAAATAGGCTAACACTAGTATCAACACTTCTAACAACCTCGGCATGCAGAGCAACTTCTAATGCCTCGCGTGGGTCTGTGAAAGTTTTATGAGATAAAGCTCTCCTAAAAGGAGTGATCAACCCTCCAAAAAACCACTGAGCATGTTGTGAAGGGTGAATATCATATGATAACTTAGACAAGAGAGTTTTAAAGCACACATCATACTCTTGCACACTCTTTGTCATTCCCTGTTGAATCTCCTTCAGGGCATTGATGCTCTTCTATTCAAACTCAGGAATGTGGAATTCTGCCAAGAAGGCGTTCTTTAAAGTAGTATAATCCACCACCGTTTGATGAGGGTCATATTTCCTATACCAGCTATGTGCATGCCCCTACAACGTCATTGCAAATTTACTAGCCTTTCGCTCCAGGGTTGTGATCCCCTTGCACGCCATAACAATTCACATTTATGAACATGTTCTGTAGCATCTTCAATACCTCTATAATCTGGAAAATGTAAAGACATCTCAAAGAATACTTGAGGGGGTGGCTGGGGCCCTTGTCCTCCTAAGCCGAGCCTCGTTCCCTCTAATGTTTCCTCCGCCACCGTGATCCACCAGTCATGTTCCTCCCGAGCCACTAGATCCTTCGCATCCACCAGGTCTTGTTCCTCCTGACCCACCAAATCTACCGTAACCACCAGGTCTTGTTCTCTTGACCCACCAGATCCACCAGGTCTTGTAGTGGTCGTGCCAAGTGTCCCCAAGGTTCCATGAACTACATGCTATAACATCTGTGATAATGCCCCACTACCACTAGTGTACCCCCGCCACTCCCAGATGTGAGACCAAAGGCTTGTGTACTTGCTCCTTGTCCAAAAATTCCTCTCGAATACTAGAATATGCATAGCCATAGAAGTGGGAAATGAAAAATTGTATCTCCTGGGCACAAATTTGTCACTTCCACTAATACCAACTGGGTCAACGATACTCCTTCCTTGATCTAGAAAACCAAGTGTCAAGGTTTGGTCACTAGGTGGGTTCAGATACGTGCCAACGAATCTTCTCTCTCCATGC
Source organism: Taxus wallichiana var. yunnanensis (assembly GCA_018340775.1). Lineage (NCBI taxonomy): Eukaryota > Viridiplantae > Streptophyta > Pinopsida > Cupressales > Taxaceae > Taxus > Taxus wallichiana. The sequence continues at coordinate 678,038,382 of CM031236.1, forward strand.
AATGAACTCTCATCAGAATTTGAAGGGGTCTCTCTTATGTGCTTGCCAAGATGGGGTAGCACAGACTGCTCAAGTTCCACGTCCTTCGCGTGAACCTCCACTCCTTCCCGCAACGTCGCCTCCATAGATCCATCACACTTGCAACCTCGCATTGTCTAGTAATCTCCCTTTCACACGCTTCACTATACTTGAGCCGTCTCTCCTCCCTTTCTTTCTCCGTTGTAATATCTTCCATCTTCCTCCACCCTAGCTTCCTCACCCAACGCTCATAATGGTTTATCCGGCCATTGGAAATGCCTCTAAACTCAAGGTAACAATCAAGATCTTCATTGCCGAGGGATAGCACGTAGAAATGATCCTCTGGGCTCCGCACAAAAATTCAAACTCAGCAACTTCCAGACAAGAATATGTAGAAATAGCATACTCCAGAGTGTAGCTAGCCAACACACCCTTCCACCAATGATCCATAGCACGAGTCCACATCGATCTGCATCCTGCAGCCTCTGGTATTCTTCTTGGGTCCATGCGTGTGATCTATAATATCGCTTGATCTAGACGCATATGCCGAGAGCCATTCATACAGTTCTACTGGGAAGCCAAAAAAAAATTCATACAAATCATGGTAGAGGTTCTCTTCTACCCATCTACGTGCATCAAACTTAGATCCAATGTTGAATCTCTAAGAAAATTCATCCTCTGTGCTCTTGAACCATGATTCAACACTTTCCAAAGTTAAACGCTCTGTCATTACTCATTACACAGATCATGATGTATGTCATTTCCCACTACAACTTGAAAGGAGGTCCCGGCAATGAACTAGGATGTAGTCATTTTTACACCCATCATAAAGGAAAGAAATCCCATGCGCACGCCGACCTATCACCCAAAGGTGGACATTGGGTGCTCACCTAGGCACGTGCAGTGCAAGTCTCCCTTTATGTGAGTTTAGTGGGAAACATCATCTATGATCCGAGTTTAAGAGATTTGAGAGGAAATAAGACATACAAGCACCATAGAGCTCAAAATAGCTTCTAGATCCTTGCAGTCATTCCAGAAGAAAAGAGCTTAACAGATTATAGAACTTACACCAAAATAGAAAGGAAGTTGTACAAGCATTCATACTTAGTTCATAAACATAAATGAAAAAGAGCTATGAAGAAGGATGTATACATCATAACCATTAATGTTCGTATTCACATAAACTAGTAACCTCATTACATTCATTAGGCCCATTACAGAATGTCATAGAAAGGCAGACCATAGTCATGCATTATAACCAGATTCATATAGCTAGGCTCTCAAAAGAAAATTTAAAACCCCCAAACCCTTGATACATCCTTTCCTATGCTTATTTACCCAAGCTAACAGAGTCCTTGCAGTATTTCTGCAGAGCTCCACCCTCTATCCATTTCTCTCCTTTTTGCTTCACAGGCACTTGTATATATAGCCTTCCTGAACTACCAACTCATTCTTCTGTGGCCTCAGATCTATTACCAAGTGTCTCGAAAGTGGTCCTCTATGGGTGTATGCTCCTCCAGACCGATCTCACCACTCCTTGTCATGATGTCCTTCTATAAGCTTCTATCGCAGGGCATATTCCTTCCAGGCCACCTTGTCGCCAGGTTGGCGCCTTATCCACTCGGGTCATGTTTTTCTTGTGTCATGCCCGATAGGTCAAAATGACTAAGTCTCGATTCTGCTCCGAGGGCGCGCAACCCCAGGTTCTACCAAAACCCTACCTAAACCCTTCCCTACGTGCCTTATCTTGTGTACTTTTTGGACTTAGTTGATATTTCGGGGCCCAACAATTTCTCATCATCATTTACCCTAAATCCTCATTTAGAAGTGGTTCTAACCACTTTTTAATACTTTCCCCAAAAAATTGGATCATCGACAATCCTAACCAATTGCTAACAATTATAAATAGGAGTTTTTTCTCTTTTATCAAGGATCTTCATAAACCTTTTTCTTGTGCTTGCACTTCATTTTTCAACCTCCAAGAATCTAAGTCATTTCCGAGAGATCATCAAGGTTCTACATCAACTCCAATTTATCTCAAGCACATCATTTTGGTGGCCTTTTCATTGATCATATCTCATGAAATCCAACAACTATCTAATGACTTCAATCACATTTATTAGACATTTTGAGGCATCTTTTTCTCCTCTAGCTGCGTATCAAAATGTATTTATTTATCTTGTCTCATTATTCACATTTCATATAAACATAAAAAATAAAAAATGATCATTTAAGAGCTTTGTTTATCATTTTTGTTAAAATTTGTCATTCTATAGTAATCCAACAATTACTTGAATTGCTAACGATTATGTCCTGATCGCCATCGATCCTCCAAATTATATCTCTTTATTAATTTATCAATTTATAATCATTTTTATCGATATTTTTGCATTTAAATTGTTCTTTGCAAGTATGGATTTACTTTAGATGCCATTACCTAGTCGTTATCATCCCATTACAAGCATTTAATACCTTCCTATAGGTTCAACAAACCTTATTCTCGGGAACAATATAACATCCTCCACGAGTTGACATTATGTGCAATATGATTTGCTACTGACATAGAAGACATTGAGGATCAAATCAATGTCCTCCACAACATTTAATAAGAGACCGAGGAATTTTGGTATGACTATTTCGAGTCCGTTCATATCACTTCCACTCTAGCTTAGGATAACTTTGAAGTTGCACATGAATTACCCTTCAACCTAGAGTTCTAAAGCTTCTTGTCTCTTATCTACATATCTCTATCATCCATATATTTCTATTTTTTCTATCAACCTACTTGATTGTTTTAAAGCGGGATGACATCCTCCAAGGAACTCCTTTGATTCTGAAATCAGCCTTTACCGAGCAAATCATTTACCCATCTATCTAATATTTTTTGTCTAGTGTCTTTAATCTCACAATTTTCTTCATCGAAAAAGAAGGAAGGATATTTATCCAACAACATCAACATCAAACATTGCGGGTATCGAGAAAACACCATCGTCTTTCGAGGGTCAGGTTTGTTTTCTGTTGTTTCATTTTATTAAGTTAAAGTTGGAAAGAAAAAACTCTTTGGTACATGCATCATGAACTAAGAATAAGTGTTAAGCACGTAATATGGGAGGATTCTTAAGGTCAACAAGGTTTACAAACTACTTTCTTGTTCACTAAACACACTTGGATCAGTTTGATGGATTAGTGTTAGGATTTCAAAACCCCATAACCAATGGAATTCATGAAGTTTATACTTGGTTTCTTACACCTAGTAGGAAAGTGTCCCCACTATAAGTCACTCAAATGTTGTCAAATAAGTACTAGTGATTTATTTGGATAACTTGATTTAAATTTTAGAGCTTGCTCAGTTTGTTGCCTCCTAACTTTTCCAAGAAAATAAAAATGACTTAGCCATTTTTGCCTTGTTTAGCCACTACACTTGAAAATATACACAATACTAAAAATCCATTACACCCAAAAAAACACCCATGTGACATCCTAAAACTTTGTGCGATCCTAAAATTTGTGCAAACCTAAAATGTGAGCAATGCTCACATTTTAATCAATCTCAACTCTATGCATTTAATTAATAACATAATACATCCTATAACCACTCCTGAACCTTTGTAAATAGGTTGTTCTCTAATCTCTATAACTCTCTCTCTCTCTCTCTCTCTCTCTCTCTCTCTCTCTCTCTCTCTCTCTCTCTCTCTCTCTCTCTCTCTCTCTCTCTCTCTCTCTCTCTCTCTCTCTCTCTCTCTCTCTCTCTCTCTCTCTCTCTCTCTCTCTCTCTCTCTCTCTCTCTCTCTCTCTCTCTCTCTCTCTCTCTCTCTCTCTCTCTCTCTCTCTCTCTCTCTCTCTCTCTCTCTCTCTCTCTCTCTCTCTCTCTCTCTCTCTCTCTCTCTCTCTCTCTCTCTCTCTCTCTCTCTCTCTCTCTCTCTCTCTCTCTCTCTCTCTCTCTCTCTCTCTCTCTCTCTCTCTCTCTCTCTCTCTCTCTCTCTCTCTCTCTCTCTCTCTCTCTCTCTCTCTCTCTCTCTCTCTCTCTCTCTCTCTCTCTCTCTCTCTCTCTCTCTCTCTCTCTCTCTCTCTCTCTCTCTCTCTCTCTCTCTCTCTCTCTCTCTCTCTCTCTCTCTCTCTCTCTCTCTCTCTCTCTCTCTCTCTCTCTCTCTCTCTCTCTCTCTCTCTCTCTCTCTCTCTCTCTCTCTCTCTCTCTCTCTCTTTCTCTCTCTCTCTCTCTCTCTCTCTCTCTCTCTCTCTCTCTCTCTCTCTCTCTCTCTCTCTCTCTCTCTCTCTCTCTCTCTCTCTCTCTCTCTCACTCTCTCTCTCTCTCTCTCTCACTCACACACACACACACACACACACACTTTCATTCTCACATATAACTTAACTAATACAATTATAATTTCTCAACACAAATGTAAGAACTTATGCAAATATTTCTTAACATTCCCCCCTTAGTGATAACATGGGGTGAGGAAACAAACCATACAACTGTAGAATAAATTAGTACAAAATTATTCATCACTAAGCATGGGAAGTGTGTTCCTCCTAATCTTCTTCACTTACCATGACCTTGTCATGTAGATTTCCGCATCAAGAAGATATTGTGCTCTTTGTTTGCAATTTAGAAGGATATTTCCTATCTTCTTATAATAGAAAAATGTGTTTTTTTTACATGTTTTGATCTCTTGTAAGAAGTCTTGAGCTTATTTTGTGCAACTAACACTTCTTATTCCTCTATTACATTACTTCCTACATCAAATAGATTTGATATAATGTTCTTCACACTTGGATTCAATTTACTTACACAGTAAACACCATATTATACATACTATTGGGCATGTTAATTAGTAATATGGAATTTGCATCATTGTCCTATACTTTTGATTCATTTATATGTCATTAACTGGGTTATCAAGCAAGAAAGTTGTTGATGTGAGATACTATATCTCCCCCTTATTCCATTTTTAACCCATACAAATTTTGCTTCATTGTAATCTTTGCATTACCAATAACCGGTGACCTTAATAGTGTATTCAATGGCTCCCATACTTCATGAGCAAACTTCTTGGAAGTCCACATGATGAAAATAGGGTTTTGATAAGCCAAGAATTATGGTAGTTAATGATTTCTTATCTTTGAGCCTCCATTTGTTGAGTTCGTCAACATCTCATTGGTTGAACCACAATACCATCAACAATTCCCCAAAGGTCTCTTTCAATCGACAACAATTATATCTAGATTTTCCATGTATGAAATTCCTTTCCTTCAAACTTTTTAATTGTATTTAATCTATCCATATTGCCCACTAGGACATTGGTTTCCACCAATAATGTGTCCTTTACTAAAAAAATGTGTCACACAATTAATGAGTCGCTAAAATAATCTTTACAATACTTAAATTATTGAACTTCAAGAACTTTCCTTTTTATAAAAACATCACTCCTCCTTTAATAATAATCGCCCTTTATACCGAAAAACTAAATCTTACAAAACTCTTTCCCTTTTATTTTTATGATTTTTCACTCAAATTAATTTTGAGTAAAAATTATTACTAGGTAGTCATGAGGGAGGAGTTGAGCCCAAGACCTCCTTCCATACTAAATGCCTTACCCAAAAATCTATAGTTGATTGAGTACTCAATCATTTAATAATAGATATGTGAATACTTTCATTTAAAGTCTTAAAATAACTCAATTTTTTTAAAAAAATAAGTTTACTAATTAAAGCATACCCTTTAGGTTTTTAATTTGTATAGGCACTTCTAGAGGAATTCTAGTTGCAAGGATACCATGAATAGGTGAATGTTAATGCACAAGAGTTATAAGAGAAGGAGAACCATGGATGCCAAAGGAAGTGATGAACCAAGAATCACTTCGCTGACATTTTATTACAAGCCTCCACTCTCTCAATACAATACCTTAGATCCGCTTTGAGCTATGCTCAACAAACTCTACGCAATTCACACCCGAATTCAAAACACATCTGCAATACATTTGCTTGTACATCTATCATATGCATAAGACCATATAAATAGACAATCGAAAGAATCACTTTTTACAAAACCGCTATACAAAATCCGTTTGGCTATGCAAAATACAAAAATCACAAACGTGGGTATCAAAACCATGGGTAAAAACTGGGTATCAAAAAATGGGCAAAAAAACCGGGCAAAAAAAACCATGGGCCCAAAAACAGCCCATAACGGTTACTCCATTACCCATGGGTTAATAAACCACCCATGAAAATTTGCTTCGGGGCTTCGCCCCGAACCCCCCTCGACTCCGACTCACCACCGGCGAGCGGACCACCATAAAATACCCGAGTGTAACACATGTAAGGTGTACCACACTCTAACATGAAAATAGGCTCCACAAACATAACAATCTCCCACTGAGACTAGATTTCCACTCGAGCAAGCTTCTCAACCCTTCACTGTCATCCGCGAAGGCCAACCAAAGCTGAACATAGCTTTAGTTTATCCTCAGACCACCTTGGTCATCATGTCTCATAGATTCTCGACTGGTATGAATCTTCTCCAACTTCAACTTATCTTCCTCCAAAGTTGTCCCGATGAAGTGATATCTCAACTCGTATATGCTTCATCCTCGAGTGGAAAGCAGAGTTCTTAGCTAGGTGTATAAGACTCTACTATCACTATGCAGCTTACATTCCTCCTCGCTTATGCCCCAACTCCTCAAGCAATTGTCAGAACTAAATCATCTCTTTGCTTGCCTCTCGTGGCAGCAACATACTCACCTCCGTGGTCGACAAAGCCACCAACTTCGTAGTCGTGAAATCCAGCTCACCGCTGTCCCACCTACAAAGCAGTAAATATAACCTCGTCATGCTCCTCCCGCTGTCCTACATCTCCAGCCATGTCTCGAATCTACATAACCACGTAAAGTGGTGTCTCGATCCATCAGAGCACAAAATCTGTCCCCATGGTCCTCTCAAATACCGAAGGATCCACTTTACGCTTGCCAATGCTCTTTACCTCGATCACTCATAAATCTACTCACAACTCCCACCGCATGGGCAATATCAGCCTAGTGCACACCATAAAGATACATCAAACTCGCCAACCGCCGATGAGTAAGGTACCTTTGACATCTGGTTTCTTTCCCGCTCTATCTGGGACACTCGCTCCTTTGATAACTTAAATGGCCTCGCCAAAGGAGTCCCAACCGGTTTAGCATCCCGCATGTTAAACCTATCCAATACCTTCTTAATGTACTCTTCCCGAGATAAAGTCAACTTCCATTCCTTCCTATCCCGAGTTATCCTCATACCAAGGATTTGTCTGCTGCCCCAAATCCTTCATATCAAAGGATTCACTTAGTCTGCTTTCTTGAGTACTTTTATTTCCCGCATGTTTTTACCTCGCAACCAACATGTCATCAACATACAAACACAGGATAATATAACTTCCATCCTCAAATTTCTTTTAGATACACGCAATGGTCGAATGACATCTAATATAACCTCGCTCCATCACGAAGCTATCAAACTTCTTATACCATTGACGTGGAGCTTGTTTCAAGCCATACAAGCTCTTCTTCGCCTTTACACACCATCTCCTCTTTACCTTTGACCTCATATCCTCTCGGCCGCTGCATATATAGTTCCTCCTCCAAATCACCATGGAGAAATGCGCTTTACATCTAACTGTTCTAAGTGCAAGTCTTCTCGCTGCCACTATTCCAAGAACAGCTTCTAATAGAAGTCATTTTTACTACAGAGAAAAATCTCATCAAAATCTATACCTTGTTTCTCGCAAACCCTCGACCACCAACCGGCCTTATATCTTTTCTTTCCTCCTTCTTCATCTTTAACTCTAGACACCCACTTGTTCTCAGCAATGCTCTTTTTCCTTCCTGTAGCTTCACCAAATCCCAAGTCTGGTTCTCCATGAGAGACTTATGCTCCTCATCCATGGCTTGCTCCCACTTCTTACCGCATCTACCTCGCATTGCTTCATCAAAGCTCTCTCGCTCTCCACTATCAAGTGAGTAATAAATAATAAAGAGAAGGAGAAAAACGTGTTCAGTGTTCTTTTCTTACCCTAAGACCTCCTCACCGTAGGAGTTTGGGGTTCCTGCTGAGTAGGTTCCCGAACCGATTCATGGGTCACTTTCCCATCCGGAAGATCCTCTACCACCGCATATTCTTTCTTGATTCTTCCCTGTTTTCCCGCAATCATGCTTATACATGACTTTCTCATTAAAGACCACATCCCTAGACCGAATGATTTTCTTGTCCTTAATACTCCAACATTTAAATCCAAAGTCATCACCACCATAACCAATGAAAGTACATTTTTCTGATTTAGCCTCTAGCTTGGTCCTATCATCCTTGTCTATATGAACAAACACCTCACATCCAAAGACTCTAAGAAATGAATAATCAACTTTCTTACCATACAAAGCCTCCTCGTATGCCTCCATCCAAGGCACTTGAGGGTCCTCTCGCTTATCAAGTACACAACAGTGCTCACCGCTTCGCCCAAAAAGAAAGAGGCAGTCCCGCATGTAACCTCATGCTCCTAAAGACGCTTCCATTATTGTTCTGTTCATCCTTTCGATACCCCATTCTCACCGCGGGAGTTCCCGAACCATCTTTTTCCCGCGGATTCCATTCTTAGAACAAGAATCATTAAATTCATTGCTGCAATACTCCTCCATTATCTCGACTCCGAGACATTTTAGCTTAAGACCTGTTTCATTCTCTACCAAGGCTTTCCATTTAACAAAAGTGTCAAATACATCAGATTTGTTTCTAATACAATAAACCCAAACTTTCCTTTGTCAGCATCATCAATAAAAGTAACATAATAACTTGAACCCCCAAGAGATGATACCCGAGCCGCCCCCACACATCGAATGTACCAACTCTAACTTACTCTCTTTCTTCGTAGGTCCAACCTTGAGAAACCTTACTCGCTTTTGTTTCCCATATATGCAGCTTCTCTACAAATCCAAACCTGTTTCTCGTATATCCAGAAAAATTCTTCTTTATGATGTTCATGCCCTTATGGCTCATATGACCGAGCCTATAGTGCCATAATGTCAGATCTCGCATCTCAAGCCACAAGATTACAATCATTAGTACTATCAAGGTTAAATACAAGGTTCCAACCTTCTTACCTCTTGCCACCACAAGAGCACCCTTGTAACCTTCCAAGAGTCTCAGAAATATCACAAGACAACCATCACTTCCCAATTGCCCCGCCGATATCAAATTTCTCCTTAATGTAGGCACATGTCCGACATCCTTCAATAGCCATGTATTCCCATTCTCGCATCTTAACCTCGAATGTAACCTTTTCCAACTATACTGCAAGGCTCATCATCACCAAGAAAAACATGCCCAAAATCCTCAACATAATCAACAAAATAATGCCTATGTGGAGTAAAGATGAAAAGAAGCCCCCGAATCTAAAACCCAAGATTCAAGAATATTATGCAAAGAAAGAATCAAAGCATCCCGACATACATTACCCGATGCCACATTTGCCTCCTTGTTTTCTTCCCGTTGTTTCTTCTTATCCCGAAGCTCCCAACAAATTCTTCGCATGCCTGTGCTTTCCACAATTCCAACATACAATCTTGTTCTTGATTTTGACCTCGCCCGATCTTTTGATTTTCCACGGTTTCTCTATTCTTCTCGTCTCCTCTAGTTTCCACTGCAAAGCATTCCCAAGTAGAAGATTCCCAGAGCTTTTTCTTCACATTTCCTCACTTAGAATCACCCCTACAACATCCTCAAACTTCAACTTCGAGTTAGCTGAACCGAGTTACTTACCGCCATTACTGTGCTATTCCAACTCTTCGTAAAGAGCACATAATTAATAAAGCCCTAACTTCTTCATCAAATTCTATCAGAACCAAGCTAGCATATTCACAACCATATTGAAATCATTTAAATGATCTCTACAACTATTCTCGACATCTTCATATTAAACAACTTTTTCATTAAAAATATCTTATTAGAGGCAGAGGGTTTTTCATACAACTTCCCTAATGCATCCATTAGATCTTTGTAGTCTTTTCCTTTGAAACATTAAATAATACCGAAGATGCAAGACACAAACCCGGATCATTCCAAGTGCCTTCCGATCCAACAAATCCCATTCCGCATCTCACATACTCGAGGGTTTGTTCACCTTCTCGCATAACGGAGTATAAAGATCCTTCGATAAAGGTAATCTTCCATCTCGCATCTTCCAAAGACTAAAATTCTTGCCCGTTGAATTTATCAACCCTAGATCTTCCATCATCTCGCCATAGCTCCCACTCAAGATAAAACTTTCCCTCGCGATTCAACACTTCAAAGAAACCAAACCAGCTCGATACCAATTGTTAGGAAATAAGAGATAAAATATGCGGAATAATCCTCACAGTAATCGCAACAAGAGAAACTAATATGCAAAAATATTACAGATATCTCAAATAAAAGTGCGTAATAAATAACACAACACAGTAGAGACAAGATTTAACGTGGTTCACCCAATTTGGGCTACGCCCACCAAGAATCACTTGCTCGATTTTATTACAAGCCTCCACTCTCTCAATACAATACCTGTATCCGCTTTGGAGCTATGCTCAACAAACTCTACAGTAATTCACACCCGAATTCAAAACACATCTGCAATACATTTGCTTGTCTATCTATCATATGCATAAGACCATATAAATAGACAATCGCTAAGCTAGCTTTATACAAAACCATGGTATCAAAACCATGGGCAAAAAAAAACCAGGTATCAAAAACAATGGGCAAAAGGGTACCGAAAACCATGGGCCCAAAAACAGCCCATAACGGTTACTCATTACCCATGATTTCGTAAGCCTAAAAGCTACACAAAAAACCTAGAGCAAGATAAAAAGGAAAATTTGCACATAAATCCATGAGAAAGGAAAAAATGTCATAGACAAAATGAAGACTTTGAGATCCAATGAGGAGTTGATATGTCTGCCAGAGGGCGACCCAAAGGTTAAATTTTATGGCCTTGTGGCCATCAATTGTGTGAAATGACATGGGGATTGATGTAGAGCAAATACTATCATTCAAGTACGCAACTAATCAAAGGTCACAACAATCACCTTTCACCTTACTCAACAATTTGAGGATCAACAATAAGTTAGAATGGTTAAAGTTGCAAAACTCACTAACATCTCTTTAAATAGCTTCATTAGCATCATATCCCACTCTTCAAATTTCAAACAATATCAATATAACTTGTCACAATGATTCATGGCCCAAAGTTCATCACTCACACTTACTTGACCAAAATTGTCGTGTTCTTCCTTATTGATTATTTCTCCTGCAAGCACTTTTGCCTTAAACGACACTCAATTCCTTCTACCACTCATGTACCAATCCTGTGAAATCACTTCAACATAGTGTTAAAAAAATCATCTAAATGAAACAAAAATTAAAATGGGTCAACCTTGCATTCAAGCTTGCTAAAAATTCTCCTTTTCTTGTTCTTAAGAGCATATATCTTGCTAACACCAAGATTATGAGCTTATAAAGCTGCCCACAATGAACTATCACCTTCCATAGTTTCTCTTTACTACACCTCGGGTGTATGCAAAGTTTTGGAACCCACCTCCTTCTACAAGTCTTGTTAGATCACTTTTGCCTTTTAGCCCTTAAGCCCAAACTAGGTTTGAGCACAACCTTCTACTAGCTATAAATTTCTTTGTAGGAACAAATCCAAGACATACGCTCAATCATTTTGACCACCCATTATGGGGTTCTTGAAGAATGTGAAATTTTATGATTATGCTCTTAATAGAAACGTGACTTCCTTTGTTAAATACTCTATCTAATTAGCCCTTGATTGTGTCTATACACCCTTTCTCAGACTGTCATGGAAATCTCGAGTTTTAACCCTGATCTCTTTGAATTTATTGCATAATCCCTACCTTGGTCCCTTAGTGTGATATATTAAGAGTCTTATATTAAAAGGTGTTGGTTAAGGGCATCAAAATGTAAACCTTGGATCTTTCCCAATGAAACCTCCTATGAAACCCTAGTAGAGGTTATTTAGCTATATCTTTCTCAATTCACCAAATTTTAACTGAGGTTTTGTATGTCATCTTAAAGTAAAATATATTCAAACTCTCTAACTCTCAAGTCCCTCTCTCTCATGACCGCACATGCCTAATTTGACCTTATTAACCCCGGAATTGCATTTGTTTTAGTCTCTTTGTAAGATGCCCCCATCAAGGATCTTAAAATGTGCATATCTTTTGATCTAGATCACCAAATAAGATAAATATGGGACCATTGAAAATATATTGATGATAACTACATGTCAAGAGTAGTTTTGGGTCATGATACAGTGTATTTTAGGCCTAAAACATAGACAAAGGGCCCACAATTGTTTTTAGATATGGTTATGCATTATGTTTTGGGACTCGATTTTTTGGCTTATAACCCTTTTATCTAGGGATCTTTTTCACCTGCACATGGTCTTGTAGGAAAGTGCATGAGAGGAGATTTGTTTTGGGAATAATTTCGAAGAGAATGATTTTAAAACTTAGTGACAAAAACTTGGGCTCTTTTTAGTTTGATTTCTCAATCAAATGGCTCCCAAATCAATTATAAATATTTTATAAGATCCAAGAACCAACATTAAAAAAATTCCTATCACCTCCTTTCTCAAATGATATGACCTAGCAAAATTCAAGAAATATCTGTGGTACCATGCTTGAGTCTGCACACTTGGATGTTGATATGGTCCTTAGTGGTTGAAGAAGTGGGTGATCTTCTAAATTTCAGAATTTCCTCTCTCCCATCTTCTTCTTCTATAAATGTAACTTAGTATTAGTTAAAAAGGATCCTCTCTTGAATGTAGGGTTATGTTTCCTTTTTGTGCCAAACATTTTGAGTTGTAGACTTATGTGTTAGTATTGTGCAATGCATCCGATTGCCTTCCCCATTATTATAATATATTGTGCATACTCTAATCAATGATATCTTGTTATTGTGGCCCTCCTTCTGCTCTTTAACTTTTGTTATTGTGTTCTTATCTTTCTATTCTATTATGATATGATGTGTGTGAGCTATATTTGCATGATTTCAATCCTTTTTGTCATTTATGCAGAGAATTAGAGTTTGAAAAAATTGCAGAGTTGAATGTAGCTTGTTTCTACCCTCTTGGCTTTGCATTTTCCCTCTCATTCTTCATCTCAAGGAGAGAATCCACTTTCAGTTTGGTGCATCACCTTATCTTTCATTCAGTATTTCATCTTTCTGAACCTTGGTTCCTTGGAAATCTTAGATTAGAACTAGTTAGTAGTAGATTATAGTGTTGGTTAGATTAGTTGGATTGGAATAGAGGATGGAACCAAACTTTCCCCTAGAGATTGACCTTAAAGGATTCATTTTCCCATACTTTTAAGGTCACTCAATGTTTCAATGAGGTGATGAATCTAGCTTCACTAAGGGTGCAATCTATTAGCAAGAAAAAATTTGATAGATAAATTGGTGGTTATCTTGCCAATGATATGGGAATATAAGTCCCTCTACTTGAATGGTGTGGCTCCATATAATTATGCACTTGTAAAATTGGTTTCTATGGTGGCCTTATGGTCACGAATCCAACGGGGCACTCTTATGACCTACTGCAGTAAAATCTTGCAATTTCTTGCAAGAGAGGACTTTTCTATGAGAGCGAAAAGGGAGTGAGAAAAAGAGAGGGAAATTAATGTTATAGGTAGAAAATCATATTCCTATACCCATTAATCAAAAAATTCCAACACACATAGATCAGAAGAAAAATAATTATGCAAACAACAACAAGACTAGTTAAGATTTTGAGCACAAGTTTTATAAACATCCCATTCAAAAAATGAAACAAAATCCTTCTTTCTTCATTGATGCTTGAGAAAAATTGTACATAGCAAGAGTGGGAAGAACATAGAGATGAGAATTAGAAGAAATAGCTATCTCCTTTTCTTTACTTCAAGTTATAATCTCTCTTGAGCTTACAAAATTGACAACCCCTTAGAATGAGGGAGTCATTACAATATATAGAATCAAATGAGACTTTTCATCTACTCCTATGCATTTTTCATATGCCTTGTATAACTTGTGACTTTTCATATTCCATGGACAAGAGGGCAAAGAGACATTTCCAAAAACTCCAAGTTTTTCAAATTTGGTCAACCATGGTGAAAGATATGGCCATGCAGGTCTAGGGGGTCGAGGAGGAACATTGGTTCCAAATACACTTCCACAGTCTGCATTTAACTATTTTATCCTTTGCATTGTGGTTGAAATGGGGGTGCAGAGAATCTATGATAGGAGGGAATGGTACCATTCATGCCCATATTCTTCACTTTCTCCACAATGGTCTTCCTTCGGCATGTGGATCGGTTATTGAGCACGGGTGGAACTTGAGAACCATTCCACCACGAGTCGTGAGTTCTTGTAACTGTCGGTCCTCCGTACTTAATTATTCCCCATAACCCACTGCTTCATTTGTCTCCCTACCTTTATTTATCCGATTGCGATGTACTTCGGGAACCTTTGTTTTTGCGGAACCGTTACGCTTACCTGTTGATTCTCTAACCTCCATTTGGCCTACATCACTATCTCCTTGATCCCTTCTCCCTTCATTCTACGACTCAAATACAATGTGGGAACTATATCCCCCATGAGAACTAGTTTTGGTTCCTCTAGCCATCGAAAATTTGCATCACATTGTCTCCCTTTGCATTGTGTGTCCAAGACCCATGCGGAGAACTTAAGTCCTAAAATAAATAGTTCTAATTTTGCATTCGATTCCTGCGATCAATCTCTTCTTTGCATTACAAGCTTTATTACTTTGTCTTGTGGGTCTAAAGGTAATGCGAAGAACCTTTATTCCCAGGGAACTAGCTCCACCCAAACACCAAAATTCTGCATACGCACTGATACTTAGCCAAATTATCTTCTTTGCGGCCCAGAAGGATTATGGGGAACTGTTATGCGAGTTCTCGAACCTTTGTGTTGTCACGTAATACACTATATTGATTCCCCCAAACTCCTTTTCTTGGCGGTCATCGGCATTATTTTTCCCTTGACTAGTGGTGGCCCTCATTGCTGAAGAACCTTTAGTTTCGTGAACCATTCCACATTTTCCCCAGAACTTCATGATACATTGAACCTTTCACCCGAACCCCTTTACATTACTTCTTGATTTGCATAGGCAGTGGAACATATTTCCCATGATCACTTGTTCTCCGCATGGCTCCATTTTTGCACAGGGTGTAGCTCCAATTTTCCACACAACACTATCATCCTACAATACATTGAAATGGAAAAATTATTTTGCCTTCATCTTACGGCTCAAAGCATCTGCGGATAACTCAGCTTTAGGGAATCGATTATGCGCACCTCTAAGATCCATGAATACACTACAAAAGTCTCATTCTTCCATTTTTCTCAAAATTTTCTAAGCTTCAATTTATACTTTTGATGCTTGCAGAGGTGGAGAAAAATGTTCCAAAATGAATGCAAGTGCCCCAAGACAACTATAGTTGCTATAATTATGAAAAATACATGCTTTATCTTGTTTCTTCATCAAGGTCCTTGAAAATTCCTAAGTCCAGTTTTGCAAGTTAGATAATTTTTCTAGTGTGGGAACATTGGATAATAATAGGTCTTGACCTTTGCTCTGGTATTTGTGCACTTGTAGTATAAAGGCTTGATGAAATTCCTTTCTAAGCTTGCTTAAAGACCTAATTTGAGAAACCCTGCTCCAAAATCACTTGAATGATCTTGTTTTTCCTATATCACCTATGGGGAGGGGTGACACTCACAAATGGACCACTGGAAGGACATGATATGACTTGACACTAAGGGGTAGGTTGATTTGGGGGTGTCTAGAAAGGTGTGACATAGAAATTTTTCCATCACTAGGGTATGGTTGTCCTATTTTGAGGTATTTTTTTCCCATGCAAAAACACAGGACAATAGTTGGCTCTAGCTTGGGGACATGTTATGGATTGAGCACAGTCGAGGACATGACATGAGAAATCCCATAATCTCAAAATTCAGATTTGACCAGTGCCTTGTCCATTGGGCTACACAGAGTCACTTAGAATAGATAGCTATAAGGAGTAAACACACACACACACACACACCAAAGGAAACACACAACACAGAGAAAAGAAAGAACACACATAACAGGAAAGGGAAACACACCTAAATTACCTATGGTACAATACGGGGAAAACCCTCTTTCATTTTGAAGTTTTATTCTCTTCTCGGTGGTTTTACCCCGAGTGAGAAACACCGAGTAATGATGTTCCATGCAAGCCATTGATTGGTTCAGAAGGAAATAGCCTCCGCTCAAAACTTCTTGTAGAAAGCTGAATACTTTCATGATTGTCTCTGTACTTTGCAGAAGTGAGCTTGAAATAGATCTTCTTGATGTTCGGACCTTTGTTTAGATAGTCCACCACCCATATCATCTTTGGAAATTAGTTTTAGAGTGCCGAGTTCCTTTTGTGTTTATGCTCTAGCATTGATGATTTCTCATTGAGAATCTTGTATTCTTTACTTTAAGGCTAGTTTTCACTCAAATTATATGAATATTATGAGTTTTCTTATTTCTTTGCATTCATGCTCATGGACATCTTTCCTAATAGCATCCTCGGACTTCATCTCTTTGACCCATATCATTATGAGGTATTTGGAAGTTGAGTGAAGAGTCATGCGCAACATCATACCTATCTTTTAAGATGGTCTAGCTTGATCCAAGAGGTCGGGATTCGACTTGGGATCTTTTGAACCTCATGTTATGTCCAAGATTTATTACATTGAGTCCTCCTTTAGAGTTGTCGATAGTTCACCTTTGCATTCATCCGCAAAATCTTCACTTTGACATTTAAGGCAATAATTTAGGAGTAATTACTCCAGCATCCTGAAGCTCGGGGTATTTTATTACTTATTTGTCAAGGGGATCCCCGGCTTTAAGGACCTCAAAAATCCTTACTTCAAATTCTTCATCATGGAAAGAGTCCTCCCTTTCAAATGAGAAAGAAAAATATTCAATTTCGCCATTGCATCCATCAACCATTGGCTCGGGAGAGGCATGGGGTTCATCATCTTGGTAGAACTCATCATGACCAATTTTTGGATTGATTGAGAATTTAGAATAAGCTTAATACGCTTTGTCTTGTAAACCCATATCTTGCATTAGAAGTTTGAGAATCAGCTCGGGTCTTACTGTCTCTTCTGCTCTTAGGAGCTTTATGCAAGTATTCTCTCAGAATCCCTTGAGAAGCTCATCTCAAGTTGGCTTAAATTTTCATCGTGGATGACATGATCCAGAGCATCTTCATCTCTAAATGGGAATGTGAATATATCCTCTTCAATGGTAAGCATACTAGTTGATTTCTCTATTTGAAATTCACTAATAATTATTTCTTCTTCTTCATAAGCCTCACATCATCCAGGACAATTTAGGGCTATCCTTTTAATTAATTATTTCAACGCTTCTTGAGATTCATACCCCTTTGGGAAGAAATTCTTAGTCTTATCAAAGATGGAATCTCATCCTCCTCCTCGTTTATTCTGAAAAATATTCATCCTTATGTTATCTTGATATAAGATGTTGGCTCTAGAGTTTCTGACCTTTGAATTGTATATCTCATATTTTTCTAATAAGAAGAAATTTTTCCATATCTCCTTTAACCGCTATGTATGTTGCAAAACTAGCTTCATCTAGATTTTCCCTCCCAAATATCTCCAAAAGCTTCTGTCTAACAAAGCATTTCTGAAAGTAGTTGGGATGTCAGCTCTCCAATATGGTCATTGTGGCTTCTTGTTTGGAAATTTGG
>CM031236.1:678056324-678176110 GCA_018340775.1 Taxus wallichiana var. yunnanensis
ACTATTTATCCGAGTAAGAGGTTCTAATCTCTTTCATGTGTTTTACATCTTCGGTTCTTTGAATGCTTGTTGGTTTGGTTTTGGAAATAAAGTTTTGATCCGCCCCCTTGCCTTGTCTTTCCATATTCTTCCTCCTCTTTCCAGATCTGCTGGTAGAGGAAGTTATTCTGAAAGCATGGTGTTAATCCCTTTTGATTAAACCATTTTATTACCCAAATGACCTTGGAAAAGAAAAGAGAAAAGAAGCTAAACCATGTAAAAGACCCCTCTGAGAATAATCTAAGCTCTAAAAAGAGACTGTTTTTCTTTTCTCCTTGGCGCATCTGTCACCCCTGCAACATGATCAAAATCTGCGCCAATGGCACACCCATCATGCCTGTTGCATTAAGAACTTTCGCACTTTAAGGCGCACTCTTCGCATGCTACAAGGCGCCTCACGCGCCTTAAAGCGCCTCAACCTTATTTGCATACAAGCGCTAGCCTTAATCCGCGCCTCCTTAAAGGCCATATCACGAGAAGTGCCTCAAAAGAAAGAAGGGTGGAACTCCTTTCCCCCTCACAGTAGGCCGATATACATGCCTTACCCACCACAAGGCAAAGGACATGTTCGCAGAGCTGGAGCTGCTTAATTTGAGACATGATTTCCCGGCCAGGCCTACCTTCGACCCAAGGAATTGTCTGCCAAGGGTGAAACTTGATCCAATCCACGTCCCCCAGATCGAGGACATCTACATCGACATCATCCATGAGGTTGAGCTCAGGAGAAAGGATCATTCTCGCTTAGCCTTGGCAGAAATCATCCAATATGGGGTAGCAATTGTCCCCAAAGGCTTCCAGACTACGGAAGATGAAATAGACCAAGTATATACTAACACGGATGGGGACAATTGGCCTTTTCCAGCCATTGATAGAACTAAGGCACCTCAGACGATTGAGGAGAGGGTTAAGGAGACTCTGCGCAGAACAGAGCATTGGTGCCGGATGAACGGGTTAATCTACCTCGGGGTTGATTTCACAACCTCCCCATTGGGTAACGCACCTCCTCGATCCAAACAGCAGCCTAAAGGCAAGGGCAAAGGCATAGAGGGTGAATCCAGCACCACTCAGGAAGAAGCTCCAGCAAGTCCTCCTTCCACGCACCCGAACAGGTTATAACTCTGGCTTCGCCAGAGAAAGAAGCAGAAGAGGATGTTCCAATAGGCCCATCCACTCAGGATGTCGGCATTACTACAACAACCGAGGTCCCTTCTATCCCTTCTTCTTCCCTTCCTTCCCCTCCTCGAGTGACTCAAGCGGCCATTCCTTTGGTCGTGTCCTCTCCCCCTTCTTCTACTCCTCCCCCGCTTCTTCGTCTATCTTCTCTTCCCTCGCGGATCTTTCCTCCTCCATTTCTTCCCTCATCTCTGAGCTCCCTTCCCTTCCTATGTCTTCCGCAGCTGCAGTTTCCCTTCCTCCCGTGGGCACTTCTTCGGCTATTCTCTCCATGCCGCCTCCACGTGTCTCCACATTTTCCCCTCCACTACTGCAGCTGCCCCCTTTTCCATTTTCCGGCCCTTCTCCCATAGGTCCAGCCTGGATCTCCCAGCAACTAAGTCAGCAAAAGAGGAAAGTTCCCATCGCTCCGATGGACTTTTCTGTAATCCCATCTAAGGGGGCAAAGAAGCAGAAGCCCGTCACACGCTTCTCTCAAAGTGCTGCGGGAGAGAGGGTTATGGAGATCGCGTATCCCAATCCCCTCAAGGAGAAAAAGGATCTGTCTCCGACAGATTTTACTGTGACCCAAGTCACAATGGGGACATCTTTCAAAGCCTTTGTGGGGAGGCCCTTTTGCGCATTGACGCCCTCTGCAAGAAGCTTCAAGAGACAAAGGAAGAGAAAAGGCAATTGAAAGAGCAAAACAAATATCTGCTCCAAGCCTTACAGAAGATGGGTAGTGCGCCTCCCACAACTGCCGCCGAGACTTCTGAGCTTCTCAGCCAGGAGAAAATTAATGAGTACGCAAAGATCGGCGAGCAGGGTATGGCCGTTTCCGCTTGGAGGAGCCAAATCCTCAAAGACAGTGAAAAAGTAATCGCCGAGTTCTCCAACTTATATCTAAGCATCAATAAGGTGAATAAAGAGCTCCAAGCGTAAGCGGGACCCATATCGGAAGAGCTGGAACATGCTAGACTGCAGCACGAGACCTTCCAACAAATGTTCGACTGTTCAGTCGAAGATCTGGTTAAGTTCGGCGTCTTCGGCCATCCCAGGGCCCTCAACAAAATCATGTCCACTCTGGACTACCGGGTGGATCAGCTAGAATTTGTCTTAGAAAAGATTGACAAAGTGAAGGAAGAAGCCCTGGACGCGATGCATCAAATGGAACGGATCGTTCTTAACATGTCGCCAGGGTTACTTACTCCTTCCTTCACTTTAAGGAAAGCTGATGAAACCACCCAGATCTTCAAAGAGATCATTTCTCAAGGGATGGGGCCAGAGGTCACTTTTGACGCAGAGTCTATCAACAACCTGCTGGCCTACCGAGACTTCATTGGGTTACTCATTGAGGTGGAAAAAGACTATTCCAAGCTCCCCGAGAAACTCATAGATGAGCGGGAGACTTGTGAGGTGATCAGTGATCGGCACAAGGATCCTTCCCAGGATCAGCTAGGGCCAATGATCAACAAGTTTATGGAATACCGCTCTCAATTCCATATCTCGTCACCTGAGCAACAACAAAAGCAGTCCACCCCCTTTCGGCCGCAGGATGACGACGACGAGTAGCTTCTTCTTCTTCTTCTTCTTCTTCTCTCTCTCTCTTCTTCGACTTTCTTTTCGAGAATATCTGGAGTATGTTGATACAAATGATGACATCATCCATGTTGCATCATGGGATGATGTCATCCATCAAGTTGTAAAAAGTCAACATGACTTTTAGATATTTTGTAAATATCTTTGTAAATAAGTTGTTGGCTCCTTTTTGCCTTCTTTTCTCTCCTTCTTCTATAAATACCCCAATACTTGTTGTATTATGGATGGATGAATATCTTTCAGATGAAAAATAGAAGTGAGGAGAAAAGACTTTGAGCTTTTTGTAACAGAAGGAAAATATTAATACAATATTTAGACTTTGTGCTGAATACATGTGTTATGTGCATTAGATCTTTCTTACGTTAGATCTGTGTGTTTATTCTGTTGGATCTGCTTCTGTTTTATTGTCATTTATTTATCATCAGTATTGCTTTGCTCGTTTATGCAAGTAGGTTTGGCTCTGTTTACTACCAATCCCAAAACATAAACCTTCTGACCTTTCTGCTTTGGAATTCATTTCTTTTCTCCCTTCGGACCTGCTCTTTCTTCATCCCCTCTTCCTTTCCTTTCTTTTCGTAGTCGAAAACCCCTCGGGATGAGATCCCAAACCCCGAAGGTAGAATTTGTGAGACTTGCATAGATTCCTGCTGGTAGAATAGCAATAAACCAGTTTCGCTTTGCTGACTCAAAGAGGGGCTATGCCCTGCACACTGTTGGCTCGTTTATCCATAGATCTGCCCAAGCGACAGATTTTCGGACCAACAGTTTTTGGCGACTCTACTGGGGATCGAATAGATCTATCAGATCTATGATGGTGGTAGGATAGAAAATCAGAAAAATAAGAAAATTGCTGCCTGTTTGCAAATCTGCATATTTTGTCAAAAATCCAAAATTTTGCAAAAGTGACTCAAATTAAAAAAATTTCTTCTGAGATCCATAGATCTGGCCTAGTTGGAGACCTTTAGTTCACTGAGTTTTTATAAAAATCAGTATTTTGCCATAGATCTGAGTTTTTGACTGTTTGCCAAAAGTTTGAAACCCTTTGAAAAAAGTCAAAATTAGATCCGAAAATCAGCTTACTAATCTTCTCTGCCATTTTATCCTCGTTGTTATTTGTCATTAACCGCAATCGGTTTTCTGAAGAGGATAGTTTTTAAATATTTAGAAAAGTACATGCTGCTGGTTTTTGCAGAAAAGCCAGAAAATCAGCAAGTACACCAAAAAGAAAGTTTGAATCGCGCTACAAAATCGCAGATCGGAAAGACACACTGGCAGGTGAACCCTTTACGCGTAGCAGGAGAGCTCGTGGAGAAACTGATCCTATTTTCGATTTGCTTCAAAGGCACAATTTCAGTGTAACACCGGCACGTTTTTCAACGCTAAGCTCGACGACCGGTCATCCAGGAGTGTCTCACCTCCACGAAGGAAACATCTTTCGCAAGGGGCATCCACATCCCTTTGTAGTGCCTTGCTGCTCAGTGGAACCGTGCTTCCAGCTCGTGTTCTTTTTCCAGCCTTTCAAATGGCGGTACCATGGGGAAATGCTATGGGTCCCTTGGCTTTACCACATCCAGTTCACGCACTCCCTCACGGAAACCGAAAGAATTTTCCCAAATTCGACGGGAGTGGAAATCAAAGCACGGATTCCCACATATCTACATTCATTATGTCATGCAGTATCCTGGATGTAACTCACGAGGATGTGTCGGTTCGCCTTTTTCTGGAAACTCTACAAGGGCCCGCAGCTGAATGGTTTCAGCATTTGCCGGCCGGATCTATTACGAGTTGGGCCACCTTGCGGGATGCTTTTGAAGACAGGTACAAACCTTCAGAAGATGCATTTGCATTATTATCACGGATCACTCACCTAAAGAAGGAGGCAAATGAAACCATGCGCGATTTTATCGCTAGGTTCAATGCATTAATCAATCGTGTCCCTGTTGCCATGCTTCCAACACCGGAAAATCAAAAGTGTTTCTTCGTAAACGCTATGAGCTCGAAAGTTAGTTTCTTGCTCCTTCAAGAGCGAGTGGCTACCTTGATTCTCGCCCAAGCCGCACGCCATTCGAATAGAAGATAATTTGATAATATCTGGCGAATTGAAAAAGGAATCATCCAAGCCTAAATCTTTGGGCCCTTCGCCCACTACTTCGTCTGATCCAGCCTTTCAAAAGATGGCGAATGACTTGCTTGCATTAAAGAAGCAGTTGGCCCAGGCCTCCCCCAGTTCCTCATACCGGGATATTCCGCGGAGGAATTTCGTTCCTAACAATGTTTCACAAAGGCCGCGCTTACCCGCAACTGCTCCGCGGTTGGCGCTTGAGGCTCCTCCGGTCAACGCTCTAGCCGAAATCGAAGAAGAAGAGCAGTATTATGAAGAACCTTCGTCTCAAGGCGAAGATGATCAAGATGTCGGTGAACCGACTGGCGACTCTACTATCGGGTATATGGAATTTGATGAGGAAGAATCTGATGAAGAAGAGGGTACCCAGGGATATGCAAGCGGACAGTCATACGCTATTTTTACCCGCTCGCAAGGAAAAGAAGCGGAAGTTGCTGCCCATGTCCAGCAGGAGAAGGCCGTGTCAAACGCGCCTCCGATCATTGCTAAAAGAGGTAATCCTCTTCCTACTCAACTCCCTGGAAAATCTTTTACAAGGAAATCCTTTCCCCCATCTCTCCTCCAAATCAGTCCTCTCATGTTCCTACCAAGACCAGTAATCCTATTCCACCATCGCGAAGTGAGGGACTCATTCCTTCACCAACGCAACCCTTGGCCGCATTTGATATCATAGATCATGCAAAAAAGACCAAGATCCAAATGTCTGAAGTTGAGTATCTTCAGTCAAATCCCGAACAGCTTGTAAGATTGACCAAGTATATTCAAAGTCAAGCTGTTGTATCTAAGTAGGTTTCCCCAAAAGGAATCCTTTCCACTCCCCCTGAATCCCACATAAATGTTGCCTCAACATCTGCATCAGGCAAGATAGAGCCTTTCTATCTCTCCCTCCTAATCAATGGTCACAAGTTGAGTAACTGCATAATTGATTCCGGGGCTTCTGATAACGTCATGCCGGCAAAAGTCACCCATGCTTTGGGCCTCACTCTTACCAAGCCTTTTGGCAGATGTTATTCCTTGGAAACCAAGCAGGTTCCGTTGATTGGCCAAATCAAAGACGCGTAATTTGCATTTGCGGCATTCCCAGAGAAGAGAGTAAAGATGACAGTCCTCGTTGCTGACATTCCAGCAGCCTACGGAATTTTGCTGGGAAGAAGCTTTTGCAGCGAAGTTGGTGGAGAGATTCATATGGATTGGTCTAAAGCTAGAATTCCCGTCAAAGGTGTAATGCAGACTTTGGAGCCGGAATCACAAAAGAAGTACTTGGTTACTAGCTCTGAGGACCCCAAAGCTCAAATCCTTTTTGAATCATCAGGGATGGGGAACTATTTCTTGTCTACCGAGTCTGACAAAATGGTTGTTCTCGTTCAAGAAGGAGATCTTAATAAGATCTAGACCTTGCAGTTCGATGGCAGCTGCAACCAATGGATGTGGGCGCCGAGCCGTGCTAATATCTCCCGAGGAAGAAGTCATTCCTCTCTCTTTCAAGTTGCAGTTTTTTAACACAAATAATACTGCTGAGTATGAATCTTTGCTACTTGGCATGCAAGCCGCAAAAGAAAGAGGGATTAAGAATCTGAAAGTGCAAGGTGATGTGGAGCTAGTTGTGAATCAAGTTAAAAGGATTTACCAAGTGAAGAATGAAAGGCTCAGGCATTACCGTAATGTGGTATGGGACAACATTGAAGAGTTTGATGCTTTTTCGATTGAATCCATTCCAAGAGCCCAAAATGACATGGCCGATTCATTGGCTGTTTTCAAAGATCCCTCATGCTCCTCACCAGTTTGAAAACAAACAAATACACCATTGAGGTGGTTTTCCACCCGAGCGTGCCGGACAATTCTCAGCACTGGCAAGTATTCAACGACGATAATCAACTCATTGCCTTTCTAGAGAAGGCGGAAAATTTTAAAGAATTGCACTTTGAAGGATCTACTTCCACTTGCCGTGAATCAGTCACCGATCAAGATGATGAATCTGAAGGGAACGACGGCATATGTCAGCTCAAAGGAAATAAAATTCCAAAGGGCCTGGTTTCTCTGGAGCGGTTGTTCGACAGGCATGACCGTTTTGTGAAAAAGAAGAGGCGAGATGACCCTGACTCATCCCCAGAAACCGAACCGGTCAATATAGGTTCGGTAGAGCACCCACAATTTGTGAACATTGGAAAATGTTGCACGCCTGAAGAGAAGCGGAAATTTTTCAAGTTGCTGAAGAAATATATGGATGTATTGGCATGGTCCTATGCCGATCTAAAGTCTTTTAAGCCAAAGGACGTCCAACATGACATCCCATTGAAAGAAGATGTCAAAGCCTTTCGCGTAAGCGAGAGGCACTATAATCCTAAGATCTCGGGTACTATCCAGGCCGAAATTCAGAAAGATGTTGGATGCGAGAATCATCTTTCCTATCCATCACAGTACTTGGGTAGCAAATATTGTGTGCAAGCGCAAGAAAATGGCGAGATACGCATATGCGTAGACTTTCGCAATTTGAATCAGGCTTCCTTGAAAGACAACTACCCACTTCCGATAATGGATCAAGTTCTGCAAGCAGTAACTGGATCAGAGATGCTGTCCATGCTTGATGGTTTTTTAGGCTATAATCAGATTGAGGTTTCACCTGAAGATCAATTTAAAACAAGCATTCACTACTCCCTGGGGTACATTTGCCTACAGCAGGATGCCTTTTGGCCTAACTAATGCTGGCGCCACTTTTCAGCGGGCCATGGACTTTGCATTCAAAGGTATGATGGGGAAGGTCATTGTGGTTTATCTAGATGACTTAACCGTGTTCTCTAAACAACGAAATGATCATTGTGATCATTTGGAGCAAGTATTGGCCAGGTGCCGAGAACATGGGATCTCCCTAAACCCAAAAAAGTCTATTTTTGGAGTCACGGAAGGAAAGTTGCTAGGGCATGTGGTTAGCAAAGAAGGAACAAAGATAGATACCGAAAGAGTTAAGGCTATTCAAAGCCTTACTCTGCCTACAAGCAAGACTGGTGTTCATTCTTTCTTCGGAAAGGTGAACTTTCTCAGGCGTTTTGTTCCTGACTTTGCTGAGAAGACTCGTCACATATTGAACATGATGAAGGGGTCACCAACTTTCAGATGGAGCGAGGAAGGGAAAAGGTCGTTTGAAGAAATAAAAGCTTCCGTTGCTCACGCACCAGTCCTGGTATGTCCCGATTTCTCCAAGGACTTCATCATGTATAGTTACGCATCTGAGCATACTGTGTCCGCAATCTTGATGCAAAAGAATTCGGAGGATGTTGAATCTCCGATTGCGTTCATGAGCTCTCCCCTCAAGCCTCACGAACTAAAAATGTCTCAACTGGAAAAGCATGCCTTCGCCGTTGTCAAAGCAGTGAAGAATTTCAGGTATTACATTCTAAACTCTCATACGGTGGTGCTGGTCCCTGACACGGTGGTGAAATCAATTCTAACTCAACAGGAGTTAGGAAGCTTGCGAGGAAATTGGATCGCAAAGGTCCAGGAGTATGACCTGGATATTAAACCAACCAAGCTGGTAAGGGGCAAGGGCCTATGTCAGCTTATGGCTGAAAACAAAGATTCAGAAAACCCTGATGAAAGGGGTGACTACACCGATGAAGCACAGGACCGGCTGGAAAACCCGATTCACTGCCTCTGGTCCTATTTGTTGCGACTAGTGATGAATGGTATTCCGATATCGCTTTCTTCCTCACCTACGGCGAATGCCCAATGCACCTAACTACAAAGGAGAAGCGCACTATAAAGCTCAGAGCAGCTAAATATGTCATCTGGGATGACGGTTTATATAAACGTGGGATAGATGGCGTCTTTTTGCGATGTGTTGACAAACCACAACAGGTAAAGTTACTCGAAAGTTTTCATAATTCAGCCTGTGGGGTCATTTCTCTTCCTCCGTGACAGCACATAAGATCATCCGAGCCAGGTACTATTGGCCGACGCTCTTCCAAGATACTGCCACCTGGGTGGCAAAGTGTGAACCTTGCCAGCAATTCGTCGGCAAGCCCAAGTTGGTTGCTTTTCCCCTAAGGCCTGTTATTGTCAACGAACCATTCAGGAAATGGGGAATTGATTTTATTGGTGCACTCAATCCTCAATCGAGTGCCGGACATAGCTATGTCCTTACAGCAATGGATTACTTCACCAAGTGGGTGGAAGCCATACCTGTCAAGCATGCCACTTCTGAGGTGGTTTGCAATTTCATTAAAGAAAATATCATTGTCAGGTTTGGCGTTCCAAACAAGATTATTGCTGATAATGCTTCTAACTTCTCCTCGCGAGAAGTTATTAGTTTTTGCTATGAATATGGGATAACTTTGGCTCACGCCTCAGATTATTACCCTCAGGGAAATGGTCAGGCGGAATCCAGTAACAAGAACTTGGTGACCATCATACGAAAGTTAGTGGATGAGAATCAATGAATGTGGCACAAGTCTTTATACGACGCTTTGTGGGCCGATCGTATTACTCCCAAGAGGTCTCTCGGCATGTCACCTTTTCAAGTGTTATATGGCACTGATGCCGAGCTTCCCATTTCTGCTGAACTTCCTGCTCTGCGCTTGGCACGAGCTATCGAAGATGAAACTTTCCAAAATTCTCTTGAAAAGAGAATCATGTATTTGACAGAGCTCGAAGAAAAGAGAGTAAGAGTGGTCGACAGGATCACCGAACATCAGAATCAAGTCAAGAGATTATTCGATAAAAAAGCTAAGCAAAGGGATTTTCAAGTGGGAGACCTCGTCCTTTTGTGGGACAAGCGAAGAGAGCCAAAGGGCATGCATGGAAAGTTTGATTCCCTGTGGAGAGGGCCCTTCAAGATCAAGTAGCTCAACGGAGAGAATAGTTTCTATCTCTCATATCTGGATGGAACCGAGCTCCCGCTTCCTTATAGCGGGCAACATCTGAAAATTTTCAAGAAGTAGAGCTTGCTCTCTTCTTTGTACAGTTTTCTTTGGTTGTGTGTTTGTTTTCGTCGTGTGTTTGCTTTCGGTTTGTTGTGTGTTTCTTTTTGCTCTCCCTCCGGTCGCCCTTGTTTTTGACTCTGTTACCCAATGGATAGGCACATGAGATCTGGGATTCTCTACCCCCAAGTTTGCTCAGGGATAGTCCCCAGAAAGAGCCAGCTGTTATCCCGTAAAATTGACAAGGGCAATTTTACCGATAACCATACCGAAAATTTTGTTCCGATCCCTCATTAGGGATCCCTTGCATTCGGAACGTTGCAAAATCCCTTTTCCGGGAAATCTGGTTTTCCGAACTTAGTCATTTTTGGTCTTTTGGTTGGGCGCATGGAATTGCTATGTAACATCACTTTTTGGTGCACCCCCTTTAAAACCTTTGGCGCATATTTTCCTGTGTCAACACACCTTTTGGTGCACCTTGATATGTTGAGTCTTCCCTGCGTGCGCCAAGGCGCATGCGCCTTCGTGTAGAAACCCTTTGTTGCACTTTTTTGGTGCGCCATGCAAAGCACATAATCTCATGTCGACACCACTTTTGGTGCACCAAAGGCGCACTTAATTCCATGTAGGTGTTTTTCAAATGCTTTGGCATGCGCCAAAGGGCGCATGCTTTGTCTATGTCGAGGCTTACAAATGTAGCTTTCATGCGCCCTTTACAAAGATTTGGTGGCAACATTTATTGCGCTTACCTATTTCTCATATATATATATATCATGCACCCGCAATTTCAGCACTCAAAAATCACTAACTCTTTCTATCTTAACATTTCAATGGAAGATCAAATGGCTAATCACAACCTTTTGGACTTCTGGTCTCGCTTCTTCTATTTATCCATCAGCAATTAAGCTCGAAAGAACATATGTCTACATCAAGCAGAGACCTACCAAATCCAAAGGCAAGGCCAAACTTACGTAAGAAGAGATGAAATACAAGTACCAAGAGGGTCGATGCCCGACTCCTGTGCCGAATGCGACCTGTAGATATCGGGACTCTTTCAAATGTTGGGTCACATTGATATGGAGGAATTGGGTCATAACTTGAAGGTAACAAGAAGTCCATGGATGGAAAACTAATTGATCCTACACTTCACCTGGAGGAATCCCGCCAAGACCATCAACAATGAATTCATGATGGTGGTCGCCCGTGCTACAACAAGGACACAAGGTGTGTCGTAAATGACAAGGGCGAGGTCATTAACCTCACCGCCCGCCACTTGAAATAATACTGCATCCTCATCACCGGCACTTTTTGGCCCATTCACCGAGAGGATTGTATTAAGGCCTGGGATGATAACGAAGATCAATGTATGCAAAATTGATGAATGAGGTCTATTTAAAGAATAAAAAGGTGGTGACCCGATGGCCTCAAATCATCCACCGCAGTGACTTCTCAGAGGAGCTCAGTGACACCATCACATTCCTGAGCAGGGTCTTTGGGCTTCCTGACGCCCACTTTTTCCATAAATGGATGTTGTGGTACTTAGAGACCATGAACAAGAATATGCCCGATCAAGAACTTTCGCTGGGGGGAAATAATAATAAGCAAATCTCAAGCAATCTTCAACAATTCAATACAACAGGGAGATTCTATATGAACTCCTATGTTGTCTATGCTGCAGCGTCAGAGAGAGACTACCCAGGCCTGATACGAAGTGGGGTTTGGCCTCAGGTCAAAATATATGAGTACTACCCAGAATTGAGGCTGGAGAATAGCATCTCTCAATTCACAAAAATTAACGATGTGTTTTTCTATCACATCATCTGCCTGTTGAGGCCAAATATGACTTATGGTCGTACGACCAAAAGCATAGTGGCAGCCACTGAGAAATGGGGGGCCCTGTTCACCCAATTTCCCACATTCACCTATCTGAGGGCAGCCAACTTCTTGGGAGAGCCGACCAGACTGCCGAGGTATGCTGGGCCCAAGCTGATTTTGCTGGAGCTGTCAAGACAGCTGATTACATATCACGAGAAGTGCCTCAAAAGAAAGAAGGGTGGAACTCCTTTCCCCCTCACAGTAGGCCGATATACATGCCTTACCCACCACAAGGCAAAGGACATGTTCGCAGAGCTGGAGCTGCTTAATTTGAGACATGATTTCCGGCCAGGCCTACCTTCGACCCAAGGAATTGTCTGCCAAGGGTGAAACTTGATCCAATCCACGTCCCCCAGATCGAGGACATCTACATCGACATCATCCATGAGGTTGAGCTCAGGAGAAAGGATCATTCTCGCTTAGCCTCGCGTAAATCATCCAATATGGGGTAGAATTGTCCCCAAAGGCTTCCAAAGACTACTAAGATGAAATAGACCAAGTATATACTAACACGGATGGGGACAATTGGCCTTTTCCATCCATTGATAGAACTAAGGCACCCTCGGATGATTGAGGAGAGGGTTAAGGAAACTCGCGCAGTAATGAGCATTGGTGCCGGATGAATGGGTTAATCTACCTCGGGTTGATTTCACAACCTCCCCATTGGGTAACGCACCTCCTCGATCCAAACAGCAGCCTAAAGGCAAGGGCAAAGGCATAGAGGGTGAATCCAACACCACTCAGGAAGAAGCTCCAGCAAGTCCTCCTTCCGCCGCACCCGAACAGGTTATAACTCTGGCTTTGCCAGAGAAAGAAGCAGAAGAGGATGTTCCAATAGGCCCATCCACTCAGGATGTCGGCATTACTACAACAACCGAGGTCCCTTCTATCCCTTCTTCTTCCTCTTCCTTCCCCTCCTCGAGTGACTCAAGCGGCCATTCCTTTGGTCGTGTCCTCTCCCCCTTCTTCTACTCCTCCCCCCGCTTCTTCGTCTATCTTCTCTTCCCTCGCGGATCTTTCCTCCTCCATTTCTTCCCTCATCTCTGAGCTCCCTTCCCTTCCTATGTCTTCCGCAGCTGCAGTTTCCCTTCCTCCCGTGGGCACTTCTTCGGCTATTCTCTCCATGCCGCCTCCACGTGTCTCCACGTTTTCCCCTCCACTACTGTAGCTGCCCCCTTTTCCATTTCCGGCCCTTCTCCCATAGGTCCAGCCTGGATCTCCCAGCAGCTAAGTCAGCAAAAGAGGAAAGTTCCCATCGCTCCGATGGACTTTTCTGTAATCCCATCTAAGGGGGCAAAGAAGCAGAAGCCGTCACACGCTTCTCTCAAAGTGCTGCGGGAGAGAGGGTTATGGAGATCGCGTACCCCAATCCCTCAAGGAGAAAAAGGATCTGTCTCCGACAGATTTTACTGTGACCCAAGTCACAATGGGGACATCTTCTGAAAGCCTTTAGGGGGAGGCCCTTTCTGCAGTTGACGCCCTCTGCAAGAAGCTTCAAGAGACAAAAGAAGAGAAAAGGCAATTGAAAGAGCAAAACAAATATCGCTCCAAGCCTTACAGTAAGATGGGTAGTGCGCTCCCACAATCGCGCCGAGACTTCGAGCTTCACCAGAGAAAATTAATGAGTACGCAAAGATCGGTGAGCAGGGTATGGCCGTTTCGCTTGGAGGAGCCAAATCCTCAAAGACAGTGAAAAAGTAATCGCCGAGTTCTCCAACTTATATCTAAGCATCAATAAGGTGAATAAAGAGCTCCAAGCGTTAGCGGGACCCATATCGAAGAAGAGCTGGAACATGCTAGATCTGCAAAGCACGAGACCTTCCAACAAATGTTCGACTGCTCACCAAGATCTCGGTCAAGTTCGCGCATCTTCGGCCATCCAGTGGCCCTCAACAAAATCATGTCCACTCGGACTACGGGTGGATCAGCTGGAATTTGTCTTAGAAAAGATTGACAAAGTGAAGGAAGAAGCCCCGGACGCGATGCATCAAATGGAACGGATCATTCTTAACATGTCGCCAGTGGTTACTTACTCCTTCCTTCACTTTAAGGAAAGTGATGAAACCACCAGATCTTCAAAGAGATCATTTCTCAAGGGATGGGGCCAGAGAGGTCACTTTTGACGCAGAGTCTATCAACAACCTGCTGGCTTGCCGAGACTTCATTGGGTTACTCATTAAGGAGAAAAAGACTATTCCAAGCTCCCCGAGAAACTCATAGATGAGCGGGAGACTTGTGAGGCGATCAATGATCGGCACAAGGATCCTTCCCAGGATCAGCTAGGGCCAATGATCAACAAGTTTATGGAATACCGCTCTCAATTCCATATCTCGTCACCTGAGCAACAACAAAAGCAGTCCACCCCCTTTCGGCCGCAGGATGACGATGACGAGTAGCTTCTTCTTCTTCTTCTTCTTCTCTCTCTCTCTCTTCTTGACTTTCTTTTCGAGAATATCTGGAGTATGTTGATACAAATGATGACATCATCCATGTTGCATCATGGGATGATGTCATCCATCAAGTTGTAAAAAGTCAACATGACTTTTAGATATTTTGTAAATATCTTTGTAAATAAGTTGTTGGCTCCTTTTTGCCTTCTTTTCTCTCCTTCTTCTATAAATACCCCAATACTTGTTGTATTATGGATGGATGAATATCTTTCAGATGAAAAATAGAAGTGAGGAGAAAAGACTTTGAGCTTTTTGTAACAGAAGGAAAATATTAATACAATATTTAGACTTTGTGCTGAATACATGTGTTATGTGCATTAGATCTTTCTTACGTTAGATCTGTGTGTTTATTCTGTTGGATCTGCTTCTATTTTATTGTCATTTATTTATCATCAGTATTGCTTTGCTCGTTTATGCAAGTAGGTTTGGCTCTGCATTTACCAATCCCAAAACATAAACCTTCGACCTTTTGCTTTGGAATTCATTTCTTTTCTCCCTTCGGACCTGCTCTTTCTTCATCCCCTCTTCCTTTCCTTTCTTTATTCCAAGATTTTATTCATAAGATCATGGAGACATACGTTGATGATATCTTAGAGAAAATTAAGAAGAGAGTTTTCCACCTGAAGTCCTTCGGATCATTATTTCATGTTTAATCGAATATAGTGTAACCTTAAAAACCACATAAATGTGTGTTTGGAGTCACTGGAGGTAAGTTATTAGGCTACATCATTTCTTCTCAAGGGATTGATGTAGATCTTGTGAAGATCCAAGTGATTATTGAAATGACCCCATCATCGACGATTTAGTTTGGCAATAGGTATTTTTGGGTTAACTTGGGGCAATTTGCCAATTTGTCCCTAATTTGACATATGTTGTCCATCCTATCAATGGGTTTCCAGAGAAAGGATGTTCTAAGGTATGGACCGATGAATGTCATAACATTTTTGAGTTAGTCAAGAAATTTATAATGTCTCCACCAATGCTCATGCTGCCTAAGGCCGATTGTCCTCTAATTTTGTATTCTTGAGCCACAAATGTCTCGATTGCATGCATGTTGGCATAAGAGGATGATGATGGTCATGAACGCACCATCTATTTCATTAGTCATGCACTTCTTGACTATGAAATGCGGTACACCCAAGAAGAGAAAAGAGTGTTTGGCCATCGTGTTCGCAACTAAGAGGTTGAGGCATTACATGCTTAACCAGGAAATGAGAGTAATTACTAAATCGAACAGGTTGCGGACATTCCTAACTCAAATAACCTTGTCTAATAAGGTATGCATGTTTAGCACATTAATGGGTGAGTTTAAGCTTACCTTTATTAATCGAAGTCCATTAAAGTAAAAATCATCACAGATTAGTTAGTTGATAACCCAATAGATTGTGGGTAGATAGTTGACTTGGAATTCCCCAATGAGTGCATTTATTACATAAAAGAAAGACCCAATATTGCTTCATGTTCATGGTATACAGCATAATAAACTCGCACAATAGATTGGACACATCCTAAAGGATATAATTCGTAACAAAGGTGAAGACTACATGTCATATCAAAAAATATGTGATTATAATGGAATTTTTCTGTAGTAGAGATTTCAATGGCATGTTACTAAGATGTTGATGCAAATCATCATCAAACAAAACACATCCACATTGTTAGAATCAAGAAATTATCAACAAACTTTTCAAAACTAGCAAAATACCTTACTTCTTATTGTCAAGAAACATTGCTAACTTATGTAATTTTTGATTTAAAGGTCCAATTTGGAAAATTAAAAAACTTTATCATGTTTCTTAGATCCAAACCAAGAAATACCAACTATCAAACCTATTCTCATCAACTGAAATTCTCACATTTCACTTATTTTTCCTCAAAATTGTCATTTCAAGCTTCGTAAGGGCATGCTCGCTCCAACTATGCATGTAAATTTCCATGGCTACCCTAATTTTTTTAAAGCTTCAATAGTTCTCTTTCAACTATCTTAACATGCTCCCAAAATATCAATCTTCAATTCTTAGTGTGGTTCCTTATATTTCACTTTTTGCTATGTTGTTCTAGTAGTACCACTAGCCCTGGGGATCTTGAAACTCATCTAAATTCTAGTGAAAGCTATTTAAAAACACACACTCAATAATTTTAAGCACCCACTATCAAGGTATTCAAGCATGCACAATCTCAGGATTTAATTCTAGAGGTAAATGTTCCTTCCTTAACAAATCACCCTTCCATATTAGCCTTTGACCGTGTTTTAATGTCCTCCTTAGACTGTTATAAAAATAAAGAGAATTCACCTTTAATTTAAAATTTTTATTCCAAAATCATCTTTTATGGGTTATTGGAAAGATATCTATAAATTTTCAAGTTAATATGAGTTAATTAAACCTCCCAAAAGTCAAGCACTAGCTTGACTCACTCATAAACACTCACCAGTAACCATGCAATAGTACTTCCTCTTATAATTGTCATGAACAATGTCAAGTGAATTGAATTTCCACCTTTTAATCACTTTATAGGTCTTCTTGGTTATCATAGAAGTAGTATTAAAAGTTAAAATCTTAAAATTACTTCTCTAGACACTCTCTAGTGGGCATATATTGTAGTTAGCTTATGAGAACCATCACCTACAATTTTTGCTCCATGATTTTCATTGTTTCCTATCAATTGGAAACTTTTATTGAATATCCTTATTGGATATTGTTCTAAAATCTCTTAAGATGATTTATTCAAATTTCCACACTTTTATTTTAACCATAAGCTTCCTTTCCTTCAACTTACTCTTGGCATTTTAGCCTCCAATTGTCACCTACAGTATACTGCTCCCACCTGGTCATGCAAGAAAGGGTTTTTATTGGATCTCAAAGCTCTTAAATGTGGATAAATAAGTTATAAAATATTTTTGGGTCATTACCTTCTAATCTTATACTTTGATAGTATGTGCAAGATATTTTATTGTTATTTGTAATCAAACCCTATGTAAGGTTTCAAAGTATAAACCGAGAGGCCTCTTTTCTTGATAAAATGCACAAAAATTATTATCAAAGTCTACAACTTTTCTTAGGGGTGTGTTCCAATCCTCTTCATATGTATAACTTAACAGTAGACTCCTTAAACAACATTAAAGTTTCAACATGAACTAACTTATCCCATTTGCTTGATCGTGCACACTTTAGCCAGGGTTACAATCATGCATGGATACTTGCTAGCAATAATGACCCAATATTCATAAAAATTCTTAGGAATCATTCAAACAAGCTAGTTTTCATCCTAATATTTGGATCCAAGACAAATAAACACTCCCATCTCTACTTAAGAATGCAAGTAATCCTTCCTAAAACCCCAATTCGGGGTTGATTGTCACAAAATGCTTGAGAAAACACCAAGGTAAACTAACGAAAACCCTTGTAGATACTTAAGAAGCAAATTTAATCGAAGAGTTTATTACCCGTATCACCCATGAAGTGCTTACAAATGATATTTAAGACCTTCCTTTGATCTTATTTAACATGCATACAACCACCAACTGATATGACTATGTATTTGCAAGATGAAGTTCACAGAATGAAGTTCTTAGTGACTTATACTCCTTCTTCACTCAAAAAAATTCTCTAAAGTCTTGAACTCCCTTTTTCACAAAGTTACCAAGAACTATCTTGATTGTTTATACAAAGACAACCTACCAGAGAAATCAAATGCTTGTCAAAATGCTTGAGTAACTAATCAACACTGTAACATTTATTTGAAAATAGAGTTAATCCTTTAAAAAGTTATTCACTAACCCTACACATAGATTGGAATCTTACCTCTTAGATGTCTACACATAGAACTAATAACTTGACCATTAAGAGTATGCTAAATATTTGAAAAGTACAACAAACTTGCAAATCAAGCTTACAAAACCAGAGCTCGTATTCATCTCGGTATATTTCATTACAAAATTTCCCTTTTTAGAGCTCTCTCTCCACAAGCTCCTTCTTCCACTATGAACATATAACTCCTTCAATGGGTTTATCCTCTGCTTCATATCACTTATGACCCTAACTAACTATTTACTTACATGTTATGAGTTTTTAAATCATATAACATGATATTTCAACCTTTCTTATACATCACTTGCTACTTTTACACAATCATTAGGATTCAATTATGACATGAATAATTATAAGAAAGATCCTTTCAACACCTAAGACTGTAAACACCTCGCAACATAGGCTAAGAATGGCTCAATGTTTCCAAAATTTCAAAATAACACTTTTGGAGGGAAAAGTTTGTTTTTGAATTTTTGAAAGCTTATTCTCAACCAAACATATTAACATGACTCTAATGACCTCCTTGAATTTTGAGGACACTTTCATATACCAAAATTGGACTAACACACTAAAATGAGAACCTTGGAGATAGATGCTCCTACATCAGATGCATTGATGAAGAAGAATTAGAAAATATTCTCTTTGAAGCCCACAATGGAATATGTGGTGGCCATTTTAGAGGGCATTCGACCACTCCTAAGATCCATCGAATGGGATATTTATAACTAACATTAGAACATGATGATGTAGATTACATGCGAAAGTTAGAACATGATGATGTAGATTACATGTGAAAGTGCCAAAATGTCAAGAGTTCTCGCATGTTATACACATTTCAACATAGGATCTACAACCAATAGTGACACCTTGGCCCTTCTCTACTTGGGGTCTTGATTTAATAGGAAATTATCTCCCTCTTCATCGATGGCCACAAATTTATCATCACGCCACATAATAATTCAAAAAGTGGGTCGAGGCCATACCTTTGACTATAGTTTCTAGATTAGTCATTGCTAAATTTATCCTAAACTAGATCATCTGTAGGTATGGTGTCCCACAAGTCATTATTTATTCTAAACCAGGTCATCCGTAGGTATGGTCATATGAGGGATTAAAGCTTGTGATTCCTACTAGTAGGTGCTTAACTCAAGCCCCCTTTAATTTTATTTGTGTGGAGAAGGCAAGAGCATTTTATTACGTATTAGTGGCAACTAAAATAAATCGTAGTGCATAATATTGAAAAGCTTGTATCTTTTGATCGATAAGTTAGTTTTGAGTGCCATTTTTACAAAAGTGCTTGTTTTTTTATGATATTTCCATTAGAAATATTTATTTTTGAGAATTTTTATAATTATAAAGTTTCATATTGTAACATGAACTCATTATAAAGTGCCAAAATATGGGGGATCTTTGCATTGTTTAGGGGTCTTGTTGCATTGCTTGGTTCTTGCATTTATTTTGGTGATTTTTTGAGGATGGAGTATTTATCTACTTGTGCATTAGATCATGTTGAGCCACTAAAAACACATAATTACCACATGAAAACCAAGAATGGAAACAATAATTAAGCGAAAAGGATTATGGGCTTTAACTTCTTGTAACAACCGGTGTTCACTAGAGAACATGAGAAATTTCAAGACAAATGAAAATTTGATGAGTGTATGGGTTTGATAAGAACTTATGTAAGTGATAGTATTTTGTTTCATTTAGAAAATGTGACTCTCCTTTCAAAATATGGGAGAAATTAGAGGATTTATTTGGTAAGGTGGATCATATGAGAGCCATGCGACTTGAAATTGAGATCACCTCTCTTAATCTGAAGATTTTCCAATAATTATAGACTATCTTACCAAGTTCAAGAATTTATTGACACACTTGAAGGGGAGTGGAAGAGATAAGAAATATGAAGAGTGTGTTTACTTGATTCTATCTAAGTTGAGAGGACCATTTCAAATATTTTCTTCTACGTTTTTCTCTAGCATGGATGCCTTAGGTGACAAATTCAAAATGCATGACTTAGAAAATTTTTGTGAAAGACTTACAAGGAAGAATCCAAATTGTCTCACCTTGAGTCTTTCACATATTAAAATGCATTAGTTGCATCTAATCCTAAGGGAAAGGGAAAACCAAAAAGTAAAACCAATCCACCCCTTCTCCATCTCAAAGTGCTCCTAAACCCAAAGAAAATAACTCTAAACCCAAGGAGTCTTATAAATACAAGAATAAGTATAACCTTTCATGATCTCTTTTTAAGGGGGTAGTGGTCATGAAGAATATAGGTGTTATAAGCGAATGTAAGCCTTAGAGGATACAATCAAGAAACACAAAATTTCTATCTCCACTCCACCTCCTTATAATCAACATGAAAAATAACTTAATGTTGTTGGGAGATCTCGTCACCAATTGTGCAGACAAATGGGTTATAGATTCTGGTACTTCTCATCACATGACTTCTTCCAAGGAGTATTTTGTTTCTCTAGGTTTGAGTTCTACTTCAAAAATTGAGGTTGGAGATTCTTCCTTTCTTTCTGTTGAGGGAAAAGGTGATATAAACCTTGATGGTGGTAGTATCCAAGATGCACTATATGTTCCTAACATTACCACAAATTTACTTTCGTATATCAAATTTTTCATTTTGGTCAAGGAAAAACAATGACTTTTACACCACATGGGGAAGAAGTACAAATTTTTTTGGAGCCTCATTCACTTATTTCTCAAGGTATTGTTGATCATAGTTATAGACTATATCACTTTGAGGGTTTTGATGACACTTCCTCTATAGGGACATGATTGGTTTCTCATGCAAATTCAGAGAGTAAGCTTTGGCATGAAATATTTGGACATCTCAATTACAGATATTTGAAGGAGTTGAGCACTCATGGTATTGTAGATGGTCTTCCTAGAGTTTCTTATCTTGAGGGAGTTTTATCTGGCTATGCATTAGGGAAACAACACCAAGATTCATTTCCTAAGAATTTGTCCAAGATATTTTCTTCACCACTTGAGCTTGTGCATAGTGACTTGATGGTTTTTCCTACCCCCTCTTTCAATGGAGCTAAGTATGCAATTACATTTATTGATAATTTCTCAAGGCGTACTTGGGTTTATTTTATCAAGTACAAAAGTGATGTTTTTCACACTTCAAAGTATTTAAGGCTTTGGTCAAGAAACAATATTCTAGTTGCATAAAGAACCTCACACTGATAATGGGAGGAGTACTTCAAGCAATGAGTTTTCTGACTTTTTTGCAACTCAAGGCATTATTCACCAACATTTTGTTCCTCATACTCCATAACATAATGGCTTAGTAGAATAGAAGAATAGAAATTTGAAGGAAATGGATAACTATATGATGCATTCTAGAGATTTACCTCCTATCTATTGGGAAGAAGCAATTAATTGTGCTAACTACATTCAGAATCACACACACACAGGGCACTTGAGAATTTGACTCTCAGAGGAAGCTTGGTCCAACACTAAGCCAAATGTCTCATTTTTTTGAGTCTTTGGGAGCCATGCTTGGGAATTTGTGCCAAAGAAGAAAAGGAAAGCTTTGGATAAGAAGAGAAAACCCTTGATCTTTGTAGGGTATTATGAGGACATGAGAGCTTATTGACTTTTAGATTCTGATACTCATGACATTCATTTTGAACACATGTTTAGTTTGATGAGCAATTCACTCTTCATGATTCTTCATCTTCTTCCATGCCTTTTCTTCTTCTTCTTCATTTCATCTTGAGGATCCTTTCTTTGAGTATGTTGATGAGGAGGTTATAGATTCCATTGACGATCCTATTCCCACTGATGTTGTCACTATGCCTAAGTGGGCTCATACTATATTTTTGAGGCAACACCTTTCATACAGGATCTTCCACCCATTAGGAATCATCATGCACATTTGATAGGAATTTTGTGTCAAGCGATTTCTAAGGATCCATGGTCTTTTCAAAGGATCATGGGATACGGGAGTGGGATGATGCGATGACAACCGAGTATTCTTATTTGATGAAGAATCATTCTTGGGATTTCGTATCTCTTCCTAAAGGAAGAAATATGGTTAGGTGTAAGTGGGTATACTAAACAAAATATGCATATGATGGGTCCATTGAAAAGTATAAGGCTCTTCTTGTTGTAGAGGTTTTTTCACAAGTTAAAGTTATTGATTACTTTGAGACTTTTGCACTGTGCATTGCCAAGATGGATTATATACGCCTTATACTTGTTATTGTTGCATCACATGGTTTGTCTCGTATACCACATGGATGTGAAGAGTGCCTTCTTACATGGATATTTATAAGAGGAAATATACATGGAGTAACCTGCTAGATTTGTATAATATTCTTCTCTTGTTTATAGGATCCAAAGGTCTCTCTACGGTATCAAAAATCCCCTTGAGCTTGATATGAGAAGATGGATTCTTTTCTTCTATCTACTAGTTTTTTTCATTGCCACTCTAATCATATAGTGTATCTCCAACATGTTGGTAAGGATATTGTGATACTTGTCTTGTATGTTGATGATATGTTACTTACTAGAAACTCTTCTTCCCACATTTAAAGTATTTAGAGGGATATTTCTACACAGTTTGACATGAAAAATATTTGGTTATTGCATTATTTCCTTGGTTTGTAGATTTCTCAGATAGATTCAAGGATTCATTTGAGTCAGCAAAAGTACACCCATGATCTTCTTCAGTGCTTTGATATGGCTGATTGCAAGCCAAGTCCATCTCCTTTTAGTCTGGGGTTACTCTTACTTCCACATGTACCACACCACTTTGTGATCCTACATTGTATAGGTAGTTAGTTGGGAGTCTCATTTAATTGACCCATACTCACCTGCTATTTAATTTGTAGTAGGGATTGTATCTTAGTTTGCACATTCTCCTCATAGTAGTCACTGGCAGGTGCTAAAAGGATTTTGTGTTATTTGCATGACACTTCCCACTTTGGCCTACACTACACTAGGGGTTCTACTCAGTTGGTTAGATATATAGATTCAGATTGGGAAGGTTCTATTGATGACAAGTGTTCCACTTATGGATATATTTTTTTGTCTTGGTTCTTCTCCAGTTTCTTGGGCGTGTAAAAAGAAACATGTTATTGCACTTTCATCTTCAGAGGCAAAGTACGGGAATAGTTACAACGAGTCAATAGATTCTTTGGATTCGATAGTTATTGAAAGAGTTTGGATTCCCATAGGATTCATCGAATGTACTTTGGTGTGACAACCAAAGTGTAATTCACATTTCAACCCAGTTGAGCACCAGTGGACCAAGCATATTGAGATACACATCCAATTCATTCGTTAGCATATTCAAGATGGAGTTCTTTGTTTAGAGTACATTCGACTCAAAGAACATAGTTGTGGACATCTTTATGAAGCCTTTGCATCACCTCACTACCTTGAGCTGCGTGGAATGCTTGGGGTTTTGAAAGTTGTTCTTGGGGGTGTTCGTGAGAACATCTTCCTTATTATTCTTATTTCTCTTTGCTTATAGCAAGATTATTTCCTTCTTTTGGTTTGAGATTTCTTCATGGATCTAGTGTACATGAGTACCTCATTAGGCCTAGTTATCAAGACTCATACCGTGGACATGCCACTTCTATTTTTACCCCTAGACTCACTTGAAAGGGGTGTTAGAGTAGGTATTTACCTTAGCTCATGTTCACCTAGGTCTTTTATTTACCTTTATTGTATTTATCCTCACCCACTTATGTGTGTGGATATTTATTTTTATTTATTTAGATATTGAGAGATATTATCTAGTTGTTAGGTATAGTTCCTTCTTTGATATATGGTATTGACTAGTTATTTCCTTGATCTATGGTATTGACTAGATCTTTGATTTCTATTTCTTTCTTAAATCTATGGACTTGACTAGTTCCTTGATGACTAGTTCTTTCCTTGATTTATGGCTTGATCTATGACCTTGACTAGTTCTTAGATTATTATTCCTTTCTATATAAGGAAGGCCCATTCT
Source organism: Taxus wallichiana var. yunnanensis (assembly GCA_018340775.1). Lineage (NCBI taxonomy): Eukaryota > Viridiplantae > Streptophyta > Pinopsida > Cupressales > Taxaceae > Taxus > Taxus wallichiana. The sequence continues at coordinate 678,080,267 of CM031236.1, forward strand.
CATTATATTTAATTGAGTTCCATAATACTATATGATATTGCAGCTCATTTTTTGCAAAGGTTTATGTAAATTTATTATGGTGAATTGCTTTCATCTTATTGATCGTGGTGTTTGATTAGCATCCGAGTTCTTGGCTTGATAGGATCTCGGTTATCGTTTCTTTTAATTAAAGTTTTTCCCGCCTTATGGGCACATAGGAATTATGTTAGAACTCCAATGGGGGACACCCTTTCTCTTTAGTTTTTGATGTCGAAGTGGTCTTACCACTGGAGGTAGAATTTTCAATTCTTCGTGTGTCTTTACAAGGAATTCTTGACGAAGATATGTACCGAGACATGCAAATAGCTAAATTAGAAAGCTTGGATGAAAGGTGGCTTAGATCCGAATAATATCATAGGGTGTATGTAGAAAAAATATGTCATCAATACAACAAAAGGGTCTATGATGGGAAATCTAGATAGGAGACCTCGTATTAAGACTTGATAAGCGAATTGACAAAAATGTTGCTAAAGGTAAAAAATTCAGTGAAGTGGTTAGGGCCTTATCAAGTAATGGAAGACTACAAAAATGGTGCATTTCATCTGTGTACTCTTGAGGGTGAAGAATTTAGAGAATCCGTTAATTCCCTCACCTAAGAATTTCTAAGTATAAGTCATTTGTATTTCCGCACTATCCTTCATTACATTCATATTGTCTTGTTACTTGCATTATCATATTGTTTAAATTGTAAGATAGAAACTTATTGTTCAAGTAATTCTTTGACTTTCTAACATTGGAAAATCTCCTAATCATACTTATTTCACCATTCTTTTCATACATTTAAACTATTTAATTTTGACATTGCTTTATAGGACTTACATACTCATTATTTTCACAATTGCTTCTAATTTGGGTGCTTCTTGCCCATGGTTTTCACTAGAAGCTTATTGATGATAAATATTTCCCTAAAAATCTCTCTCTATAATAAAAAAATTCTAAGAATTTCATCTACGGAACTCTTGTTTACCTATCCCAAAGTATTTAAGTGTTGAGCCCTTAGATCCTAATTTTTGCATGGGGTTTATATTAGGGGCAAGTGTTTCTTCCCAAAAAGCACAACTCAAAGAAATGTCAAAAAATAAAAAAAAGAAAGATAAATAAACAATAAACACAAAATTCTTTCATTACAAATAACTACACTTCTCGTCCCTACCAATCTTTGGTGATGATCCCATGCTTCTTACTAGTAGCATGAGGTTGGGAAAGGAGGGAATTTCCTTACTCACCTATGTATTTTCCTCAGTGATGAGCCCATGCTTCTTACTAGTAGCATGGGAAATATGTAGGGGGTTGTATTAATAAATCAAAAGTTACAAATAAATAAAGAAATAAAAGTGCTTCTAAAAATTCCCAAGAAAATGACTTAGATGTATATGTTAAGAGAGACAATTATTATTTAAAACCAGATCTTATCAATCAACGGCCATCTATGAATCTAAGTCTAGTTAAAACTTGCAAGAAAAATTCATTTCAAATTGGTTAAGTTAATTTTGGTTTGGGTTGGGTTGTAGGTTTCTCAAGTAAATCCTTGTCAAAGTTCTTGTCTCTTGGTCATTCTCATTCACATTCTTCAAAACATATATCTTGCATTCTTCTTGGTCTTGGTGGTGAGCCCTCACATCTTACTGGTTGCGTGGAGTTAAGAATGAAGTGAGATTATTTTGTCATCATATCATATTCAACACATTTTTCCAATGAAACAAAAATGCTAAAAGTTACTTGAAAAGAAAAGTATTCAAATTAAAATTTGTTACCATATTCATATTCATATGCATATCATTTTGTTTATCACATTGTGTCATTATCATCATCCATAGCATGCATTCAAAAACATGAAAAACATTAGAAATTCTAAATCATCTAAGAGTACACAAATGAAATAAACCATAATGAAGTCAAATCTTACAAAAGAATGTTAAACCAAAAAGATGTCAATATATATATATATATATATATATAATCTATCAAGTTTCTCATGTACAATGTCGTCACACCATAGAGTAAGTGTGGTCAAAATGCTCTCTATGAGCTCAAAATACAAAAAAATTTGATATACATGTCAAAAATTTTATTAAAGTAATAAAGGATCTTGGCCTATTCGTCCCTCCTAGGCCCCTGTGAGAGGGAATGAGCAATGCGAGGGCTCTATTATAGATCTTGCAATGGGATCGAATCGGTGTGGTGTGGGATCCTTTGTGTGTCGAATTTTGAGACTCATTGAAGTGAACAACCAGTAGTAGTGGCTCCACTGAGTGAGCGTCCTCTTTGCCTATCTTGATCCTCATGAACTTTAATGTCATTACTCATTTGGTCATCACTACCACAATGTGTCATGATAGTGAAAACACATCGAGTGTGATGATTGGCTCGTCGAGAGTTTAGGGTCAATAAAAACTACTCTCGAGTCTTCCCGATTGGAATCACAAACATATCCGGGAGTTTCAAGTAAGGTATTGACATCCATTAGTCATGGATATAAAGAAAAAAACAAATAATGACAAGTTAAAAAGTGTAAGGTAAAAGAAAAAAAGATAAGAAATGTATTACTAATAACTAATCTAGGAATTAAAGTGAAGAGAAGTGTGTATACACTCAATTGGGTATCCAAGCATCTAGCTTGGATCAACACTGGTGCTACTACATGAGCAAGTACTTCCTCCTCCTCCTCGGCTCCCTCTACTCCATGTGCTATAGATGCACAAATATATCCTCTGTCTCCTAAGGTGTAATGAATCCTCCTCCGCCTCCGCCTTGACTTTGGTAGCTATTGATACCTCTCTCATGCCATACCAATCCGAGTCTATCTCATCTCCCCGAGCCCGAATCTGTCTCAACCTCCTCTCCTCAATTTGTGTGGGGCCTACACCAATCTATAATATATGTCTTAGTCTAATTATTTCCTCAGCGAGATGGATCTAGTGCAGACTATGGTGTTCTAATAGGAATCCCATGTGTGGTAATCCTCCTTTGTAACTATCCCCTTTGGGTGGCTCTCACCTCCCATATACCCCGTAGAATGTAGAAAGCTGGCTGGAAGAGTCATATATAAGGTAACCCAAATCGCTAGGGTACCTTAAGAAGCTGGATGAGTCTCCACCTTGCTACTCCGGTGACTAACTAAATAGTAGTGCGACATGTGATCAAGGTAATACCCTCCCCACCCCATCTTCTAGCCATATCTTGCTCTGGATGCACCATCATGTCTACTACAATTAGAGTAGAAACTAACTATCATGGGCCATTGAGTGGAACCATATCAACCCATTGAGATGCCCTAATATATGTGGGATATGTTATCCCAAATTCACTCTAATAGGGGATCATTCACTCATATACCCAATACATCACTAATGTAGGATGGCTAAGTGATTTAGCCACCAATTTTAATATCTTGTAGAGATCATGATATGTGGTCCTAAGAATATCCACTCCCCATGCATAAACCCTACCATGTTGCTCAATGCTCTGAATAATAGAATCGAGTAAAACAAGAACCTATCTCCACCCTTATCCTTGACCAAACACGAAGCTAAAATACCAATAATGGCCTTATGTAGAGTAGGGATAGGTGCAATATCCACCTGTAACAAGCTCCGACCCCCTTCTTGCTTTGTTTTAGGTTTTAGTGCATCACCAAGTTAGGTGGCCCAACCGAGGGCCTCAACTATCGCATTGGGTGCTCTTTAGTGCCAAATTCTTTTAGTGACACGAACTCGAGGATCCTATAAATGTCCTTCAAGGTGATGGTCCATTCACCTTTAACCCTGTGCAACAAGAAAGTATTCCTGTTTGCATCCCAATAGCTAAATAAGTATAAAATAAGGTGAATCGTGGGGGCAACAAATCATGTCGAGAAATCCTCCATATGTTTTCCTACCCCAATAAATCCCTCTCATCATGGGTCAATAATTGCAAGATTTGGGGTAACCAATCCTACTCACACAGGCCTTGTTCCACCTAATTTAGCTTCCATGAATTCATAAACAATAAGAAAAGATAAATTTACAACCTCATAAGTGCATAACAAACTCAAAAAAATGGTATAAATACAAGTAAAAATAAAAGAATGTACACTTAGTTCATAATTAGAAAATAGTTGTGATGGTTACGTAACCGCTTACTCTAAGGAGGTGGCGATTACACAAATCCTGTGGAGGTTGTGCAACCTTCATGCTCCTCAGTGGCGATTCTGTTACGCAACTCGCTGCTCTATGCAGAGAGGTGGTTGTGTAACCATGTCATGGTGGTTACTGACCGTGAAACTGGTCGCTCCCTTAAGCCTTAAAACTTGCAAAAATAACAAAAATACACCAAATTGACTCAAGTAAAAGATAAAACATATAAGGCGTCCCCCTTGTGATCATTCGACTACAAAATTATTAAAAACCATCCCCTTATAGCTAGTTTCAACTAAATCCTACATTTTAGGGAAAACTAAACAAATACATGTAACTTACCTGTTCGTGCACCTATATTGATGTCATTGGTTACGTTGCCATCATCTTTGAATGTTCATTGATTTGGTGAACTCTTGTGTGAAACGGTCACAACTAATCCAAAGCTCCAAAAATGGGTAAGTGGGTGAGTGAAAATGATTTCTATAAATAGTAAAAAGTAATATATATAAGTAAATTTGTCTTTCTAATATCACTTTGAGTGAGTGTATAAGGTCCGACATGCTTAGAGCAAGTATATTCCTTATCCCCATATACGGTACATAATATTGTCATTTTATTTCAGAGTATTTTGCTAATCATGTTTTATATCTACACTTGATTCTCGTATCTCTTTTATAGGTGGTGGGAAGATTGGATTATCGTAGTTTCAAACACATTGACGATTAAGGTATAATTTATAACTCTCCCATTTGGGAGTGCCATACTCGAAATTCACGTTTTACACCCATTCATGGTGGCTAAAACAATTCTCTCGAGGGGGAAATACATACACACCCAAAATTACACAGGCGCCACATCGGGTATATGGTAAAAGTATCTGATGATGATTTTCTCTTTTCTAGAACAAATGATGAGGTCCATATCCCTTTTCCTTACCTTCAACATGTTTATCTCACTTTTCTATCATTATTTTTTAGCCCCTTATATTTTCTTTCTTTCAAAAATGTTTTTCACCTCTTTTATTTAGAGTTTTCCTCTTTATTTATGAAATCACCATGGCACCATTGTGTAACCATCCGATCTACGCAAATTAGCGTAGTTTAAATGCGCATTAATATGAGAATCAAGGTGTGTGTTCTATACATGTGTCTCAAGTTGTTTAGTGTATTTCTCACCTTTTTCTTGATTATTTCACCTAATTTCTAGCTTTTTGGATATGTATGGAACTCCTCTTCTCTATTTACTATTATTAGAATGTTGATTTCCCTTCTTAGGATGATTTGATACTTATTGATTGCCAAGTGTACTAGACTTCTTCCTACATTTTTCTATAAAAACTAAGTTTTTACCCGTATCATGGGTTGGATATTTTTTATTTGAATTACATCATTACTCTGCCAAAATTCCTACCAAAAGTACACAAAAACTCAATACATTGCTTTGTTATTTCCCACTTGCATTTGTGACTAGCTAGCCTATAACTAGTTTACTCCAACATCTTCTTGATTTCTTCTACAACTAGCCAGCTCTGTTCTCTAGATCAATTGGAATTTCATCTCTAGAAAGGAAGATGAGGAGACAAAATAATCATCACCACACTTAGAAGTTGTCACAGTTCTACAATAACCTAGGTTGGGGTGTATTTACAATTCTTTCAAAGATTTCATTTAAAAAATATTGTCGTTAAAACTAAAGAAGCAACACACTTATTTTAAGAAGTAGAATTTATAATTTATATGTTATCGGTGATAATATTTTTGTTGATATTTTCTTCTTGGCTTATCCTTGTGGATTTTCCTGGGAAAGAAGTTAGAGGAAGGTTCTGTGAATGAATTTATTCATTTCTTTGCTTTAGAATATTTGTGTATTTCATTTCTTCATTTCCAAATTTGTGTGTGTATGATAAACTTCATTGAAATCTTATTCCATGGTTATCCATATGGATTTGCAAGAGGAAAAAAGCTTTAGGAAGCTTATGTCTATACGCTCGTCATTTTAATTCTTCATTATTAGTTTACTGTGTAATCCATTTGTTTTACCATGGAATTCTCACGGAAGAGGAAATTGCTTTTGAGAAGCCTTGTTTCTTCCATGATTTTGAGGTGAAGCAATTATAAGAAGTTAGATATCCACAACTAAAAATTAGAATAAATCTTTCTTTGAATTATATTTAGCCTCACATTCTGCAACAAAGGAATAACTACATCTGGCTATTCCCTGTTTGTTTCATTTTAATAATAGAAGTAGATTTCTTTTATTTTAATTAGTTTCCTCGTATTTATATATTTGTTTTATTTAATTTCCAAAAAGAACAAAAATATAGATTAGAAGTTAAAGTAGATTCATTTAATTTATTTCTTTTAAAGCTTCATTGAAAATACAAAAATAATAGATAGCTTGTTTCATTTTACTTTGAGTAGATGCTTGCAAATCAAACTTAGTTAATTAAAAGAGGAAATCAAATTTCTTTTATTTAATTCGAGTTTATTTGTTTTGTTTATTTAAAAGTAGGAACTAAAGTAATTTAGATTGGAAAGAACACAACTTCTACTTCCTTAGCGGCCTAGGCTACATGTACTAGCTATCGGTCCCTTTGGATTTCCGTTTTATTATTTGTTTCCATTTCTCTAGACTTGGTGCCCACATGACCATTCGGGTCCACCACAACAATGTATTTGAATCTTTGAACCGTTTATTAGACAACCAAACATTGAGTGAGACCAAACCGATATTGATCAAGGCTTACGCCAATTAGTTTTTAGAGTGACACATGTGCCTCCTATAATTGGACAACTCATTGCCTTAAATGAAGAAGCAAATATTACGAGGAAGATTGGGTGACTAGGTAGAAAGGCTTAGACCCGAAACCCTTGATTTTCCTTGTCACATCTTTCTTCGTATCTTCATGATCCTCTTTGGAGAGGAATACATGGACAACGAAGGATAATTCTCTCATGTTCCAAACTCGATACGAATTTTTTTGGTTCCCGATATCGATACCGACCTACATACCATGACCATCCTTGATCGTAGTATCACCCTCGAACAAGTTAGGAAAGAATTCATTTCTCTCAACAAACAGATCCCCATTCTACTTGGTGAGAACATTTGATTTCTTGACTTGACTTCTTATCATCATTTCCATCTATCCCACCTACACTCTATTCATCTACATCATTACTATCCCATCTATCGCATTTTGGGTACATCACGACATGAATTTGGGGGTCGCGTGCGTATGAAATCACATGTTGATTTTTAGGCATATAGCTACCTCAAAGAAACAATAACAATACTAACAAAATCAAATGAGCTCTAAAATATACCATAATTTTTTTTACTTGTAAAAATATTATAGTACATTTTTATGTGTAAGTGTTAAATTTATGTTACTATATAATAATATCAATAAATGAGTCAATTAATATTGAATCTTTAGGTAGATTGTTTCAATGTTAAGTTCTAAGTAGTCAACATTGAAGGAAATCTTTAAATTTAAGCACCTCATGATTCTTGGCGCCCTAGAAACTACCTAGTTTGTGTAGGACTTAATCATCCCTTGAACACATTAATATAGATAAATTAACATATTTTATTAGTATAAAATTTGTAAAAAAAAAATAACATTAAATTGATATTTATGATATGGTAAAAATCTAAGATTAAATCTATAAAATTAATATTCCGTGATATCTTTTAAATAAAAATATTTGAGATATCTATATTAAATATGTATTATAATTATCAACAAAATATAAAAATATACATCATTTTAATGATAACTATTCCTAAAGGTCATCACCCTATCCTTAATTTATTATTGGTCTGTAAAATCACATTCTACTTATATTCTAATCTATGCTTTTAAAGAAATGGAGATAATAATATCAATCATTTTAAATGAGATAAATAAATTCTAAAATGTATTATTGTGCATCTTCGTTAGGTAGATTTCTCCATATAATTTAGTTTTATCTCCTCATAATAAATTCCGCTATCAAATTAAATATAATTTATAATTAATTTTATCTCTTTTTATCCAAGATGATTTTTTCCTTTTTATAACATACTTATCTTTTAATTTCACTTAGACAATATTCATTGAATTAATTCATTGCCATTATATGTGATACACAAAGAACCCATGTATTTATTGAATTTATTTAACTTGATTTATTTATTTTATATCTTTAATTGTTCATAGATGTAATACATGAATATCTATATTAAATATGTGTTTGTGATTATTAACAAAATATTTGAAGAAAAATATCTTTTGGATAATGACTATTATGAAGGTTATCATTCTATCTTTAATTTATTTGTCGGTTCTAAAATAATATTCTACTTATATTTTAATTTATATTATTAAAGAGGAGACAATTATATTAAGTATCTTAGGTGACATAAAAATTCCAAATTTTATTTTTTTAATATTGGTAAATAGTTTTTTGAAAGGGACTATACCCTTGTGTACAAAAGAAGGCCTAAAAGCCGGAATAAGAGAGAGGAGCAGAGAAGCTGTAGCAAAGCACAAAAGTTACAGCAAAGAACAACGAAGCCGAAAACAGCTACACAAACGAGACTTAACAGCAAAACAACGGCAAAAAAACAGCAAGCCTACAGCCAAGAAGCAGTAATAAAAACAATAAGGACCAGCAAAAGTAGTCGGGACTACTTCTTGGCCGCTTGATCAATACTCGTCTTTACTCTTTTCCAAGCATGATACATGCCCAACGTGGTCATATGAGCAGCATCCGTCTTATCGAGCTCCTCTCTGGTTCTTTTGCTCTCTTTCTCATTGCCCCAAAGTGTAGCCGGGACACCGCTAAGATGTGAAACACTTCTTGCATGACCTTCGATGAACTCCTCGATGGCCCTGAAGGCTGCAATATTATACTCATGCCTAGTCTTCATCTTCCCTAGGCGGGAGTCTAAGGAGGTCAGTTTTTTGTATATGTCATCAATCTGGCTATTGCCAATGCTCCCTTCCCCCTCAATGCTTTGTTTGCCTTTTTGCTTAGCAAGGTTTTTAACCTCATCCTTCAGCAATTTAAGCTCAGCCTCTAAGGCCTCCAATCTCCTAGAAGGGTTATCCGTTGGTGCCGCCTGGGGACTGGCACTACTAATGTTCAGCAGATCACGAGCAATGTCCTCCAAAGGTTCAACCCCCTCAGCAGTAGACTCAAGGTTGAGTCTCCTAGAAGCCCTGGTGACACGTTTAGAGGTAGAGACAGGGTGGGTGGCAGGGGCAGCAACAGGAGGAAAAGAAGGAGAAGCATGAGCAGCCGGCATGGGGTAAAGAAAGACCGGGAAGGGGCAAGCAGTAGGGGCAAAGCAGGGGAGACAGGATCGCAAAGCAAGCGGAACCCAACAAAGCCGGGCCGGGAGAGGAAGGGAGACCGGGGAATTTAATAAGGCAGTGCTTGTGAATAAGCAAAATAAGCCCTTGGTGTAAGGGAACCGCCCGGGTATGCTTCTGGAACTCCAAAATGGAGCGTTCAAGAGAATTTAACAGATAGTGAGGGAAGCAAACCAACCTACTCCTACGAAAGTGATTCAAAAAGACAAGGTGCTTGGCAGGGACAGTAACAAACCTGCCTTCTAAGGATATGAAGCGAATCATCATGCGGGTGACTTCATCATACGGGGATGGAATTGAGTTAACAAGCAGACCCGCGGTGTTGAATATAAGCTTCTCCTCCTCCTCCACAAATCTTCTCTCTTCAACCTCTTTGATAACCCTCTTGTTGAAGAAGCGGTATCCTTCCAAGCTGAGGCCAGTCGCTTCGGCTATGAGTTCCTCATTAATAAGAATTTTCTGCCCTCCATAGTCGACCGTCCTCTCATTCCACTCCTTGGCAAAGCGAACAGAGATGCTTTGATCATGTCCTTGCACTCTTTCCACAAAGTTGGTGAATCCGCCGATGCTAAGAATGTTCCAGAGCTCAGTGTTTTCTTTCCAGTCAGGGTCCGCGCACGGCTCAATCTGGCAGGGAGGCCCTCCCATCTTCACAATGATGTGCTGGTTACAACAATTTTCAGAATACCTTTGGGCGTTGAGAGTGGTTCGTTTCTCACTGTTGCGGGTCGCATAAAAATGGGAACTGTAGCCGTTGGTCCTCCCACGAACGGCTGTATGATTGCCGATCTGAGCCTGCGTGGAGTCGCGCGTGAAAACCCTTTCCCTGTCAGCTTTCACCTTGTAGTTATCTTCGGTTTTCGCGGAGCTTGGCATCCGAATATCAACAGCTATTGTACCTCCCGCGTGCGCTGTTTTTAAATTTAGACAACTCCACTTGAAGTTCCTAAACAAAATCTTGCTATCATTTGAAGTAGATATCATTTGCCACGCCAAATAAATTAAAACAGCACATGTGGAAGAATTTATGGATTTCCTCCAAAGATTAAGGCATGTCTCTAGAGATTGTTTGCGTGTGAAGGTCCGCATGTATGCTGTTGTGAAGCTGATTAGGGATACTATCATTATCCCAAATAGTGAAATTTATATTAATGCCATAATTGGCCAATGCATCGGCCAGCTTGTTTCCCTCCCTGTAAGAATGTATGATTCTGATGCTGTTGAAGGTATGACTGATGCTTATGGATTCAGAGATAAAATCTTTGATATTCCAGCTAGGAGAAGAGGACTGATTAAGCAGTTTAATAATATTAAGGGAGTCCCCTTCAACAATGAGGTTCTGGATATTTTGGGCCCGTGCAACTCTCAATCCCCATAGAGCAGATAAAGCTTCTGCAAAATGATTGGTTTGGATTCCCATTTTTCCAGCATATGCAGCAATCAAATTACCTTTATGGTCCCGTATTGCTCCTCCTCCAGCTGCTGTTCCAGGGTTCCCCTTAGAGGCTCCATCAAAGTTCAGCTTGAACCAATTGGATTCAGGGGGATGCCATTTAACCAAAGATCTATCCACACTATTCCCGGGGTTGCTCCAATATCCGATCTGCCAATTTGATAAGATGTGCTTTTCATTTTCAGGGTAACAATTGTTCTTGGGAGGTTTAAATCTGGCCATGTCCTCTTTGATGCCTTGGGAGATCTTGCCAGTAGTGAATTTAAAATTCTGCTTCTTATTTCTAAAAACGATATTATTTCTATCCTTCCAGATCCTCCAAATTAAATGCGGGATGGCTAATTTCCAGATTCTTTTGATAGCACAATGTCTGAATGGTGGGTTCCATTGATTCCATAGCTGAATAAGATCCTCCGGCATCACCCAGAGAGCTTCAAATTTGGAAAGGACAAAGTTCCAAGCTCTAAAGGCATAATCACAATGTATGAACAGATGGCTAATGTCTTCATAGTTATTCCTGCAAAGGTGGCACCAATTGGGAATGATAAATCCTCTTTTCATCAAATTGTCAGTGGTGAGAATTTTGCCTCTGATGGCCAGCCAAAGAAAAAAATTTATTTTGGGGGTTAACTCAGGCATCCAGATCAAGTTCCAGTTAAAATCTGATTGGTTACTGTGGAAAAGACTGGTATAACCAGATTTGACTGAGTATTTACCATCGTGTGAATTGCTCCAGATCAGCTCATCCTTGGAATCCAACTGACACAAAGGGAAGAGATCTAAAAGGTCTTGGAGGGAGGAGATAATTTGTTTCAGTTCAATACGCTCCATAGTAAGTCTTTTCCAATTCTTGTTGGTGCCATTTCCATCAATGTAGTCCTTGACTTTAGTTCCATACTTTCTTATAAGGCTGTCCTTAGCAATCCCAAATCTCTCCAAGAGATTATCATTGGACCAGTTATCCTCCCAGAAGTTTATGTCGCTGCCATCCCCAACTTTCCATTTGCTTCCCTTCTTAATGAAGTTTCTACTCTTAACCAGATTATTCCAAAAAATGGAACCATTGGGGAGTTGCTCATCATGCAGATAGGAGTAAACAGCTTGCTGATTCAAGTATTTTGTTTTAATAACATCAATCCAGGGTTGTTTCTCAGAAAGCAATCTCCAGCCCATCTTAGCAATGAGTGCCTCATTCATTTTCTCAATATTTTTTATTCCCAGCCCTCCCCTAGATTTTGGGGTGCAGACTTTATCCCAGGCCACAAGGTGAAATCTGAACTTTTCTTCCATGCCTTGCCATAAAATTTTTTTCTGAATCCTTTCCACTTTCTCTCTGAAGGAGGAAGGAATTTTGAATAGTGACATGATATATATGGGCAAACTTTGGAGTGTGCTTTTAATGAGAAGGCACTTACCAGCACTAGAGAGAGTGGTCCCTTTCCAACCGGCCATTTTTTTCTGAAATCTCGTCAATAAATCATCCCACACCGTGTGAGAGACTTTCTTCGTGCCAAGAGGGAGGCCTAAGTATGTTGCTGGAAGAGTACCAATTTTACAGCCCAGAATTTTAGCAATCTTGAGCTGTCTTTCCCCAGGGGTGTTAAAGAAAAAAAGGATGCTTTTGTCGTAATTGATCTCTTGCCCGGAAGCAGATTCATATAGCTGCAGAAGAGCCTTGATAGCTTTAGCTTCTACAACTGAGGCCAGAAGAAGAAGGATGGTGTCGTCTGCAAACTGTTGATGAGAGACAGCTTGGCTGAGAGAAGTGGGTTTAGAACCATTTAAAAGGCCGACTTCCACCGCTCTGCTAATTGTTCTACTAAGGCTGTCAGCCAGAAGGATGAAGAGTAAGGGGGAGATGGGGTCTCCCTGCCTTAGACCTCTGCTGCTGGTGAAGAATCCCACAGGCTCTCCATTAACAACCACAGAGAACCTGGCTGTAGATATACAAGACTTAACAATTTTTCTAAACTTTTCTGTGAACCCAAATTTAGATAAAATCCTGTCAAGGAAGACCCAAGAAACTTTGTCAAAAGCTTTATTCATATCAAGCTTAAGGATCATGTTTGCCTTTTTGTTATTTTCCATAGAATGCATAGTTTCGTGCACCATAATCACACCGTCTTGTATTATCCTGCCTTTAATGAAGCCACTCTGCTGCCTTGAGATGAGATCCTTCATTATGAGCTGCAGCCTAGAAGCAATAATTTTGGTAAAGATTCGAAAAATAGCATTAACAAGACTGATAGGTCTGAAATCCTTGAAATCTTTTGCATCCATTTTCTTAGGTGCCAGCACAATGTGTGTGTTATTGAGTTCTTTTAGAAGATTTCCCGATCTATAAAATTCATTAACCGCTTTGAGTAGATCCTCCGAGCATATTTCCCAGAATTTCTGAAAAAAATTAATGGAGAATCCATCCGGTCCAGGAGCCTTATCCCCCTCAAGAGAAAAAACAGCCTTTTTTAGCTCATCAAGCGTGACCGCTTTAGTGATATCTCTGAATTTCTGGTCCTCAATATCATTCTGAGGGATGGCTTTAGCATGAAGGAAATAGCTTCCGGATTGCTGACATTACTCTCTCTAAGAAGATTTTTGTAGAATTCAAGTGCTTGTTTCTTAATGTTGTTTGGATCTTTAGTGATACTTCCGTTGCTTTTAGAAACCTCTAAGATCCTATTACTGGCTCTGTGCTTTAGAGTGGTCATGTGAAAGAACTTTGTGTTCCTGTCCCCTCTTTAAGCCAGATAGCCCTAGATTTAAGGCGCCAAAAGGACTCTTCTCTACTGCAGATCGTGTGCAACTCAGAAAGAATTTTCTTTTCATTTACTTCATCTTCAACTGATCTCCCCATAGTATCCATCTTTAACTCAAGATCCTGAAGCTTCTGTTTTAACTCTTTCTTTTTTCCGAAGATGTTTCCAAAAACATTTTTGTTCCAAAGTTTGACTTGTTTTTTGACATTTTTGAGTTTTTGGACCAATCTGTACTGGGCAGTGCCTTCCCCATTCCAATCCCACCATTCCTTTATTCTATCATAGATATCAACGTGCTCCATCCACATTTTTTCAAATTTGAATGAGCTTCTTGCAGGTTTGGTCCAATTTAGAAAGCTTAAAGCAATCGGATTATGATCCGATCCAATTCTGGGCAGGGAAGAGAGGTAAAAGTCTTGGCTAAGAATCCAGTTTGCTGAGATTAGTGCCCTGTCCAGTCTCACCTGAATGAGCTCCTTTCCCAACCTTCTATTATTCCAAGTATACTTATTACCATGCAGATCCACATCAATGAGGTTTTGTTCAGTGATAAAATCAGCAAAATCCTCCATTCCATTAGAGAAGGTGGGGGTTCCCCCAAACTTTTCGCCTGGGTTTAGAGGGGAGTTGAAGTCTCCCATGATAAGCCAGTTAACAGAACTGTGCTGGTTTCTAAAGATTTTAAGATCAGCCCATAGTTTTCTTCTACCACTAGCAGAGTTAGGGGCATAAATATTAGACAAGATCCATTCACACTTTTTTCAATAGTGACAAATTTAATTGCAAGATGATTAATATTATCACTAAGAATCATACCAGTACAGTGCCTTTTATCCCAAAGAGTAGCCAGCCCTCCGGAAGCACCCTGAGAATCAACAGCCGCCATTTCAGAGCTGTCCCAAATTTTTTTTTAATATTATCCATGGTCATTGCTTTCATCTTAGTTTCTTGAAGAATCAAAATGCTGGGGTTACTGGAGTCCCGTAACTCCTTGATGTTTCTTTGCTTAGAGTAACCGTTAAGGCCTCTAATATTCCAAGATATGATCTTCATATGGAATGGTTGGTAGTTGGAATTGCTTGCTGGTTCAGTTGCCGCTGAACACCATCTGCAATATCCCTCTCTGTTTTCTTAGCTCTGAGAGTCTTTTTAGAGGGTCTTCCTCTTTTCGAGCTTCCTCCAAAATCAGCTATTCGTCTAACTGAAGATCTGGTTTTTCTGGAGGTAGAGGTGTCCCAATTGTCAATTTCCTTTTTCTTTTCACTATAAAGTGATTCTGGGATCCTTTCAAAACCTTCCATTCTTTTTTTTTTCTTTTTTGAGATGACCAAAGTGAACCCAGAGTCTGGATCTTCCTTTTCCTTGGTAGGCGTAATCTCCCCTTCCTCTTGTTCCTTATGAATACTGACAGGAGTGTGATTGCAACAGACCTGCTCAGTCACTGTTGAAATGCTGAGGTATGGCAGCGGATCCGCATTTCCTTTCTCTCCAGTAGGGAGAGACTCCAGGGGCTCAAACACCCTCATATCCTCCTTGATACAAGCTTCCTCTCTAACGAATGGCAGGATTTCTTTCTCTTCTGAACCAGAAGGGATTAAATAGGTCTTCTTTTCCATGGTAGGCGTGATCCCCCCTTCCTTTTGTTCCTTAAGGATACTGTCAGGAGTATGATCAGAAGCAGTTTTGATGCTTTGCTGCACATCCTGCGCAGTCGCTGTTGAAATGCTGAGGTATGGCAGCGGATCCGCAATTCCTGTCTCTCCAGTAGAGAGGATCTCCAGGGGTTCACTCACATCCATATTCTCCTTGTTACAAGCTTCCTCTCTAATGAATGACAGGATTTCTTTCTCTTCTGAACCAGAAGGGATTAAACCTTCTTGTTCGTTCACTTCCAAGGAAACCTTAACAAGGTCATCCTTCACAGAAGTTTCAAAAGGTTTGCCCGGAGATGCCTTCACAGTTTTGTCCACTACTTCTTTGTTGGGGGTTTCAGGCAAAGCTATTGTAGCATCTTTGGGACGCCAGACAAGATGTTTCTTAATATGAGTTCTAAAACCCCCTTTTTCTTTTTTTTTTCCCCCTGCTATTTAATTGCACATTCCTCTGGCTGGGACCTTTATCTTCAGTTTTCCTTTCCTTGCTTGGATCCCTGTTAACTTTGTTTAGATCTGAGTCAATCCCAGGCTGATCAGAAACCAAAAGAGGGGTCTTCTTCTTGTTGCAGTTTTCATCAGAGTGACCAATGCTTTGGCACCGCTTACATCTTAAGGTCTCAACTTCAATTCTTTGAGTCCAGGATCCAAATCTAGTTTTCAATATTATGTGCTCTGGAAACTCCTGATCAATAGCTGAGACAATGCAGAACCGAGCAAAAGCAAGCCTGGATCTGTTTCTTGTGGGTCCATCTAATCCAATAGGTGTGCCTAGGGATTTTGCAATATTTAACAGTATTTCATCATCCCATAGATGCAATGGCAGTCCTGGCAGCCTACACCAGATTGGAATGGTGTTTATATTTTCTGTATTTGGATCAAAACCCGGATACCATTTTTTCAAAAAAAGACCCATATTTCCCAGCCACCAGGGGCCTCCAAGTAACACCGAATCTAAATCCTCTTGTTGGTTAAATTTAGCCAAGAAAAAACCTTTTGGCATAATGGTAATGCTTAGGGCTCCCTTGGGTTTCCATTTTCTCATAGCCCATTTTCTAATGAAATCAATATTAGGTCTAGAGCCAAGAAACTTACCAACAAGGGAGAGGTTTGTTTTGTTTAAAGCTCTATCAACAAAACCATCTGGGACCCTAAGACAGGTGGCACCCTCTTTGTCCATTTCCCATGTAAACTGTTCAGTGCTTTTCGGACCCACCTTGAGGTTAGGGCTTTGAAAAAGCTTATTCCAAGCCAAAGGTGTGGATCTCAGTATTTCCTCATTTTCTCTGCTAGCCGTCCGATTGCAGTCTGAGATCTGCTTTTCCTCAGTAAGTTTTGTCATATTGCGCAGACTTTCCGCGGCCAGAACTGCAGAGACCGCACTGGCTGTACCTCCCGCTTTTGCGACGTTCTTACCCGTGTCTACAAACGCCCTGCATTGGCTATAGCTCAGCCTTTCCTCAGCATTTTTAACCGTGGTTCGCAGACATTCTGCAGCCAAAGCTGCGGAAACTGCGGAAACCGTGTCCCCGTAGATCTCTCCATCGCTAGATCTCTCCATGAATCATTGACATAATGAACAAACATTATGGGACAATAGGATCAATATTAAAATTATAGCAATCCCAAACCCAGAACAAATGAAACTCTACAAAACTGAAATAAATCTATAAAATGCGACTTGGGTATTTGCATAAACTTCACACCAAACAACCCATAATTTATTATATTTTACTCCAAACAAGTTTCAACACATATGAGATCAAATCGGACCTAATACATATAAAAGACCTTGCAAAATGATATCTATTGACTGCTGCAATTATCCTTCAAAAATGATGACTAGGGTTTGTTGATAAAACCTCCACAAACAACCATCAAATAATTTTATTTCTATCCCATACTTATCATTATATTTTTAACCGACCACTCATGAAGAAAAGCCAGATTTTAAGATGAAAAAACTGATCGAAATAGTTCGAAGCTACGATAAAAAGGAGTGAAGCAAAAATATAAATCCATCCAAAAAAACTGAAAGTGCCTTCTTTTGAGCCATAAAAATTAATACAACGAGATAGCATAAAATTTTAGAGCTTGGAATGTCTTCAAAACATAACATGATAGCCAAAGATGGGTCGCTCCATTAGAGGAAAATAGTATAACGCCATCTGTAACATTATTCTTCAACCATTTATTGCAAAAACTCAACATCAACTGTTGTAAATGTCTCAAATAATCTGTAAGCTCTATAGAACTTACTAAATAGAAATTCCTCTCAAACTCTTGGGGTTTTCATCCACAAGAGGGAAATACTAAGGGTTTTCGTCCTTAGATATTTTTTATGCAAAAGCTACAAGCTTAAGACACAAATCAGAAATTATCGAAATGATCATAGCATAGAATGCCTCTCCTCAAGTCGACTTCTCCTTTTAAGGAGAGAAGAGACCCAAAACAACCTCCATAATATCCAATCAACATGCAGTGATTCTCTCTATGTAATTTCCATCGTCGATTTTCCTTCATAGGATAAGTCGTCATTTCTCTTAGGGAGAATACAAAAGACATTTAATAATTATTTTCTTTCCTCCCAAGGCTGGTCACTTTTTTCCCTAGAGGGATTAAAAATAAAAATGTTTTATCCTTTCTAAGTTCCCATTATCCCGCCTAAGGAAAGTCGCCATTTCTCCTAGGATGAATAAAAATTACTTTTGGATCCCTTTTTCATCCTAGATTTAATAATTTATCAAGCCATTACAATTATTATAAGTATTTTATATATTTTTCTTTTATTAATGGCACTTGAAAATGACTTAAGTCACCCTTATATTTTCCTTTGGCCATCGAGTTGAAAAAAATATGCCAAAGGTCTTCGATTGGGAAGGGAATATTACAGTCCTCCCTTCCCAAAATTGCTCACCCAAGAAATTCTAAATTTGTTTTGCCTAAGTGCCATGCACAATAATTTTTTTTTTTTGAAGTGATCCACAAGCCTAGCACTTGTTCTTCTCAAGTGGGCTAAGACTTGCCACCATATATCATCCACAAGATGCTCACATACAAATACTTACAAAAATGGTTCAACATACTCCATAATGAAGACTCCACCTTCTATCTTATCACCATCTTATGATGGAGATGAACTGGAATATGCAGCAATAAATAAGACACATTATTATGCTCTTCATACCTTGGAATATCACCAACATCCTCGTCCATCTTCGAATTCAAAATGGCTTGAATTTTCTATAACAATTCCTCTTCATTCTTGTCTAGAATGGGTTGAATAGTTTTGTGAATCGAATACTATGATAAAGGAGATGGCATACCTTTTTCCACACACTCTTTAATCCAAGTAAAAAAATGCATAAGGAATGCAACCTTGTAGAGATTCACGACCATGGTGGGGTAATATTTATATTTTTGATGGTACTAATAAAACTTCGTGAGATCATGGTTGCTAGAATTGGAGACATACTTGCTATCAAACCCTAAGTGTGGGAGGATGCCCTTAAATTTATCCCTTTATCATTTAGCTTGGGATAAAAAGGATTGGTGGTATCATTTGATAAAGACCCAAGGGGAAGAATCTATCTACTTCTTTGATGACTTCAGCCAAAGGTTCATGGAGAGGTTCGATGTACCAGAGGACAAAAGTGAGCAAGTGGTAGAGGAGGAAATCAAGGAGCTTGAGCCCGAGAAGGAAGAGAACTCCAATCCGCAAGTTGATGATGAGAGTTTGGTGGTGAAGGCTCAAATTCCAAACGATGAGGACTACTTTCAGCTTGCTGCCTTGTTCGGAACAATAGTACATGAGGAGATACATGAGGAGCAACAGATTGCATGTGATGTAGATTATGTGGTAAGAGGTACATCATCTTTGTTATTGCAGCAATATTATCATGATGACATTCCGCCCATTGTGGAAAAGGTTGCTAGGGAATTGATACAAGAAGGTCAAATTATCATGAAGACAAAGGATGGTGAAGACCTTGATGGTACTCCAAGGTATGAATGGAATAATAATGGGTCATATTTATTGTTGCATAATGAACCATTTCAGATTTTCTTTATTCATGAAGTGTACGGTAATGCAAGTGGTAGAATAAAGCATGTGGATTCCTTGTTCCAAATTTATGAATATGGGCATTATGAGAGCTACCTATTTTTGCAAGAGCTCTCTCATTTGACAGGTACAGGTGCAAGGATCTTGGAACACTTCAAAGCATGTTTTGTCTCTTGTGCATGGCACTTGGACAAAACAAATTTGGAATTGCTTGAGGGAAAGCAATTTTGGGAAGGGAGGATCTGTAATATCCCCTTCCCAATCGAAGACCCTTAGCCTATTATGTCTTCCCGATGGCTAAGGAGAATTAAAAAGGGAGACTTAAGTTTTATTACTTTATTATAAAGTGCTAAAAAATAAAATAGACATTATAAAAAACACTTATAATAAAATAATAGACTTAATAATAAAATAAACATAGAAAAAGCCAACAAGAGAAAAACATTTATTAAATTGTTTATTCCTATGGAAAAATGCGACCAACTTGAGGAGCAATAAGAAAATAGAAAAAGGCAAAAATTCATGGGTCAAAAGTTATCCTCCCAAGGAAAATGCGACTTGGCCTAGAAAGGATGGAGGGTGGAAAATGCATAGAAAAATCATTGTATGCTGATTGGATATTTTGGAGGTTGTTTTGGGTCTCTTCTTTCTTTATAAGGAGAAGTCGACACTGTAGGAAGAAATTCTTTGTTGATTATCTAGTTTCGATTTTATGTCTAAAGCTTAGAGCTTTTGCATAATTTATTCCAAGGATGAAAACCCTTAGGAATTACCTCTAGAGGACGAAAACCCTCTTAGAGAATGTGAGGGATCTCTACTCAGGAGATTCTATGGTGCTTGCAAAGATTTATATTAATTTTCAGAGTTATTTCCAGCAGTTGTGAAGGTATTTTGCAGATATTTATATCAAGGGTTTGAAGAATAAAATTACAGAAGTGGTTTGTTTATTCATCTCTAGTGGAGCGACCCACTTTTTGTCAAATCTAGTATTTTGTAGTCTGTTTTGGATCTGATTTTTGGAGCTATTAATAAAGCTAAATTTTGGGATTGAATCAGCCCATTTTATGAATTTTTGGATGCTTAAAAGTGTCATTTTCAGTCAACTTTAAGGGCAGAAAATCTGCAAACTTTATAAATTATTGCAACCTATTTTACCTTCAAAAATCTGTATTTTTATGCATACATGGGCTGTTAAAAATATGGAAATCAGTTTGGAGTAAGTGGGTATGAATTTTATTGCTGATTTAGTAGGGTTTCATACTTAACCCTAGTCGTAATTTCTGAAATAAATTCCAGATCTGCATAATAGTGACTGAAAATATATTTTTATAAGTGGTCGTGGTGTTTAGATTTGTCTAAAATTCATTTAGGGAAATATATGTCCATTTGAGGACATTACATTTTTATATATAATTTATTTTAATCTCTTTATTAAATAAGTCCCTTTATTTAATTAAGTATTATGTAATTAATTTTGATCTCTTTACTTCTTTTTTATTATCTGTACGGAGGCATGGATATTGTCTTCACATTAACAATTAGTCATTTGTATCATTTCCCATTATATTGTGCCATCTGTATTTAAATGGGGTTGAACTAAAGTTTCATGCTTTAATTTTTCTATTTTGGCAGGATTCTATTGGTGAACCCCTTTATTTATTCTTGTTGAAGAGAAAGGCGGATGTCCTAAGGAGGTGTACTACAATGTAGTTAATGCAAACACTACATATGATGCAGCCTTGGTTGCTTTTGTGTGGCTTGAGGCTGGTTCGTTCATCTAGTCAACATCCACTTTCTCGTATGGCCTTTTCTTGTGTAACAACATTTTTCACATTACTCCCCACGCCACTCGCGTTTTACGTTTATTAATCATCTTAGAATCGATGTGAAGCATAAGATTGCTAACACTCTATACCATGCTCTTGATCTCATGGGTTTACGCCCTTTTCTTGATAAAGAATCACTTGAGTCGGGTGTGCTTATATCAATGCAATACAAGAAGCAATTAACACGGCGTCCCTTCACATTGCCATTTTTCTCCGAGATATGCAGAATCCCCTAGTGTTTGGCGAGCTCTCATTCATGCTGAAAAGTGGCACCAAAATTGTTCCTATTTTCTATTATGTTCAGCCATCCGACCTTATTTGGATTGTTGCGGAAAGGAATCTATGTGGATGCATTTTCCCAAAGCATGAGAAGAAAGGAAGATGCCCTTCACAAAAGACTCGAGGAGTGGAAAACGGTGCTACACGATGTTTCATTTATTTCGACCATTTAATCGAATCGGATTAGTACATAAGAGTAGTTGATGAATACTTAGATGGTGTTGGAAGGTCCAAAGAGTGCGAGAGACAACATTGATGAAGATGAAAGCCATGCCACCGCCGTAAGGCGGTGGATGGTGTTGATGAGTTCTTAGATAAAGTTGGCAACTAATAAGAGAGCTTTGACTGGAATGCAAAATGCTGATGGTAACACACCCAGACGCATGAGTTCAGGTGGTGTCTCTGTAGCATCCTCAGCTATCAAAAAGCAAGAGGTAATATAATCATATACATTAGCTTCCTTGATCTCCTAATTTTAATTTTTTTAGTCGATTATTTTGAAGGGAATATTTAAGGCCACAATGAGTGGTAGGTTTCTGTGTATCGGGGATCTTTGCTTTCTGTTCTCAGAATATGTCCAGTTTTAGCTTTTTTTTGCCTTAAATAAAAGGAGTTTCCTTGTTTCGCTTGAGCAGTCCGCTGCAAAGCCTGCATCAACAACATCAACCAAATCTCTTTTACGCTCAAAAAGTATGAAGTAAGTGATTTATATCTTCTTATGGCTAATGCTGGTTATATTTATATAAGAATTTAGTTGACATCGTCAAATTTGAATAAGTTTGATCCTATTGCCGATAATCTTTTTGTATATCGAAAACTTATTCATTTTCTATGCACAGTACACATATCCAAAATGAGAAGCCTCTGAAGCAAGGGGAGTGAAGCAAGAGGAAGTGAAGCAAGCGGATACAACGAAAGATGATGAAGATGCTCGATCTGGTACCTCATCGTATCTTTTTAAGTGGAATATGAGTAAATCATTGGAACACAAATTCAATTGTTATTTAGTTGATGACCTTTTTAGTAATCTTGTATGTTATCTCTATCAATAATGCAATTTTCTTTTCTACGTTCCATATTATGACACATGCTGTATACGCAATCTTTGACTATTTCTAGAACTACAACCAACTTAAGTTCTAAAGCAAGACCACGTAGTGCTTCTTCTGTATCTGGTTTCAATTTTAGATGTAACCAGCGAGCTGAGAAACGTCAAGAGGTAGTGCTCTTGTCTGCATCTTTTAGTATCCATATGGTTTCTGCTATTATCACTTAAATGGTATCTTTCATACTTCTGGGTTTGATGTAAAGGACTATGCTAATGATTGTTCCATCTCCATATAATTATTCAGTTCTACTCAAAACTAGAGGTAAAGATCCAAGAAAAGGAGAAGGAAAAAATCCATTTACAAGCCAAGTCGAAGGTAATTATTGTGTGTCATGTAGATATGTGTTACTCTCCTGCATTGCTTGCTTAACTTATGAATGTTTTGGCATTCTCATTGGATGGTGCAGCAAACATGCTAATTTTGGGACTACTATCTTATGCACCAGCCTCGAGTGTGCTCACAAAGATTTTCATCAAATGCCAAATCGAAACGCCTTTTCATGGACTGTTCTCATTTCAGCTTATGCTAAACATGGATTTGCAGAGAACGCTTTGACATTCTTTCACCTGATGCAAAATTCAGGCCTACAACCTGTTGAATTTACATTTGATAGTGTTATTCCAGCATGTGCGCAGTTGGCAGCTTTGCCACAGGGAATTGCAATTCACGGACAAGTAATTAGAATTGGTTTTCAGTCTAATGTTTTTGTAATGAGTGCTCTCGTTGACATGTATGCAAAATGTGGGAAAAATGAGGATGCACGCCAAGTGTTTGACGAAATACCTCAACGAGATGTGGTTGTCTGTAATGCAATGATTGCAGGTTATGCACAGAGTGGGCATGTCAACGAGGCTATGAAGATTTTGAAGCAATGTCTCTACGAGATCTGGTGTCGTGGAATATCATGATTGCGCTTTGTGCCAAGGATGGATTTTTGGAGGTAGCATTTGGACTGTACCATGAAATTCGACAAAGAGGTGCCCGACCCGATCATTCTACTTATGCCAGTATCCTCTCTGCATTGGTAAGCCTGAGACGATGTATGGAAGTACACGGGGATATAATCAAAAGCGGACTTTATTGTGATGTTTTTCTGACCGGTTCACTTATTAAAATGTAGGTGAAATGTGGTGACATGGAGAAGGCATGGTATGTGTTTGATGAAATGCCTCAACCAGATGTTGTGTCATGGAATTCTTCCTTCCAACTGCCCTATGCATGTAACGAGAACATTTTATCTTTGGCGGAGCATTTATTTTTATCTAGATTTTATCACGAGACATCTATTTTCATTGAGGTTCACTTGTACTTACTTTCATTGAGGTTCACTCGTAGTTACTTTCATTGAGATAATTTCAGCAAATGTTTCTTTTCATTGAGATAATTCCAGGAACGCTTGGTTTAACTGAGATTTCTCATGGAATACTTTGTTTTCTTAGTGATATATTCATAGATTTTATTTTTTGCACTGAGATTTGGCTCAACGTGTATCCAAGGTATCTGAGCTGCAGTAACAGGTTGCATAGGCTCAAGAAGAGATGAAGAAGATGAAGGAGGAACACGTTGTAGTTGAGACTAAAAGGCGCATGCATTGGAGGTCCAAAAGAGCTGAAGAAGAATAAGGAACGCTTGTTAAGTGTGGTCGAGACAATGACTGCTCAAGCGTTGGAGTCTTTGCAAGAGGCTAAAAAACTTAGGGAAGAAACTTCTGCAAAGCTTGAAAAATCTTAGAAGAGAGCTCTGGAGATTACTAAGAACGGGACGACTCATCTCATTGAGCTGCAACAGTGTATGAGGAGGCTTTGAAGGAAAGGTAAATGTTATGGCAGTCTGAACTTGAAGACTTGAAAAGACACCATTCAATGAATGTGGCTGCCTTGATGTTGACAACTCAATAGCTTCAGAGAGTTAAGCAAGAACTGGTTGTAGTCTTCAAAATGAATGTTTGTATGAAATTTTAAAAGGAAAGTAGTAACTATTTTAATATTCTACCGCTGCATTTTGTTCAAGCTTAGATAGTCCCTTTCCCAAAATTATCCACCAGTTTGCACTCGAGCACAAAATCAATATGAAACATTTTTCTACTAGTGAAAGGAAACAATAAAACTATCACCTCAACTATGTCAATGTCAACATACCATGTCTTCAATTGGTTCGCAAATTTCTTTAATAACGATGGTGGTGTAAGACATAGTGTATGTAAAACACTGAACACATAATCACTTCCATGAGTTTGAAATGTTTCCTTTTAGTTGTGCCAATCTGGTTGACTCAAAGCTTTCATGATTTTTTGCAAAGGTGGAGAAAACTATGAATTGTTTTCTTTCATTGTCAGTTGAGATGAGCAGTAAATCTTTCTAGACATTTTCTTACGCTTTGCGGCTTAGCTCCCTTTCTAAATTGCACATCCCATTTACCTCTTTGATGAATTTTTCCGTCTTGACCTATAACTCTGTACATGAAATAATTTTATCTAAAAAATGTTCAGAACTAAAGATCTTCAGCATCTGTTTATTTTTTGTGAAACTGGGCTGCTAAATAAAAACTATGTACATTTTTTACAACATCAATCGTAATTTCCTTTCAATTCCTCTGGTATTTTATGATTTTGATCAATTATAAGAATATATTTTCTACGAGGTTTATGCTTGTCGATGACATCCTTAACTCGTCATAAAGCTTAACACTGTCACCTTGCGCAACCAACACTACCCACTATCTTTCGCTCTTGCCTATGCACTTGTCAAGGTGGCAAACAATTAACTCACTTGTATTTCATGATAATCTACACAAAAACCAACAGAAGTTCCCCAACATTAAAAAACCGAACTCACAAGGAGCAAAGCTAAAATCAAGTGCTACTAGTTCAATGATAAATAACAAACAACACCACAAATCTTCACCTTCGGCAGGATTTGCCATATCATGGCCTTGTTTGAAATGTTATTTGATTCCAAAACAATTTTTATTTTTATAAAAAAATTCTTTTAATTTCAATTAGACAATATTCATTAAATACACTATCGTGATATGATACATAAAAAGCTTACATATTCATCCAATATATACTAAATTTAATGTATACACATACAAATTAATTTCCTATCTTCTATTATTCATAAATATCACACATTAAAGATATCCTTTATTCAATAACTCCAAAACTTACACTATTTAAATTATTATTATTTCTTATATTTATAAGTACTTTCAAAATATAAAAGCACTTTATAATGATGTATTTCCCCACTTAAAAATATATAGACACTTTATAATGATGTACATCCTCATTTGTGTTTTTTATATTTGTGAGTACTTCAAAAATATGTGAACACTATATTATGTACCTCCTCACTTTAAAAATATGTGGATACTTTCAAAGTATGAGGGCACTTTATAATAATGCACATTCCACATTCAAAGAATTCTATAGAACTTCCATCAACTTTAAGAATCAATATGTCAATCAATCAAGACTTGTTTTTTTTTCTTTCAGAATTCAAAGATTTAACCAAAACGTGGCATGATATATAGGTACACTTTAATAAGTGTCTTTTATATTTATGTGTACACTTATGTAAAGTGCTATTGGGGAACTTTCAGATGTGTAAAGATATATTGAATTTGAAGAGTTTATAAGTATATAATTATGTTTTAATGGTAATATACAATAAAAAATTAAATTTGAAAGTTTTTAAATATTAAAAATTTAAAATTTAATTCAAATATTTAGGATTTAATATTTGAGTTATTTGAAAATATTAAAATTGAAAATATAAGGAACTAAAATTTTATTTACAATAAAATATGACTATTGTGTTAGAAACTTAAATTTAAAAAATCATATACTTAAAATTCTCAAAAAAGTTATGGATATTTTTAAAGTCACATAGTAAGTACCTTCTTATTCATAAAATTGATATATCTCAACTTAAAAAATATGTATATCTTGAAATTTGAAATCCAAGAATCTCAAATTTAAAATTTCGAAATATGTAAAGCGGGACTAATATAAAAGGTGTATATCTTATTTGAAACCAAAATATAGAACCCAAAAACCTTAAAATATGAATTATCCCAAAACTTAAAATCTAAAACATGAAATTGGAAACTTAAAACATTGAATCCTAAAATATTTGTACCTTGAAACCTTAAAAATTACGAAAACCATAATCTAGAAAATGTAAAACCCAAAACCCCTAAATTAGGAAACCTAAAAACACGAAAATAATATATTGATGTAAAATTCCCCAAACCCAAAACCCTAAATCAGAAACCTAGAAACACAAAAAATAGAATATTGATATAAAATTTCCTGAAACTCAAAATTTGAAACTTAAAAACTCAAATAATCAAAACCCCAAACTTGAAAAATCTAAAAACATGAAAAGCTAGAAATCCTCGAAACTTAAGACTTTAAAATCCCAAACTTTAATGTTTTGAGAACTTGACACCCATATCCAAAACCAATAAACCTAGAACTTAAAAACATAAAAATTGATTGATACAAAACACCGGTCAAAACCTAAATACATAAACTCAAAAAATGAAACCTAAAGACACCTAAACCTAAAACTTAAAAGCCTCAAACTTGAAAACATAAAATATATTAAATAAATATATATGAAAAATACTAAGATATACAAATCTCTAGGAGCCTATATTGGATTCGTCACACACCACATTGGTTAATAACTCCATTATCTTTTTTTTGTGAATTTCCTAGTGAGTACATATGACCACATTCTAGTTACACCACTATATCGGGTAAAAATATCTCTTAGGGAAAAATGGCATCAAACTCTACCATAAAGTCAAGTTATTATGATTTTTTTATCGAATAAACCAAGGAAACAAATCCAAATGGATGTCAAATTTAAGGTTGAAATTTCCATATGATGGTCGAATGGGAGTCAAATTTAATATATAAAATTAAAACTTTTTATTATTAGTAAAATATATTAATAACTTCTATATATCTCATTGTTTTATTGGATCAATGGACTAAAGAATAATATACATAATGCTAAAATATTGGTTTGTGCATCACTATCATAGATAATTCTCATTGGGAAACACGTTCAATATAATTATACCTATATATCTATATTTACATTAAATTATAATGCAAATACTCATATATATGATTAATTAGATCTAAATAAATTTAAAGAGTAAATGCGACAAAATATATTGAAGTATGGAATTGTCCCACAAGTGATTGGTTCAAATCTTTCGATGTTATTGAAGGTGTCATGTAGTTCAAGGCATATGAAGAGTCCTTCGCAACAAATGAATTTATGAGTGTGAGGTATTTAACGTGTTGACGTACACATTTTGCGGGGAAGATTTTTTATTTTTATTTAACATGGGTTGTTGTAGTGCCCTGAAGAATTCCAAAGTAGAAGAAGGTTACTGAAATAATGGTTGCTTTAAATCTCATGAAAAAACCTAGCACTAGTCCTACTTGTGACAGTCATGGGATCTTGGATCTAGTAAGTAGCCAATGAGCGACATGTTCTTATTCAATTACATCTATAGGGTACTACAAATAAGTCAAAAATTTTTGATCTTTCAAAGACAAATGTGAACTCTTTCAAAGAGCTTCTAAAGTTATATCAAATGGCTAAATATTATTGTTTGTCTTTGAGATTTCCCTTAAAGATGAAGCAACCTTGAAATCTTATTTTCAAAAGAAAAATAAAAAGCATTGTATTAAGGAGCACTTCAAAACATAATCTCTAAGAATATAATTTGGAGCATGATATAGATAAGACCACTCGATCAAGCTTTGAAGGCATTGAGTTGATGGCCATATCTAATCTTGTAACTTTAACTCTTAATATTTTTGAATAAAACTTATACTTCTTATTATGTTTATTTGAAACATTTAAATTATATTTTTAATGGTATAAATAATGAATTGTAAATACCACTTAACTACCATTTTATTGTATCTATTTATTAGTCTCGCCTGTGCAGATACTAATGTTTTTGCTGTTCTATTAATTTGCATGTGGCTCAGGAGTCAACATACCCTAATGTTTTTATACATATTTGTTTTAATAATTGCTTGTCTAATGTTGGTGTTTAGAATCCCTCGCATCTGGTTGGTTGAGCTTTCTGCCCTCATTGCGAATTTTATTGTAAGCGCGGTAGATACGACCTGTTTCTATAAAGTTTCCTTTGGTGGAGGCATTAAGCTTTTTTTGCCATTGGTTGCTGCGTAAATGCGCCCGTGCATTGTTGCGCCCACGCACCTTCCTCCATGCGGCAGCAGCCTGTCTGAGGCGGTGGTCGAACACGAAGGGTTTTCCTCCCTCTGTGTCTTTGTGTTTGCTGTGAGGTCCTGCGGTTTTCAAGATAGGGGTAATTTCCTTTTCCTTTTACGCTTTGTAGCTATTTCTTTTCCCTTCACGCTTTGTGCCGCTTAATCTGCCATGCACAGGATTGGAGTATATTCGATAACCCGCACATTGCTCTTGCTGTTGATGGGTAACTTCATTTACTCAAAGTTTTTACTTGTAAGCTCATATAGTGGTCTCCTTTAATCATTTGAGATGCCATCATTAGATGCTTCCTTTTCATTTCTCTGTTTTTCTGATATGTCATTTTTGTGACCTTGCCACCATTGATGGGTATTTGTGCTCTGTTGGGTTTTGCCTTTCGAACTGGAAAAATATTTTTGATTTGAGCTTAAAGTGTTAACCTGTGTGGCGAGTTACAAAGTATTTTCCCATTCATGGGTGTTTTTTTATTACAGTTCATGTGCATTAGATATGCTTCTACATTTTGGCTGTAAATGCACATTACACTGCTACACACAACCTCTGTGAAGATTTACATATCTTTAATTATTGCAGACTGTATTTTCATGAGCATGGTTTGACAAACAAAGACAGTCCACTCTTTCTAA
Source organism: Taxus wallichiana var. yunnanensis (assembly GCA_018340775.1). Classification (NCBI taxonomy): domain Eukaryota; kingdom Viridiplantae; phylum Streptophyta; class Pinopsida; order Cupressales; family Taxaceae; genus Taxus; species Taxus wallichiana. The sequence goes on from CM031236.1 coordinate 678,109,840, forward strand.
AACAATAGTGAATCCATTATCATTGTCACCGAGGCCCATGGAAATTTGTTCATGCCCATATATTTTGGAGTATTATTTGTTAAAGGTGAGTCTGTTTTGTTACGAGTTAAATTCGAATGTCGGTGAGCTCTTATTTGGTCGAAGGCTTCTACGATGCAGGTGAAAATGTTAAATTTGGTGGGAGGCTGAGCTGAAGGTCGTTTATTTTCTTATTCAGCTGGGCTTATCTATTGGCAGAAGAGGAACAATATGCATTTTGTGATAAGAGCCTCATTTCTCCTCATGGTCATTTTGTCAAATAGTTGTTGACAGGACTATACCCTTTGTCATAAAGTCCTAGCCTGGTCCCGAAACCATCCTTGAAAACTACAAGAGGCCTGCATTTTCTCAAAATTCCAATCATATAACTTCTTATTTTTTTAAAAACGCAATGATATAAAAGTACATAATCTAGCATTGTAACTACATCTAATGATCTAGTACATCAACAAGACAGGATAGCAACAGGTCTTCATAAAGATAATTCGTTGTTATTCTCTGTTGTTGAGACCTAGAGGGTGGAAATCATTATAGTATCCTTGCATTGCATTAAGCAATTCGGGTGCATAAAAATTGTCTCTCCAAATCCGTATCAGTTGTCCTCTGACCTTGAGAAAACTGTGAATTATAACACGATGTACATAGTTGACAATGCTTACCTATAATTTCATACTTGACTTATGTAGCCCTCATTTTAGAGACATCTCTTTATTTTGAAGAATGCATTTGTGAAAGTTCTACTCTACAGGTGACATCGAATAAACTAAATTTTGCATAAATTGTAGCATTTTTGTATTTAGAGAGATTTTTGATCGTAGTATGGATATTTTGTCTTCTGCATTTGAGAGATAGCTTGTTGTTCTCTGCATACTTGTAGCATTTTTCCTGTAATGCGTGAAGGTCTGCAATAATTAAAGATATGTAGATCTTTGAGGCGTTGTGTGTGGTAAGCAGAATGTGCATTTATGACCATCAAAGCATAGTCGTTTGTTACATGTAGTTGCAAGTACCATAGTAGACATCTATACGAAATGTGGAAGCATATCTGATGCACATGAAGTGTCTGAAACAATGCTTGAAAAAGATGTGGTATCAGGGACTGCCTAATGGTTTGTTAGATGTAGTTGCAAGTGCTGTAGTAAACATCTATACAAAATGTGGAAGAATACCTAATGCACATGGACGTCAAGCATTTTATGAAACAGTTCATATGCCTTGTCTATGCTTCCACATTTTGCATACATGTCTCCATGGCGATTGCACATACATCAGTGAAAATTTGTGTATTCATTATGCTTTGCTGCACGTCCATAGCGTGTGCATGTTTTTAATTAATTATAACACATTTTCAACAAATCCATTTTGGGCATATCCTGCAATAATTAATGTCCACAATCCCACATTTTTTTGAGGTATTCAGCCGAGCAGTTCATGTGCCTTGTCTACGATTTCACATTTTTCATATATGTTTATGCTTTGATACATGCCCATACCTTGTCCAGAATTCCAATTTTGACGTAATTTGGAAGTATGTTGGCAATTGTAAACCGGTCGGGTTGAAGCCTGTTTTTGCATAGAGTGAAATAGGGTTCTTGCCTGTAAGGATAACCATGTCTTTGTATCTGCAATAATTGTATTCCATGAGAAGCTGTCTCGTTCTTTCACTTGCTTTGAAACTCTTTACCGGCATCTGTCAAAACTCTGCACTTGACTGGAATATATTGGGTAAAAGGAGGGTTTTAGAAGGTCCCACAACCTTTATACAAAAAGCCCATTAGGCCAGATCTAGCATTTGAATTTGCAAAGCAAAAATACCCGAGAAGATTCCAAAAAGGAGAACGAAGAAAAACCAAGCCGTGAAAAAGAGAAGAAACATTAGATGAGCTTCTTCAGCTCAGAGACAAGCATTTTTAGCTCTAGGAGAGCCAGAGTCGTTTGCCAGAAGATCAGCCAGCTTGAGAAGCTCCGAACAGTCGTCAGCTAAAGCCGCCCTGGTGGAATCCGTGAAGTCCTCCCATGCTTTCAGAGCCTTGAAGGCACGCTGCAGTTTACTTAGGATGGAGGAAATGATATCAGCTCTGTTATGGTCTTTTTTAGCATCAGCAGACTCAATATCAGCAGTATTAGAGTCCATAACAGGAGGGGAGAGAGGAGTGTCAGCAGCAAAATCTTTAACAACAGAGGGGTCCTTAGTACCAGCAGAGTGAGAAGAGGGTTCCGCCACATGTTGATTAATATCATCTGCTCCGCTTCCGGGGAATCAGGGTACAGATGAGCAAGCCCCAAAAGATCAGCCGCGCTAGAGTAGTCGGGGTGGAGACAGGAGAAGGAGCATGGCCACTGGCATTAGTGTCCTCCAAGAAAAGACATGAGATGGGCGTAGGAAAAGAGGGGGTAGCAGTGGGAATGGAGGCGTCGCGGGGGGCTCACAATGGCCACGTCGGAATCCGAACCAGAGGAGAGGAGCAAGCGGCGACGACGCCGAGAGGAGCGGAGGAGGAGGAGGAGGCGAGAAGAAGGGGAGGGGGAGCGGCGGCGACGACCCATTTTGGGAGGGAAACGGAGCAGGTCGGAATGGGAAGCGGCGACGGAAAAAAGCAGATAAAGTAAACCTTGGTGGAGGATGACACCCTCACCCTCCCGAGCCAACATAACAGAATGTTCCAGAGACTGAAAAAGGAAGGCAGCCAAATTGATTTTTCTCCCCCATCGGAGATGGGAGAGAATGAACAGATGGGGGCCGAAGACCAGACGGTATCTTCCGTCGATAGTGAAGTACCTCATAATGATTTCCGCCACTCTGTCCCAGGGAGAGGGCAGAGAGTCACGGGTATAGCCAGAGAGATACTTCTTTGGCCTGTCACCTGGGGCGTTGAAATCTTGAATTTCGGCGTGAAGGGAGCGCCTGTAGTAAATATCACCCGCAGCAGGGAGCCCGGTGGCATCAGCGATGGCGTTCGTTGAAATGGTGAACCGAGTGCTACCAATTTGGACACGACCCCTCGACCACGAAGCCGTGACAGCATAAGAAACCAGAGCCGAGTAACCAGTCATTTTTTCCAGAAAAGTGGCAATCCCATTTTCCACTAAAATGCTCCACACCTCGCCATCATTCTTAAACGACTCGCAGTTGTCGGGCTCTAGGCGCTTCAATTGACCCCCATGAGATGAGAATTAGAATAGTCACAGAGGCGGAAATAGGAGAGGACGAAAACCAGCTTGAACAGTGAGACCGCAATGTTATTAAAACCCTTCCGCCACCTCCTCAGATGATTAATGTGTGAATAAAGCTCATTCGTGCGGGGATTTGCCGCATCATTACAAGGCACCTTAATCAAGTAACCCGTGTTAAGTGTCAAATCAATTAAATTCGCCATATTCACCGCCGCCTTTTGAGAAGGCCAAGGCGAGCAAGCCGAAGCCGAGTCAGCCCTTTAATCCACCAGTCAGCAGTGGGATGTGTCGTTTTGAACAATCTGACAGAGGTCATTCGGGAAGTTATCAGTCCAATTTTGCTGATTTTCGATGAGGACACCCATATTAGCAAGAAGATCCGCCGCTTTATTTCCTTCCCGGAGGACATGCTGGAATTGGACTTGAAGGAAAGATCTTTGTAAATTTCTAATATCAGCAATGATGTTCTAATCGACCAATGGCCAGGGTCATTGGATCGGAGGAGGTTTATGATGTTGAGGGAGTCACTTTCAACTTGAAGGGGATCATTGCCCAAATTGATAGCCATCTCAAGGCCCTTGAGGATAGCTAAAGCCTCCGCACGATGGTTGGAGCCAAAATTGAAATTATGAGCAGAAGCAGCAACAATTAAACCCGAAGAGCAACGGAGAATGGCCCCTCCTCCGGACATACCTGGATTTCCTTTCGAAGCTCCATCCGTGTTGAGTTTTCCAGCCCCTTGGAGGGGGAAGCCAGCAGACCAAATTCCGATCAGTATGAGCTCTTTTACAAGGAATGGATAAAAACTTCTGCCACTCCTGGGTGTGACAGAACTGTAGTTTTTGCTGATATTTGGACCACGTGGTCAGGTTGATATTTTCTTGGAGAGCCAGAGCAATCTGAGTAGCCACCTGACCAGGATTGAGACTTTTTCTTTGAAGATTCTTCTGTTTCTTTCTTTCCATATGCCCCATAAACCATGCGGGAGGAGGAGTTTCCAAGCCAAGTTTAGAATCGGATGAGTGAAGGAGAACTCCATTGAGAGAGGGTGTCCTGAATGGAATCCGGAAAGATCCAAAAACACCGAATCTCGATAAGAGCCACTGCCAAATATCATGCGAGAAAGAGCAATGGATCAAGAGATGAGATGAGGACTCCGCTTCATTGGCACATAGAACACATTTGGTGGGAAGGGAGAAACCCCTTCTCTTCAGGTTCTCCCCAGAGAGGAAAGCATTCTTAGAGGAGAGCCAAGAGAAAAAACCAATTTTAGGGTGATCTCCTTAGGCCAGAATTTTGTAAGAGGGGGGCCTATGTCAGCACTATGCATCGAGAGATAAGCAGCCTTAACTGAAAAGGAGCCCGATGTAGAGAGAGTCCAGATAATCTCGTCCTCATTATGGGAAAAAGGGATGTATATGGAAGAGAGCAACGCTCTAAGTGAAGACAGCAGGTTTCTTTGCAGGACGCTGATATCCTCCCATTCCTTGATATCCCATGAGGGGATGGAGTTTACCCTCTGCCAATAGCCCGAAGCTAATCTGCCATGTATATTGATGATACTTCTCTTGATAGGGTCCCAAGAGGGATTGAGGTCAAGGGGAACATCTCCAATCCAAGTATCCCTCCAGAAATCAATGAGACGCCCATTCCCGAATCTCCATTTAGTGCCAGCACGAATGATGGGAAGCGAGCTACATATAGAGTTCCATATGGTGAGCCTCTAGTGGGGATGGAAGTGAGAAAGTCTTCATTGTTTGCTAAATACTTAGCTCTGGAGCAAGTGGGCCCAACAGAATCACCTTTAGCCACCTCCCAAGCAAGTTTGGCCAGGAGGGCCCCGTTCATCTCATTCATTTTCCGAAGACCGAGACCACCGTGAGCAGTTGGTTTACAAACCTCTTTCCAGGCCACAAGATGGATCCTTTTCTTTTCTTCAGTTCCAGACCACAGAAAGTTCCTTTGAATTTTTTCCACAACCTCCCTAACAGAGCTGGGAATCTTGAGCATAGACAGAAGTAAGTAGGAAGGTTCTGAAGAGTGGCTTTCACCAGCTGGAGCTTGCCAGCCTGGCTGAGTAGAGCTCCTTTCCATGCAGCGAGCTTTTTTGATATCTTTCAATGACCGGATTCCACATATTTTTGATTGCCTTCCATGGAAGAGGGGGATGCCCAGATAAGAGCGGGGAGGTCCACAATCGAGCAACCAAAGATATCAGCAATCTTCCTCTGGACTCTGGGGGGCGTGTTGATGAAGGAGATGCTGCTCTTGATGAAGTTAACCGTTTGCTGAGAGGCTGATTGATAAAGAGAGAGGATATCCATAATAGCCCTGGCTTCAATAACAGAAGCCAAACTCAGCAATAAGGTGTCGTCAGCGAACTGGCTATGAGTGGCCGAGGGACAGTTTGAGGTGATTTTCATGCCAGAGATGATGGATTGATTTTTTGCCGCATCCAGAGCTCTGCTGAGGGAGTCCGCCATAAGAACAAAGAGAAAAGGTGACAGAGGATCGCCTTGCCTGATACCTCTGCTGCTTTTGAAGAAACCCGCAGGAATGCCATTGATAAGAATAGAGAAGCAAGGGGTCGAAACACATGAGAAAATCCAGCTACACCACTTTTTGTCAAAACCAAATTTTTCCAAGGTCTTGATTAGGAAAGGCCAGCTGACTCTGTCAAAGGCTTTTTGCATATCCAATTTTAAGATCATACCAGGAGACTTCGCAAGAAGAGCCGAGTGGATGGCCTCATGGACAGTAATTATACCGCCTTGAATAAGACGACCTTTTATGAATCCGTTCTGATTGTGAGAGATGAGGTTCGGCATAAGAGGTTTTAGCCTGGAAGCCAGCATCTTAGTGATGATCTTGTAAGACGTGTTGCATAAACTTATAGGCCGAAAATTGGACACCTCCTTGGAATTATGCACTTTTGGGGCAAGGGCCACGAAAGTGGTGTTCCATTCCTTAAGCAGTTTGTCATTCATCTGAAATTCATTAACTGCTAGGAATAGGTCCTGCTTGATGATTTCCCAAAAAACTTGGAAGAAAGCAGCCGGAAAGCCATCCGGACCCGGGGCTTTGTCTCTCTTCATAGCAAAGACAGCTTTATGAATTTCCTCCATAGAAAAAGGCTTGGTTAGATTGTTGTTCATCTCAGGAGAAACCAGATGAGGAATGTGCTGGAGCATTTCATTCATAGATTGTTCCGAAGGGCCAGATCAGCATGGAGAAGATTTGAGTAGAAGGATATAAGCTCATTGGAAATATCAGATTCAGCTGTAAGTAAGTTCCCGCTGACGACACCAACTCACGAATCTTATCTCTAGCTTTATGTTTACAGGCAGTGATGTGGAAGAATTTGGTATTACGATCACCTTGCTCAAGCCAGAGGGCCCTAGAACGCTGCCTCCAATAGGATTCTTCTTCTTTAAGAGTGTTGTGATAATCACTGAGGAGAGAGATTTCTTGTTGGTGAAGATGATCCAACCTTCCAACAGCCTCAATTTGTTCAGAAATTTTAACCAAGCTCTGAGAAAGCTCCTTCTTGCGAACCTTGATGTTACCGAAGACCTTCGACTTCCATATTTTGAGCTGTTTTTTGATTTCTTTAAGTTTGCTGGAAAATCTGAACATATTAGTTCCCTCAATCTCGATATTCCACCAGCTTGCAACCAGGGGAGTCAGATGGTTATTTTCAAGCCAAGCCAGCTCAAATCTGAAGGGAGGATTCTTGGCATTTACCTTGTGATTGGCGCTTAACAGAAGAGGGCTGTGATCTGAGCCAGCCCTTGGGAGGGAGCTGAGATAAAAGTCCGGAAAGAGAGAAATCCAATCCAGAGAGCCAAGAGCTCTATCTAATCTGCATTGGATGTGGTTCCTGCCCAATCTGCGGTTTGACCATGTGTAAGATGAGCCGTGGAGATCCATGTCCAGAAGTGAATTCTCCCTTATGAAGTCAGCCAAAGCTTCCATGCTAGACGGCATAGCAGAATACCCCCTGTTTATCCGAAGGATAAAGAGGGCAATTAAAATCACCCATTATTAGAATGGGAATTTTACCACAAGTGATGATGAAGTTAGTGATATCTCTCCAAAGTTTTCCACGATGAGTCTCCAAGTTTGGGGCATACACATTGATAGCAATCCAAGAGGAGTCAGCACCAATCTCTTGGAAGAGGATACATATAAAGTTGGGGTGCTTGAACAGGCAATCCCCTTTAAGAATTCTGGGATCCCACAAGGTACAAAGCCCCCCAGAGTTTCCAGTTGAAGGTTGAGATTCAAAGGCCGCTGGCCAGATTTTATGGAGCCGAACCTCCGTTTTTAGTTTGGTTTCCTGTAACATGATGATATCAGGTGAGTTCTGAAACTTGATGTCTTTGATGATTCTTTGTTTTTGAAGAGAGTTGAGCCCTCTTATATTCCAAGAAATGATCTTCATTTCTTTTGTTTGGGTTTACTCCCCACCACCATGGGGATAGTGCTTTGGGTTCCTTGCGCCACATTTGTAGCTGCTTCTAGCTGAAGCTTAACACTGCTTGGAGTTCTGCCTCTAACCTTTTCCAAGCCAATATCGGGTTTCTTGTTGCTGCTTCTAGTGAAACGGTGATTGAAACAATCATCGGTGGAGAGATCCGAGGGAGAGGGGGTAGAGCACAAGCAGTGCGAGGGAGGAGGGGGGGTGGGGGATCGAGGGAAGAGGGGATCGAAGGAAGGGGGAGGGGAAAAGGAGCATGCGGCGAAGGGGAGGGGAGGAGGCAGCCAAAAGAAGGTCCTCACCAAGAGACGAAGAGCCGGGAAGAGCCGAAGGAGCCAGGGGGGGAGAGGGGATGGAGGGCTAAGGAGGAGGGAAGGATCTCAGAAGCAGGATCAGAAGAAGGGTTGATTTCTCCATCCTCAAGGAGAGCGAAGGAATTAGACGTGGGGATGATCGGGATCTCAATGGAGGACGATTTAGGAACAGATTTTTTCTTGTATTTTGGGGAGAGGGTTTGGGACATTGGTTTCGGTTGAGGTTTAGAGGGGCAGCCGGAGGCCCTATGGCCAAGTTTTTTGCAGAAGGAACAAGCTTGAGGAATGTATTCATAGTCAATGGGTTGTTTCCAGTTCCCTAAGTCCGAGATAAGCTCGATGTCCTTTGGCAAGGGGCAACTAATATCAGCATTAACACAGAAACGAGCATGAATGAATCTAGTTTTTGCTTTTGTGGCTTGATCTATAGCTATCAAAGAACCTATTGAAAGAGCAATACCTTCAATAACCGCCGGGTGCCAAAACTCCAGAGGAGCCCGGGAGGCGAACCCAGATTGGGGCTTGGGTCATGGATTCCGTGTGTGGGTTGAAACCAGGTGACCATTTCCTGAGATAAAAACCCCGCCTGCCAAAAACCACGGACCACCAGCGCTCTAGCGAAGTCTTCTTTCAAGCTGAAGGAGAATAAGATGAATCCATTTGGCATAGCCGCTATTTCTAGCGCTCCACATGGTTGCCATTTTAAACGAGCCCATTTTTTTATATCCTCCAGTGGGGGCCTAGGGCCCATCAGCGTACCCACCAAGGACAGGTCACGAGAAGCAGCAGCAGCCTCCGTGATATGAGAGGGGATGCGCAGGGAAAAGGACCCTTCTGACAGTGAAGGGGAGAGCTTTTCCGAGCTGTGAGCCGATGTGGAACCCTCCACGACTTTTGACCAAGCGAAAGGCTGCGTTGGAGAGAGGACCGGATGAAGGGGCCCCGATCCGGACGAAGTCCGGCATTAGAAGGAGGACCGAGTTGTAAACACATTCGCTTAATACGCATGGAATGACAGAGACTTCTACATTTCTAGGTGTTTGTAATTGGCTTTTATATATACATTGTAAACACATTACGCTTAATATGCATGGAATGAAAGACTTCTACATTTCTAAGTGCTTATAATTGGCCTTGTTGCATCTTCAAATTACCTACGCCTAATTTGCATAGTAATTTTTATCAAGATTGTTGTTGTTGTTGTAATATTTCAGTTTCCTCTTGCAAATGACAAGAAATAGACCAAAGTGCATTTCACATGCATTTTAATATAAGTGTATTCAATATAAAAACTAGCTATATTGCTGTTTGTATGACAGTTTCCAGTTGCAACTATCTCAAAGTTTTTATTTCTAAGCTCTTCTACTTGGTCTCCTTTAATCATTTGAGATGCCATCATTAGATGCTTCCTTTTCATTTCTTTGTTTTTCGATCTGTTATTTTTGTGACCTTGCCACCATTGATGGGTATTTGTGCTCTGTTGGGTTTTGCCTTTGAACTGGAAAATATTTTTGATTTAAGCTCAAAGTGTTAACTTTTGTGTGGTGAATTACAAAGTCTTTTAGTTACAATAATTTCATTCAAATTAGAATTACTAATACCCATTCAAGTCATGTGCATTGCGTATGCTTCCACATTTTGTATAGATGTCTACTAGGGTACTTGCATGACTACATCTAACAAACCATTATGCTTTGATGGCTGTAAATGCACATTACATGCGCTCAAGCACAGACAACCCTCTCGAAGATTTACATATCTTCAATTATTGCAGAGACTGTATTTTCATGATCATGGTTTCACAAAGGAAGACAGTCCACTTTTTCTAAAACAATAGTGAATCCATTATCATTGTCACCTAAGACCCATGGAAAGTTATTCATGCCCGATATTTTGGAGTATTCATTTGTTAAAGCTTAGTCTGTACATTTTATTACAAGTAGGTCGCTTTACTCTATTTTTGCACTTGTTATTTTGTGCCATTATATTGGTAAATGAGGTCATTGTAGTAATGATCTTGTTTACCTCCGACATCACTCTTCCATCTGTCATAGTAAGGGATAGCTCTGTTATTTCGTGGTTATTGTGCATCAATCTTTTGCTTGAAAAAGGTTCATGCTTTTACTGTATGGTTTCTGTTTCAATGGCTTTCATTTTTCACTGCCGTAACTTTCCACTGTTGACTAGATTCGGCGTTGCTATTTGATATATTTCCACCCCTTGGAGCCGTGGCTTTAACCAAAGCCTTTCTGTGACTTCTTTGCAACTCAGCAGATTTTCTTTTCTTCAGTTTAGATGTACATGGTTGACAATGATTACCTATAATTTCATACTTGGCGTATGTAGCCGTCGTTTTAAAGACATCTTTTTATTTTGAAGAATGCATTTGTGAAAGTTATGCTTTACAAGTAATATCGAATAAACTAAATTTTGCATAAATTTGTAGCCTCTTTTCTTTATATAATTTTTGGTGCTTAACATTGAAAAATATACTTGGAATATTGTGAAAAACATCAAACCTTCGTTTTCTTCTTCATTTTTGTGCACACTCGAATATTTGTAGTTGCTTCATTACGATACGGGTTGTCTTTGATTTGATTTGAGCTCAAAGTGTTAACTTGTGTGGTCAATTACAAAGTCTTTTAGTTCCAATAATTTCATTCAAATTAGAATTACTAATACCCATTCATGTCATGTGCATTGCGCATGCTTCCACATTTTGTATAGATGTCTACTAGGGTACTTTGACTACATCTAACAAACCATTATGCTTTGATGGTGTAAATGCACATTCATGCGCTAAAGACAACCCCTCACGAAGATTTACATATCTTCAATTATTGCAGACACTGTATTTTCATGAGCATGGTTTCACAAAGGAAGACAGTCCACTTTTTCTAAAACAATAGTGAATCCATTATCATTGTCACCTAAGACCCATGGAAAGTTGTTCATGCCACGATATTTAGGAGTGTTTCTTTGTTAAAGCTTAGTCTGCTTTTTATTACAATTAGGTCGCTTTACTCTATTTTTGCACTTGTTATTTTGTGCCATTATATTGGTAAATAAGGTCATTGTAGTAATGATCTTGTTTACCTCCGACATCACTCTTCCATCTCTGTCATAGTAAGGGATAGCTCTGTTATTTCGTGGTTTCTTGTGCATCAATCTTTTGCTTGAAAAAGGTTCCACCCTTCTTGCGGCCGTGGCTTTAACCAAAGCCTTTCTGTGACTTCTTTGCAACTCAGTGATTTTCTTTTCTTGATTTAGATGTACATGGTTGACAATGATTACCTATAATTTCATACTTGGCATATGTAGCCGTCGTTTTAAAGACATCTTTTTATTTTGAAGAATGCATTTGTGAAAGTTATGCTTTACAAGTAATATCGAATAAACTAAATTTTGCATATTGTAGCCTCTTTTCTTTATATAATTTCTTTGGTGCTTAACATTGAAAAATATACTTGGAATATTGTGAAAAACATCAAACCTTCGTTTTCTTCTTCATTTTTGTGCACACTCGAGAATATTTGTAGTTTGCTTCATTTCGATACAGGTTGTCTTTGATTTGATTTGAGCTCAAAGTGTTAACTGTGTGTGGTCAATTACAAAGTCTTTTAGTTCCAATAATTTCATTCAAATTAGAATTACTAATACCCATTCATGTCATGTGCATTGTGCATGCTTCCACATTTTGTATAGATGTCTACTAGGGTACTTAGAACTACATCTAACAAACCATTATGCTTTGATGTCGTAAATGCACATCTCTGTCTGCTAAAGACAACCCCTCGAAGATTTACATATCTTCAATTATTGCAGACACTGTATTTTCATGAGCATGGTTTCACAAAGGAAGACAATCCACTTTTTCTAAAAGAATAGTGAATCCATTATCATTGTCACCTAAGACCCATGGAAAGTTGTTCATGCCACGATATTTAGGAGTGTTTCTTTTTAAAGCTTAGTACATGCTTTTGTTACAATTAGGTCGCTTTACTCTATTTTTGCACTTGTTATTTTGTGCCATTATATTGGTAAATAAGGTCATTGTAGTAATGATCTTGTTTACCTCCGACATCACTCTTCCATCTGTCATAGTAAGGGATAGCTCTGTTATTTCGTGGTTCTTTGTGCATCAATCTTTTGCTTGAAAAAGGTTCCACCCCTTGCGGTACCGTGGCTTTAACCAAAGCCTTTTCGTGACTTCTTTTAACTCAATGATTTTCTTTTCTTGATTTAGATGTACATGGTTGACAATGATTACCTATAATTTCATACTTGGCGTATGTAGCCGTCGTTTTAAAGACATCTTTTTATTTTGAAGAATGCATTTGTGAAAGTTATGCTTTACAAGTAATATCGAATAAACTAAATTTTGCATAGTGTAGCCTCTTTTCTTTATATAATTTTTGGTGCTTAACATTGAAAAATATACTTGGAATATTGTGAAAAACATCAAACCTTCGTTTTCTTCTTCATTTTTGTGCACACTCGAATATTTGTAAATTGCTTCATTCGATACTGAGGTTGTCTTTGATTTGATTTGAGCTCAAAGTGTTAACTGTGTGGTCAATTACAAAGTCTTTTAGTTCAATAATTTCATTCAAATTAGAATTACTAATACCCATTCATGTCATGTGCATTGCGCATGCTTCCACATTTTGTATAGATGTCTACTAGGGTACTGCAGCGACTACATCTAACAAACCATTATGCTTTGATGGTGTAAATGCACATTACGCTCTGCTAAAGACAACCCCTCGAAGATTTACATATCTTCAATTATTGCAGAACTGTATTTTCATGAGCATGGTTTCACAAAGGAAGACAGTCCACTTTTTCTAAAACAATAGTGAATCCATTATCATTGTCACCTAAGACCCATGGAAAGTTGTTCATGCCCACGATATTTAGGAGTGTTTCTTTGTTAAAGCTTAGTCTGTTTTATTCTGATTAGGTCGCTTTACTCTATTTTTGCACTTGTTATTTTGTGCCATTATATTGGTAAATAAGGTCATTGTAGTAATGATCTTGTTTACCTCCGACATCACTCTTCCATCGTCATAGTAAGGGATAGCTCTGTTATTTCGTGGTTCTTGTGCATCGATCTTTTGCTTGAAAAAGGTTCCACCCCTTGCAGTAGTGGCTTTAACCAAAGCCTTTCGTGACTTCTTTGCAACTCAGTGATTTTCTTTTCTTGAGTTTAGATGTACATGGTTGACAATGATTACCTATAATTTCATACTTGGCGTATGTAGCCCTCGTTTATGCTCTACAAGTAATATCGAATAAACTAAATTTTGCATATTTTGTAGCCTCTTTTCTTTACATAATTTCTTTGGTGCTTAACATTGAAAAATGTACTTGGAATATTGTGAAAAACATCAAACCTTTGTTTTCTTCTTCATTTTTGTGCGCTAGAATATTTTGTACTGCTTCATTCGATACAGTTTGTCTTTTAACCTTTTAAACTTGATCCTCAATTGGTACTTGAAAAGATGTCGTTTTACTTGATTTTACGAAAACAAAGCATTTAGAAAGCGTAAGTTGACTTAAGTTGTTAGTTCCTTAAGCAATACACTATAGCCTTAATTGTTTACATATATATCAATTTCATTAAGAATGACATGGGTGTACCTTTGAATTATACACTTCAAATTTTGTATAATTTGAATTTATTCCCTTGTAGGCTAATATATGTATATGTATATGTATATGCACTTCTTCACGCACTTATTATGCCTTAAGTTCTAACTACATTTGAACAACTTTGCATTTTTTATTGTGACTAATACAACATGTCTCCCTTATATTGTGCTGACATGTTCTAGGACAATGGGCTATCCGGTTGGCAAAATGTCCCATCAAAATACCCTCCAGTAATGCAAAAAGTAGTCATAGCATATGGGATTCAAACATGAAGCTCTTAAGACTCTTTTGCCAAATACACTCTGCGGGTGAAGCAAATCTTACGTTCAAGGTGTATTCATCTTTGGCTCATGTATGCTTCATGTAAAGAAATTTAGAGACATCGAGTTCTTATTTCTAATTTAATATGCAATGGACATGTGATTACTTCAACTACGAAGAAGCGATCTATTGTGGGTAGAACCATGCATTTCTATACATTCACATCAGGGACAGATTTGTGATGTGTAACTCTAAAAGTTCATCCGACCTAGACTTACATTTTGAAAAGCAAAAAATGAATGCTTATTGTACTCGCTTATCACATTAGTAGTCTTTTTATACCATTTGAAAGTGCAAAGTACGAAATGTTTCCCTTTCAAACAACATGACTGTTTCCTTCTCAAGCTCAATCTTATCTTTGCATCATGATAATTACCACTTGTAAATATTGTTTTATCAATGGCCTACTTTATGCAAGTATCGATTGGATGACAAATTTCTCTTAAGTTTTGCTACCAAAATCTACTCAAACTTGTCGGGCTATTATCTTCTTTTATGCATCAAACACATTCAGAATTTATGCTTTTGAACTCGATTTCTACATTATACATGTCAATTAACTCTTTAATGACCAAGAGGCAATGATTCAATATAACTTCTAATTCGTTGCCTCCCGCATTTCGCAATATGCCTTCACGGTAGGTACTCCTGCTAACGCTTGCATGACCTTGTTTATTTTAATTAATTGATATATCAACACATTCGAATAAAAATATTTACGATATTTAAAAAAAAACAAGCTATATGGATAAATATGTACCTATCATATCACTTTAAAATAGTGATGAACTTCACATCATTAATTTAAATATATTCATATATGTCAACTTATCACAAAAGTTAGAACAAAAGAGAACTTCACAATCACATCCACGTAAATGTTCTAATATATCCAAAAAGGTGGCATTCATTTCATCATGGAATCCACTTTTAACCCACCCTTTTAAATACCATATTTTTATAAATATGTTCACTTTCTTTTAAAGTGCCATATCATTAAATATTAATGGTTATACATAACGGCATAAACGGATATTTGAGTTGTTTTATAAAGTTTTATTTTATTTTAATCAGTCACTATTTTAATATAAATTGATAGTGATACATGGTATTTAATTTCTTCATAATTCAATGTTGTAGATGAGATTACAACTTTTAATATAAATTGACGTGAGATTTACTAGTATTTTTGTTTTAAAAATATATATGTTGATGTGTTATTTAGTATTAAATTATTTAACAGTTTAATATTTGTATATGACATCTTATTGATCGCATTGACCATGGTTGATAATGGTAACTAAGAGACTTTATGACTTCAAGCTATGTTCCTTTATTTATAGGTAATGAATTGTTGTCATTATTTATGTTACCATCACATAGTCTGCTCTACTTGTGCTCACAAATATGCCCTTAAGGTTTAAAAGATTATTCATACTTGGAGGATATCTTTGGAACATTGTTCATTAGGAATAATAAGAATATGAGTTATACTAGCTCATTAGGAATAATAAAAATAAGAGTTATATGACTAATTAGGAATAATAAGAATAGGAGTTATACCGATAAAGTATATCAACTATTTGGAGAACCCAAATTTGATCTATTTATGTTTTCTCCTTATCCCTTTTGTGATCCACCCACTGACATAATTCTCATCATGTGCAACTTATACTAGAGGGGGTTAAAGTGACAATAATGTCTTCACAAAGATAACATATCTTTGATTATTGTATTACTTTACAACCCATGCTTAGAAACAAAGCGACATTACAACCCATGTTTAATAGCAAAACGATATTACATCTTTTAGTATTGACTTAACTCTTACTTATTACCCTAACTCTTACAACCTTCAAATTCTAGTACTTAACCCCATCCACATATCTTTGACAAAAGCTTTGGAACCCTATATACAATTGTGTATTACTAACTTTTATATTTGTGACTAGTATGTCCCTCTATCCTTGACTTATTTTTTGGAGTAGAATGGTCTGGGTTAAAGCACAATAACATGTCCCACTTTTTGTATTTGTTGTACTTTTATAAACATGAATTTTTAGTTTCATTGATTTTCCAAAGGTAATAGCCACAAAACCGTACACATTCATGAAATTCCACGAACTAACGAAATGTTGTGTTTAGAGTGTAGAATACATGTACATTTTTTTAAAATAGCAAAAAAATTGGTTTTTTTCTTAATTTTATTCATACGTTGTTTCTTATTTTATAATAGAGGAATGAATTATCCGACGTGGTGTTTTTAAATGAAAACTTATTTTTTCACCATGAAATTTTAGATATATGTTCTAGATTCAAATATTGAGTTCTTGTCAATTTTTTTAATTTATTTATTTTATTAATTATTTAGTGAAGATATTTTCATATTAAGGGCATACATATGTCTATGCCAATATATTTTAAGATTTATATCGAAATTGATTTTTTTCATAAGTATGAAGAAGACTTCAACAAATAGTAAGTTTATTTTATTTTTTAAAATTGATATATTTTTTTAATTTTCAAATTAAAGCCCTAATAAAGAGAGGAAAGAAGGACTATACCCTTGTGTCAAAAGGAGGCCTAAAAGCCCGAATAAGAGAGAGGAGCAGAGAAGTCAGATCAAAGCACAAAAGTTACAAAGAAAGAACACCGAGCCTAGAAACAAGAACACAAACGAGACTTAACAAAGAAACAACGGCAACAAAACAAAAAAGCCTACACAAGCAAGAAGAGAGTAAACCGACTACTTCTTGGCCGCTTGATCAATACTCATCTTTACTTTTTTCCAAGCATGATACATACCCAAAGCAGTGGTCATATGAGCAAAGATCCGTCTTATCGAGCTCCTCTCGGTTCTTTTACTCTCTTTCTCATTGCCCCAAAGAGTAATCGGGACACCGCCGAGATGCGAAACACTTCTTGCATGACCTTCGATGAATTCCTCTATGGCCCTGAAGGCGGCAATATTGTAATCATGCCTAGTCTTCGCCTTCCCAAGGCGGGAGTCTAAGGAGGTCAGTTTTTTGTATATATCATCAATCTGGCTATTGCCAATGCTCCCTTCCCCTTCAATGCTTTTTTTGCCTTTTTGCTTAGCAAGGTTTTTGACCTCATCCTTCAGCAATTTAAGCTCTACCTCTAAGGCCTCCAATCTCATAGAAGGGTTATCCATGGGTGTCCCCCGGGGACTGGCACTACTAATGTTCAGCAGATCACGAGCAATGTCAAGCTCCAAAGGTTCATCCCCAAGCAAAGAGACTCAAGGTCGAGTCTCCTAAGCCCCGTGACTCGTTTAGAGGTAGAGGCAAGGTGGGTGGCAGGGGCAGCAGCAGGAGGAATAGAAGGAGAAGCATGAGCAGCCGGCATGGGGCATCAAGACCTGAGGCGGGGGCAAAGCAGCAGGGACAAAGCAGGGAGACAGATCGGCAGAACGGAGCCCAACAAAGCCAGCCGGAGAGGAAGGGAGACCGGGAATTTGATAAGGCAAAGGCTTGTGAATAAGGCAATAAGCCTCGTGAAGGGGAACCGCCCGGGTATGCTTCTGGAACTCCAAAATGGAGCGCTCAAGAGAGTTTAACAGATAGTGGGGGAAGCAAACCAACCTACTCCTACGAAAGTGATTCAAAAAGACAAGGTGCTTGGCAGGACAAGAATAAACCTGCCTTCCAAGGATATGTAGCGAATCATCATGCGGGTGACTTCATCATACGGAGAAGGAATTGAATTAACAAGCAGACCCGCGGTGTTGAATATAAGCTTCTCCTCCTCCTCCACAAATCTTCTCTCTTCAGCCTCTTTGATAACCCTCTTGTTGAAGAAGCGGTATCCTTCCAAGCTGAGGCCGCCGCCTGGCCATGAGTTCGTCATTAATAAGAATCTTCTGCCCTCCATAGTCGACCATCCTCTCATTCCACTCCTTGGCAAAGCGAACAGAGATGCTTTGATCATGCCCTTGCACTCTCTCCACAAAGTTGGTGAATCCGCCAATACTAAGAATGTTCCAGAGCTCAGTGTTATCTTTCCAGTCAGGGTCTGCACACGGCTCAATCTGGCAGGGAGGCCCTCCCATCTTCACAAGGATGTGCTGGTTACAACAATTTTCAAAATACCTTTGGGCGTTGAGAGTGGTTCGTTTCTCACCGTTGCGGGTCGCATAAAAATGGGAACTGTAGCCGTTGGTCCTCCCACGAACGGCTGTAGGATTGCCGATCTGAGTCTGCGTGAAGTCGCGCGTGAAAACCCTTATCCCGTCATTTTTCCTCAGTAGTTATCTTCGGTTTTCATGAGCTTGGCAACCGAATATCAACAGCCTATCATTGACTTCCGCAA
Source organism: Taxus wallichiana var. yunnanensis (assembly GCA_018340775.1). Taxonomy (NCBI): domain Eukaryota; kingdom Viridiplantae; phylum Streptophyta; class Pinopsida; order Cupressales; family Taxaceae; genus Taxus; species Taxus wallichiana. The sequence goes on from CM031236.1 coordinate 678,128,155, forward strand.
GGCGCTGTTTTTAAATTTAGACAACTCCACTTGAAGTTCCTAAACAAAATCTTGCTATCATTTGGAGTAGATATCATATGCCACGCCAAATAAACTAAAACAGCACCTGTGGAAGAATTTATGGATTTCCTCCAAAGATTAAAGCATATCTTTAGAGATTGTTTGCGTGTGAAGGTCCGCATGTATGCTGTTGTGAAGCTGATTAGGGATACTATCATTATCCCAAATAGTGAAATTTAAATTAATGCCATAATTGGCCATTGCATCGGCCAGCTTGTTTCCTTCCCTGTAAGTATGTATGATTCTGATGCTGTTGAAGGTATGACTGATGCTTATGGACTCAGAGATAAAATCTTTGATATTCCAGCTAGGAGAAGAGGACTGATTAAGCAGATTAATAATATTAAGGGAGTCCCCTTCAACAATGAGGTTCTGGATATTTTGGGCCCGAGCAACTCTCAAACCCCAGAGAACAGATAAAGCTTCTGCAAAATGATTGGTTTGGATTCCCATTTTTCCAGCATATGCAACAATCAAATTACCTTTATGGTCCCGTATTGCTCCTCCTCCAGCTGCTGTTCCAGGGTTCCCCTTAGAGGCACCATCAAAGTTCAGCTTGAACCAATTGGATTCAGGGGGATGCCATTTGACCAAAGATCTATCCACACTATTCCCGGGGTTGCTCCAATATCCGATCTGCCAATTTGATAAGATGTGCTTTTCATTTTCAGGGTAACAATTGTTCTTAGGAGGTTTAAATCTGGCCATGTCCTCTTTGATGCCTTGGGAGATCTTGCCAGTAGTGAGTTTAAAATTCTGCTTCTTATTTCTAAAAACTATATTATTTCTATCCTTCCAGATCCTCCAAATTAAATGCGGGATGGCTAATTTCCAGATTCTTTTGATAGCACAATGTCTGAATGGTGGGTTCCATTGGTTCCACAGCTGAGTAAGATCCTCCGGCATCACCCAGAGAGCTTCAAATTTGGAAAGGACAAAGTTCCAAACTCTAAAGGCATAATCACAGTGTATGAACAGATGTCTAATGTCTTCATAGCTATTCCTACAAAGGTGGCACCAATTGGGAATGATAAATCCTCTTTTCATCAAATTGTCAGTGGTGAGAATTTTACCTCTGATGGCCAGCCAAAGAAAAAAATTTATTTTGGGGGTTAACTCAGGCATCCAGATCAAGTTCCAGTTAAAGTCTGATTGGTTACTGTGGAAAAGACTGGTATAGCCAGATTTGACTGAGTATTTACCCTCGTGTGAATTGCTCCAGATCAGCTCATCCTTGGAATCCAGCTGACACAAAGGGAAGAGATCCAAAAGGTCTTGGAGGGAGGAAATAGTCTGTTTCAGTTCAATACTCTCCATAGTAAGTCTTTTCCAATTCTTGTTGGTGCCATTTCCATCAATGTAGTCCTTGACTTTAGTTCCATATTTTCTTATAAGACTGTCCTTAGCAGTCCCAAATCTCTCCAAGAGATTATCATCGGGACCAGCTTATCCTCCCGTAAGTTAATGTCGCTGCCATCCCCAATTTTCCATTTGCTTCCTTCTTAATGAAGTTTCTACTCTTAACCAGATTATTCCAAAAATGGAACCATTGGGAGTTGCTCATCATGCAGATAGGAGTAAACAAACTTTGCCGATTCAAGTATTTTGTTTTAATGACATCAATCCGTGGTTGTTTCTCGTAAAGCAATCTCCAACCATCTTAGCAATGAGTGCCTCATTCATTTTCTCAATATTTTTTATTCCCAGCCCTCCCCTAGATTTAGGGGTGCAGACTTTATCCCAGGCCACAAGGTGAAATCTGAACTTTTCTTCCATGCCTTGCCATAAAATTTTTTTTTGAATCCTTTCAATTTTCTCTCTGAAGGAGGAAGGAATTTTGAATAGTGACATGATATATATGGGCAAACTTTGGAGTGTGCTTTTAATGAGAAGGCACTTACCAGCACTAGAGAGAGTGGTCCCTTTCCAACCGGCCATTTTTTTTCGAAATCTCGTCAATAAATCATCCCACACCGTGTGAGAGACTTTCTTCGTGCCAAGAGGGAGGCCTAAGTACGTTGCTGGAAGAGTACCAATTTTACAGCCCAGAATTTTAGCAATCTTGAGTTGTCTTTCCCCAGGGGTGTTAAAGAAAAAAAGGATGCTTTTGTCGTAATTGATCTCTTGCCCGGAAGCAGATTCATAAAGCTGCAGAAGAGCCTTGATAGCTTTAGCTTCAACCACTGAGGCCAGAAGAAGAAGGATAGTGTCGTCTGCAAACTGTTGATGAGAGACAGCTTGGCTGAGAGAAGTGGGTTTAGAACCATTTAAAAGGCCGTCTTCCACCGCTCTGCTAATTGTTCTACTAAGGCTGTCAGCCAGAAGGATGAAGAGAAGGGGGGAGATGGGGTCTCCCTGCCTTAGACCTCTGCTGCTGGTGAAGAATCCCACAGGCTCTCCATTAACAACCACAGAGAACCTGGCTGTAGATATACATGATTTAACAATTTTTCTAAACTTTTCTGTGAACCCAAATTTAGATAGAATCCTGTCAAGGAAGACCCAAGAAACTTTGTCAAAGGCTTTATTCATGTCGAGCTTAAGGATCATGTTTGCCTTTTTGTTATTTTCCATAGAATGCATAGTTTCGTGTACCATAATCACACCGTCTTGTATTATCCTGCCTTTAATGAAGCCACTCTGCTGCTTTGAGATGAGATCCTTCATTATGAGCTGCAGCCTAGAAGCAATAATTTTGGTGAAGATTCGAAAAATAGCATTAACCAGACTGATGGGTCTGAAATCCTTGAAATCTTTTGCATTCATTTTCTTAGGTGCCAGCACAATGTGTGTGTTATTGAGTTCTTTTAGAAGATTTCCCGATCTAAAAAATTCATTAACCGCTTTGAGAAGATCCTCCGAGCATATTTCCCAGAATTTCTGAAAAAAATTAATGGAGAATCCATCCGGCCCAGGAGCCTTATCCCCCTCAAGAGAAAAAACAGCCTTTTTTAGCTCATCGAGCGCGACCGCTTTAGTGATATCTCTGAATTTCTGGTCTTCAATATCATTCTGGGGGATTGCCTCTAGCATGAAGGAAATAGCTTCCGGATTGCTGACATTACTCTCTCTAAGAAGATTTTTGTAGAATTCAAGTGCTTGCTTCTTAATGCTGTTTGGATTTTTAGTAATACTTCCGTTGCTTTTAGAAACCTCTAATATCCTATTACTGGCTCTGTGCTTTAGAGTGGTCATGTGAAAGAACTTTGTATTCCTGTCCCCCTCTTTAAGCCAGATAGCCCTTGATTTAAGGCGCCAAAAGGATTCTTCTCTACTGCATATCGTGTGTAACTCAGAAAGAATTCTCTTTTCATTTACTTCATCTTCAACTGATCTCCCCATAGTATCCATTTTTAACTCAAGATCCTGAAGCTTCTGTTTTAATTCTTTCTTTTTTCCGAAGATGTTTCCAAAAACATTTTTGTTCCAAAGTTTGACTTGTTTTTTGACATTTTTGAGTTTTTGGACCAATCTGTACTGGGCAGTGCCTTCCCCATTCCAATCCCACCATTCCTTTATTCTATCATAGATATCAACGTGCTCCATCCACATTTTTTCAAATTTGAATGAGCTTCTTGCAGGTTTGGTCCAATTTAGAAAGCTTAAAGCAATCGGATTATGATCCGATCCAATTCTGGGCAGGGAAGAGAGGTAAAAGTCTTGGCTAAGAATCCAGTTTGCCGAGATAAGAGCCCTGTCCAGTCTCACCTGAATGAGCCCCTTTCCCACCCTTCTATTATTCCAAGTATACTTATTACCATGCAGATCCACATCAATGAGGTTTTGTTCAGTGATAAAATCAGCAAAATCCTCCATACCATTAGAGAAGGTGGGGGTTCCCCAAACTTTTCGCCTGGGTTTAGAGGGGAGTTGAAATCTCCCATGATAAGCCGCTAGCGTAACCCATGCGGTTTCTAAAGATTTTAAGATCAGCCCATAGTTTTTTCTACCACTAGCAGAGTTAGGGGCATAGATATTAGACAAGATCCATTCACACTTTTTTCAATAAAGTGACAAACTTAATTGCAAGATGATTAAAATTATCACTAAGGATCATACCAGTACAGTGCCTTTTATCCCAAAGAGTTGCCAGCCCTCCGGAAGCACCCTGAGAATCAACAGCCGCCATTTCAGAGCTATCCCAAAAATTATTTTTAATATTATCCATGGTCATTGCTTTCATCTTAGTTTCTTGAAGAATCAAAATGCTGGGGTTACTGGAGTCCCGTAACTCCTTGATGTTTCTTTGCTTAGAGTAACCGTTAAGGCCTCTAATATTCCAAGATATGATCTTCATATGGAATGGTTGGTAGTTGGATTTGCTTGGTGGTTCAGTTGTCGCTGAACACCATCTGCAATATCCCTCTCTGTTTTCTTAGCTCTGAGAGTTTTTTTAGAGGGTCTTCCTCTTTTCGAGCTTCCTCCAAAATCAGCTAATCGTCTAACTGAAGATCTGGTTTTTCTGGAGGTAGAGGTGTCCCAATTGTCAATTTCCTTTTTCTTTTCACTATAAAGTGATTCTGGGATCCTTTCAAAACCTTCCATTCTTTTTTTTTTTTTTTTTCTTTTTTGAGATGACCAAAGTGAACCCGCAGTCCGGATCTTCCTTTCCTTGGCAGCGAATCTCCCCTTCCTCTTGTTCCTTATGAATATTGACAGAGTGTGATTGCAATGCACTGCCACCACCGATGACATGCCGAGGTATGGCAATGATCCTCATTCCTTTCTCTCCAGTAGGGAGAGACTCCAGGGGCTCAAACACCCTCATATCCTCCTTGATACAAGCTTCCTTTCTAACGAAAGGCAGGATTTCTTTCTCTTCTGAACCAGAAGGGATTAAATAGGTCTTCTTTTCCATGGTAGGCGTGATCTCCCCTACCTTTTGTTCCTTATGGATACTGTCAGGAGTATGATCAGAAGCAGTTTTGAGGCTGCAACAGTCCTGCGCAGTCGCTGTTGAAATGCTGAGGAAAGGCAGCGGATCCGCATTTCCAGTCTCTCCAGAAGAGAGGATCGCCAGGGGTTCACTCACATCCATATTCTCCTTGTTGCAAGCTTCCTCTCTAATGAATGTCAGGATTTCTTTCTCATCTGAACCAGAAGGGATTACACCTTCTTGTTCGTTCACTTCCAAGGAATCCTTAGCAAGGTCATCCTTCACAGAAGTTTCAAAAGGTTTGTCCGGAGATGCCTTCATAGTTTTGACCACTACTTCTTTGTTGGGGGAAGCTATTGTAGCATCTTTGGGACGCCAGACAAGATGTTTCTTAATATGAGTTCTAAAACCCCCTTTTTTCTTTTTTTTTCCCCTGCTATTTAACTGCACATTTCTCTGGCTGGGACCTTTATCTTCAGTTTTCCTTTCCTGGCTTGGATCCTTGTTGACTTTGTTTAGATCTCGCACAATCTCAGCCGAATGTAAACCAAAAGAGGGGTCTTCTTCTTGTTGCATAGCTTTTGTCGTGAGTGACCAATGCTTTGGCATCGCTTACATCTTAAGGTCTCAACTTCAATTCTTTGAGTCCATGATCCAAATCTAGTTTTCAATATTATGTGCTCTGGAAACTCCTGATCAATGGCTGAGACAATGCAGAACCGAGCAAAAGCAAGCCTGGATCTGTTTCTTGTGGGTCCATCTAATCCAATAGGTGAGCCAAGGGATTTTGCAATATTTAACAGTATTTCATCATCCCATAGATGCAATGGCAATCCTGGTAGCCTACACCAGATAGGAATGGTGTTTATGTTTTCTGTATTTGGATCAAAACCCGGATACCATTTTTTCAAAAAAAGACCCATATTTCCCAACCACCAGGGGCCTCCAAGTAACACCGAATCTAAATCCTCTTGTTGGTTAAATTTAGCCAAGAAAAAACCTTTTGGCATAATGGTAATGCTTAGGGCTCCCTTGGGTTTCCATTTTCTCATAGCCCATTTTCTAATGAAATCAATATTAGGTCTAGAGCCAAGAAACTTACCAACGAGGGAGAGGTTTGTTTTGTTTAAAGCTCTATCAACAAAACCATCTGGGACCCTAAGACAGGTGGCACCCTCTTTGTCCATTTCCCATGTGAACTGTTCAGTGCTTTTCGGACCCACCTTGAGGTTAGGGCTTTGAAAAAGCTTATTCCAAGCCAAAGGTGTGGATCTCAAGATTTCTCCTCTTTCTCTCGCTAGTCCGTCCGATCATAGCCTCCGAGATCTCGCTGTTTCAAACGCCCTCAAGCTAAGTTTTGTCATATTGGCGGCATTATAAAAGCAATTTTCCGCAGTTAAAAAACATGTAATTAAAAAAAAAAAAACGCAGAGACCGACATGGTATAGACTATTGAATTTCTCCCGCTTTTTCGACTTTCTTACCCGTGTCTTCAAACGCCCTACATGGGCTATATGAAAATATAGCGAGGAACAAAAGTAGAGGACCTAAAAGATTAGGAAGGCACAAATCGAAAACATGTACATATATACTTGAAACCTTGATTGTGCTTAAATTGTATTGTGTGTTTTTGAATACAGTCTGTGTATTAAAATCTGAGCTCTACTTCAAAGGATAATTTCTTCCATTCTTGCAACTAGACATTATTCAACCAAATTAAAAATTGAAAAATCATCCTTCACTGCAAACTTATAGATAACTACCAAAACTAGTATATTGCACTCTTCAAAATTTCCATCTAATATATACATGGAATATTCAATGAATGTTGAAACTAAATTACATTTGTAATCAATTTACCACTTACATGTTGTATTTTGGCTTCTATAATAACAATATGTTATTTCCCATCCAATTTTGCAATGGATGTCTCAAAAATTGCTCAAGTATGTCTTCCTCGTTCATGTCTTTAAATTCACCTCCATGCTCTATGACATCAATCTCTCTTGTAACTTGAAAATCAACCTCATCTCGATATTTACATTCATGCATGCAATCATTTCATACTCATATTGAAATATTTTTCTATTGATTCTTAACTTCTATAATTCTTATTAAACTTCAGAGTCAAAATGCATGGAAATTAGCAATCTTAACTCCACTCCAAAATTAAAATTGTTAAATAATATAACAATATTAAAACTTCAATATTGTTCCTCCTTATAGACTGCATACAGTACTCATTCCTTATATTCATATTTAATTGTCCGTTCAAATTAAATGCTATCGTAGAGAACAAAATAGTGTATATACCTACTCTAGTAGGTCATGAACACATAAAAAGCATGAAAGATGATAACTATTTTAGTGTATATCCTCATTAAATTACTTCTTCATTACCACTTTTTCATCTTTACTTCACATCTTCTATTTCACAAGTTATTTTCATTCCAATCAAGGAAATAGTCGAGAATGACGAACACATATGTATAAATCAATCATAAATAAAAGTATCAAGAGACTTGGATCACCAAGATCATCTCAAAGATACATAAGAATATGCACAAGATAAGGTTATTCAAATATGAAACCCCTTAAGCATTAAAATGGAATATATAATTAAACGACCATATTCAAATGACAATTTCATATAATTCATACCAATATATTTAGATTATATTCCAAGATACTATATTCTAATCATTTTATTGATAAAAATTTAAAAGAGATGTAATTGAGCATAAAGATAAAATATGTGAGCAACCCAAGACTATTATATATAAGGGATATGATGAAAAATATAATGAACCTTATTTATAGGAAACATGTGAACCTCGTGATTCCCCTACTCATATTGAAATGATATAATATATTACCCTTGCATTTGGGATATGAATGATACTAACAATTTTGAGAATGTAGGGCATGCCCATAAGTAAGGATATGTGTACAACTAATAACAATGTTTCTTCTAAGAAAGGAAAAACAAACTTGTATAAGATAATATGCAAGTTTGAATAAAAAATCAATTTATTGAGTTGAGTCTTTTTTTAATGTTTTCTCTACAAAGTATGCACTTGTCACTTTCTAAACTAATTACTAGGAGATTGATGGTTATTTACATGGTGACACAACCATGGTTATGGGTTTTGATGAAAGGGTGTCTTCGAATTTGTAGTGTTAATATAATCACACAAAAAATAAAAATTAATTCACAATAATAATGATTTATTTTTCAAAATCAATAGGTTACACAATCTAGGTTGGCAGCTAATAATTTAGTCATACAACACATGATGCTTGAAATAAAACACTCAACACCAAAAAAATTGCCTCAATGATTCAATCTATCTTAGACCTTCCCATATCTTCATGCAAATCTTATTATAATACCCCTTGCAACCACATATATCCCATTACTCTTGGGATTTATAAACTAGAAATGAATTCCAAAAATAAAAGTGAATTGAAATACCCCATTTTTCATGTGATTGTACTTCTCTTCACAAATGTAGTGATGTGTTTATATAGAAAATATTAACTACTTATAATGGAATCCCTAAGGCATCATACCCATAAGAAACTAGATGTGTTACAAAAAATAAATTTTGAAGATAAGCCCAAAGGATGCATAACATAGTTGAATGTGATGCAACATAAGTCAACCCAATAAACATATTTGAAATATGCTTAACCTTTTTCAATCCTCAATTATAATCCCAATATAAATACTTAAATGAACTCTCCCTTCATACCATAGAATAACCTTGTGTGTTATACTATATTTTAAGAGTTATTCATGTGTAATTCTAATGACTTCATGGTATATTATATATGCTTGCGTATTAAGATGATATTTCCCTCATAGTATGAGCTTCTAGAAATGTATCTTATAATACCACACATGCTTTAAGATTTTTGGTTTTGTGACATAATTCCAATGGTTGTGCCATATTTAAAATGGTTTTCTATATTCAAAACAATATTGAGGATATTCTGAGGTACCCATAAAATTTCACACACAAGAGTATGTGTAGTTAAAAAACTTAAATAAACATGTAATATACATGTCCAAAAAAACAAAGTTTATGCATGTATTAAATATTGAAAACCACTTTGATCCCTAAACTAATTACATATAGCTAGGATGAAATTATTTTAAACTATTATATCATATTTTTAGTTGATGCAAGATAACATGTTAAAATGGATTCTATTACATCACACACATTGGATAAGAAATGTGTGAGCATAGTTCTCACACATGCATGATGAGTGCTAGAACCAACCTTTCAACCTTCTCTGATGTCTACACTTTCTACTCCCAAAATAAACTCTAGTTCATATACACTCTTGGGGATTCCAAAAATTCTTTACTTTCTTGGTCTTACTTCTTCCCTATGATCCTTCACACTTTTGCATGTGCCTCATTTTCTCTTCTTCATGAAATTTATTTCCATGCTATCACACATGATCTATCTCTTATATTTTTCATGGTTTTCAAGATCTCTTATGGACTGAACCTAATTATATTGTTGTGATTATCTATCTTTTTCCTTTAAAGTAAATTTATGTAACACTTGAGTTCTTCTCTCTGTAACACCCGCATTTTTCTCAACAAGAAAACACGATAAACCCGATAACCAACATGGAAAAATTATGGAATGATTTTTTTTTGAAAGGAACGACAATGACATTCATCAGATTAAAATTAAATTCTTGATAATGACGTTCTCGCAAAAAAATTCAATGCGATCGGAACTAAAATGACGACTGATTAGTATTGACTCAATTTCCAAAATTAAAGTTGTTTTTAAATTCTCTTACTAAGCTTCAATAATTATTTTAATATTTCTCAATTTTCTTTTCATGTCTTGGCCCCATTAACACTACACACACATCTTTTAAATTAAAGCATTCCCATTTAAATACCCCATCACTTAAGTGATGTAGGGTGCATCCTACACCCTTAGATCCAATCTTTCTCCACCCTTGGATTTAGATTTGCTAAAAGTAACCCTAAGAATCCTTATGGATTGCAATATATTCTTTTTCTAACTCTACTCTCTCATTTCTCTTGTTTTATTTTGTAGGTTAAGGAAGGAGTAGAAGAAGGAGGAGCCAGGGAGGCCATTAAAGAGGATTGGAAGCTTCCCTTGAAGAGATTTTGTGCTTAAAATTATAGATCCATTCATTTTCCCTTTGTGGGTATTATTTTCTTTTGTATTTATTTATTAGAATATTCTATTTGCAGATTCAAGAATATTCTTTGTGGGTATACTCATTTGGGAAAATCTAGAAACCCCATGTATTTATTTTACAAAAATAAACTTTTTTGTATAAATTTATATTCCTCTTCAACCTCCTTTTTTAATTAAAAATACCAAACGAAAAATAAATAAGGATTATATATATATATATATATATATATATATAATGTATATCATGCATGAGAACAACTTCATGTACATGCCACATCACCATATAATGCATTTGTATTGACTACTGAGAACAACTTCATGTACACATGCCACATCATATATATATATATATATATATATATATATATATATATATATATATATATATATATATATATGCCGAAGTAATAAAAAGCGAGGTTTCAATAGTGTTGGGGCTGCTAAATATGGTATGCATGGTAAGTTAGGTTGGGGGAGGGTCACCTACCCCACCCCCTTTTTACACTAACAAATACCCAAAAGTGCATGCCACACTTTTCATAAATTTCCTTTTTATATTTGTTTTTTTAATAAATTTTTGGTAAGAGTTTTAACTCCCACACATTTTTTAAAAAAGGTTACTTTTATACTTTGCTTTATTTTATTTTATATACTTTATTAAAACTTATATTATATAGTACTTATAAATTATATCGATATATATATATATATATATATATATATATATATATATATATATATATATATATATATATTTAGTGAACAATATTTGACTTAAAAGGGTACTTTTATTATAATATAGGACATTAATATTAGATTCTTATAATAAAGATTAATAGTATTTTAATATTACTCTATTATTAATATTAATAAATCGATTAATATTAATAATATTTAATATTGATAATATTCAAGGTAATAAGATTACGGTAAGTAATAATGGATTCATATGTACCAATGTTAGCAAGTTAAGTCTTTGCATTAAAATCTTTTATATATATATACAATTTGATATTGTAATAAGAGGTAGGAGAGAATAGATTCATTTTGCTTAATCATTTTTTTGTAGATTTGTAATCATTTCTAAATGGAAATTACAAGTTAGCATTGGAAATTACTTTCTTCATTAACCAAGTAAAAAGACAATTGCCAATTGAGTTCTAGGAGATGATTTTTTTTTGTTTTTGCAAGTAAAAGATCACTAACACTTAAGTTCTCTCCATTTCAACATACAAATTTTAAAACATCTTTCAAGCACTATAAGAGGATAAACAAATATGACCCTTTCACTAATTCATAAAACTCATGGAATACAAAAGAAGTAACAATTCTTTTTTTTTTTTTCAAACTACAATTTTCCAGCCATTCACACAAACCAATATAACCAAGTTTCTCCATGAATCTTAAAATGAGAACTACTAACTTTTTAATAGTTTTTTTTTGAAACTAGAACAACATACTTTCATTATCCAAACTTGCTTCACTAAAGAGTCTTTCCTTCCCACATACATCACAACTATGATAATAAAAATCAATACAACTTGTATTTCAATATTTCTTTTAAAACATAACCAAATTTACAATCTTCCACTTTGAGTGGGAAACAAAAAGGCTTTTCTCAAGAAGGGAACTCTTCAAGGACTCCAACAAAATTCCAAGCTCCTCAACACCAACAAGAAGGCTCCATCATGATTTGTTTGATTCACAACAAAATGGGGGGAGAGGAAATGCTCTCCACCCAACCAAGACATCCAATGAAGAGGAGAAGCCATCCTCTCCATTGGCCCCCAAGCCCCAACCACATCACAATGGGAAATGATTTTAACACATGGAAACAACAAGCTTCCACAACACTTAACAAAAATAGTTTCACATCCATTCCATTCACATTCAAACACAACCACAACACAAGTAAGAAGAACAACAAAAACAACAATATAACAAGGCTTATCAAGAAAGCCAAAAGAGCAAGACCTATGGGGAGGCCACTTATGCCTCCCAATGGGAATGGGTTCCCACCTTAAAGCCTCCAATGCATGTCTCAAATCCCCTAAAACTCTTATGCCTCCCTCAAGTACCCCTTATACCTCCATATACTCTTATGCCTCCCTCAATCTCTTATGCCTCCCTCATAACAAGAAACAAGAAGAAATGCAAAGGTGGGGCACCCAACCCAAACTCCCTCCAACAAGAAAGTAAAATCTTATGCCTCCCTACAAGAATACTCCCCATAGTCTCCTCCTACTCCAAACTTAGGCAATCTACCCACACCCAACAAGCATTCCAAAGGAAACAAAACTCAACACAACATATAAACACAAAAATAAAAGTATAACTAAAGTAAGGTAAAGCTCCTACCTCTCCATAGTAGAGTTGTTCCAAGAGTGAAATTCCAAGCTCCTAAAAATCAAGCAAGCATCCACAAGCACTCCCAAAATCTTCTAACTCTAAAAATTCCTCTAACTCTCGAAATACAAGAGTCTAAAATGATCAAGTAACCCCCAAACAAGCAAAGGAGTGTCTATAAATAGAAAAGGGAGGGAGGAGGATGAGGTGGCTCCATGTAGAATTCCACATCACTCATCCTCAACTCCACCTCACTTAGTCAAACCTCAACCCAAATGCACCATAAATTGGTGGGTGAGAGGAAATGATAAGATACTAACACACACAAACTAAGCCCACACCCCAAAGGAAAAAATTAAATATTTGAAAGAAAGTGCAATAAACATTTCACCTTTTTCTCTTCCCAAAACACCTAGTGGGGTCTAATTTTGACCCCCAACCCATAAGTAGGGTTGGCATAGACATTTAAGAGGTGTGGGACAAATTTGACTTGTCCCACAAGCTTCCAAATTTGGCCTCTAAAGCCAAATTCGAGTTTCCCATGAAGGGTAGAGTGTACTACACTCAAGACTCAAGTATACAACACTCAACACAAAATCCAAGAGCAAGTCAAGTCTAATAAATGATCTCCTTTTGGTCACATCTTTGATTAATTTAGGAATAGATTAATTTAACTCTAATTAAGACACTTAGACCCACTAAGACAAAGGGGAAGAAACATACATCAAAACTAAATAATTAAAAACAAGTAAATTACATCACTAAAAGGAACACATACTAACATTAATAAAAGGGGATTAAAACAAAACAACACATGACCCCTTGGTCACAATTTTCCCCTAACCAAATAATTCTAACACACACACAATTACATGTTGCCATGGTGACCCTAGTTGAATTCATCTAGAATTCCGATGTGGTTGGTCTCCAATCCCCCGATGTTGTTGTGAATATAAATATACCTATAAAATAGAGAATACCTCCTTCGGCCTTGTGGCCACATTAAAACATCCATGCCAAAATATGCGATATAAATCTAAAATCAACTATATACGAATTAATATCATCTATGCAAATACAATATCACTTACAATTTCTAGCAACATTCTATTCCACATTTCATCCATGTCAAAATGATCACAACATTAATCCAATTATCAAAGGTCTACTCAATATGACTAAATATATCACATGTCAGAAATATATATAAATAACCATGTCAACAATATATCAACATCAACATCAAATGTCTCTAATGGTCCACATGCATCATATACGAATCAAATCAACAACAATTCAAGTATCTCTAATATCTACTAACATGCTAAATCAAAAAGCTATAATATATCCATAAGTGTAGTCAACAGTATCAAAATCAATAATAAAAAAGGTGTCGAAGGGAAGTGGGCACTACATTCTCCTTCCTCCTCAACCTTTGTAGCATGTGCGAGTTAACACCTTTTTCTTTCCACTATCCCTACATGTATGATTCCACTCAAAATATCATATAATATAACATTTCCACATCATAAATAAGTACATATAAATGATTAGATGCATGAATGTAAATAATGCCATGGAATATATATATATATGTGGCCCGTTATTTATTTTTGAACTAAGTATAGAACATGTAGATGTGCAAATTAGTGGCATTACATAGATAACATACTAAACCGATTACATTTCTTCACCAAATTAGTTCTAGAAATAATAGAATTTTGGTTTAATCTAGGATGGATTTATATGTTACTAAATGTTGATATGAAGAAAACATTACAATTGTTGGGTGTGGATTTTGGATGGGAAAATTCACAACATCTAGAAGAAGAATTTTTGCGAATGTGTCTAAAGGAATAAGTTTAGTGGGTACAAAAACTAGGTCAAGTGATAAGAGTATTTCTCGTAGAGCAATATTAATTGCGGTTGTAAGTGAAGATACAACAAAGAATCATCATGTTACCGCTACTACTAAGGTCTTGGGTATTTTTGCGGTTTGTTACTACTAAGGTCATGTTACCGCTTACTCTTGTTTGTTTTTTTGCTGCTTTTGTGCAGAGTTTTTGTTGTTTTGTCTTGTTTGGGTAGCTGTTTTTTGGCTACTTTGGGCTTCATTGTCATACTTGGATTCTGATCCTTTTTTCTCTGATTTTCATTCCTATTCTGGCTCCTAGGCCCTCTCTTGTACTCAAGGGTATAGTCCCTTTCAAAAAACTATTTGCCAATAATAAAAAAAAGGTCTTGGGTATTTTTAGAAAGACGATTAGTAGGTATGAAAAGAGGAGGAAGAAATTCAGATAGTTCTACCAAGTGGAAGAAAATTTGGCACTAATGTGTAGAAATCTATGTTTTGATAAAATTGAGGATAATATTGTGAAGATAGTTTCTGATTTTTGGACTAAGAAGAATCTTCCTTCTCCAAATGTGATGGATGTTTTAAAACACAAGATATCTCGCAATAACTATGATGAACATATAAAAATTGGCTTGAAATAACTCAACATGAGATGTACATCAAGTTTACATAAGAACATCCAGATGTTAAGATTGGAAAATAAATGTTTGAGAATTTGAAGCCTTGGTATGTGCGAGTTGATAAAGTCCTTGAAACATGTTTTTTCCACTATCATGTTGAGTTTTATTATCACTATCAGGTACAAAAAAATATATTACATATATTGAGGTGTGATTTCATTTATAGGCTTATTAGAAATTTGATTAAATTTTGTTTTATGAGATGTGATTTAATTTATGTATTTCAAAATCTATGTTTTTTAGGTGTATAGAAAGTTACGAGAAGCATCAAATGGTCCAAAAATGCCCCCTACACATGTGAGTGAATTCATAGCTTCTATTCTTTGCACAATATTTGATGATCATGTGGACGATCCTATGGCTTGCATAAAAGGTGTTTGTGACAAGTGTGGGGACTTGAAATTATTTCCAAAAACAAATGAAGACTTGGACATAGTTCAAATGGTGACTTGCAAGAGGTGATTATTAAATAAAGAAAATATAATTAATTTTAAATTTGGATGTACATATTTTATTTTGATTTTTATGTTTATTGCAAATGAATATAACAAGTTGTCCATTATGTATTGATTTTGTAGGTTCAAATACATAAAATATTCAACACGACTTGGAAAGAATGCAACCAAGTTGGACTTGGTAGAAGAGGAAATCCCCATTGCTGCATTCATGCAAAGTTTCCAAAGTTTGATTAGTTCATACATCAAACATTCTCACTATGTAAGTGGTAGCATGCTACACAATTCAAGACCAATAAAGACACATTCCCTATTGGTTCCATATTGTTTACATGGTTGATTTTGCTGAGAATTACTCATTTTCTCATCAAAAAGAGATTCAAACACAATATTATCATATTGATCAGGTTACCATCATGGTTCACGTATTTTATAGGCATGCACAATTGGATTTGGATGGGGTTGAAAGTATAGATGTGAAGCAAGTGATTAAGGAGTATCACTTCTATATAAGTGATGACAAGGAACATGACACCCACTTTGTACAACATTGTTTTGATTTTTTTTCGATATCTTCATCAATGAGGAGTACAAATAGAGAAACATTTTGTTTGTTTAGATGGTTGTGCATCAAAATTCAAATCCTCTCACCCTTTCTTTGCACTCATATTCTATCATCATCATCACAAAATACCTCATTTATGGAGTTTTTTTAGAGTGGTCATGGGAAGGGAGAACACGATGGTGTGGGTGCATGCATCAAATGTGATCTAAAGAAATAAATATTTTATTATGAGGGAGATCGATTGATTAATTCCCACACCGTTATTGAATGGTGTAAGAAACATTTTTTAGTTCAGCTTCAACCTCACAGGTTCAACCCCACATAGAGTTTTTAGGAGATAATAGGTACACACATTTAAAACATATGTATCTTGATGTGAAATTGATTACAAGTTACACATAAACTTACATACATGTACAAATTTATTTTTCTTAATTTTGATGTTTGTTAAAATTTATTGATTTTGTACATGATTAATCAGGTATTGATTGAAGGACAAAGAATATGGATGTGAAAGGATTCCTAATTCTAGGTATTTACACTCTGTGATGAATGTGGATAGTAATAACTAGACAATCTATACAAGAGATTATTCTTGTTTTTTTAGGTATGAATGCATGAAAAAAATCATATTGAGTGTAATAGTAAAAACCATGGGTATGTAGGTGAGTGAAGCAAGTTCATTTAGTAATGGGTCAAAGCATACAATGTCCCACTTTGTGGCCATAAATATTTTAAAATTAGTCATTTAAATCAATCATATGATAGTGACTTCACCTTGGTATATATAGTCTTAAAAACCATGGGTATGTGTTTGGTTAAACAAGATTTTTAGAAGCAGTTGTAT
Organism: Taxus wallichiana var. yunnanensis; assembly: GCA_018340775.1. Lineage (NCBI taxonomy): Eukaryota > Viridiplantae > Streptophyta > Pinopsida > Cupressales > Taxaceae > Taxus > Taxus wallichiana. Next base: position 678,145,040 of record CM031236.1, read on the forward strand.
TTGATTTAAGTTGTGGATGATTCATATGGATCAGATCATGATGATAGTTTTGAAGATGTGCCCTTGATTTCACCTGATTATGACCACATATATGGACTTGTTAAACAAGGTATTTTTGTTTAAAAGGATTATATTTGATCATTGAATTAATATATATAATTTATAGTATAGATCATTGAATATTTCTTTGCATTTAATTCTAACACAAAAAAACTTGTTTGTACAATGATTTTGTTGTAGGTGATGTATTTGCAATCATTGTAGAAGAAGACAATATTGAGAAAGTGGAGTACTACTTGTTGCGTTTCATAGAAGAGAGAACAAAGCTAACATGTGAAATAACAAGTGAGGAGACAACATTTTATACTAGACTCGATTGTAGTGTAGGGAACATATTTACAACAAGTGAAATCCCTCCAAAGTGGGATTCACTTTGTTGATTATGAACTAGGAAAAAGGTGTATCATTACACCCATCACATAATTTTTTCAAGTTACAATTGCATCAAGTGAAGAATGCATGTGGTCCACACAAAAATGGAGACTAGATGTAGAAGATCATGAAAAAAAATTTTAAGTTCATTGAACAATGAGCTAAGCCACTTGGTATTATATAGAAGGACCTATAATATTATATATTGATGTCTTCTGAATGGAATCTTTTCTCTATTTTATTTGTCACTTTGGCATATATATTTGACAAATTTCTTGCTATGAATTAAAACTTATATCCTCCTCCTATATATGTTATGGATTAAAATTTCTTGCTATGAATTTAAGCTTATACTATGGGGTTATGATTATTAGTAGGGGTGATTGTAATACATGACATTTAACTGGTATCACATGAGCTATGTTTTTAAACTTATGTACATTTTAACTTGTTTTTAGTATTTAGTTAGGTTTTTAGTATTTGTATTGCATATTGATAGTAGAAGGTTTATCTTGTCCTTATATTCCTAATTGCATTATGGGTATTAGACCCTACCCTTAAATGGATTTTATAATCTGGTGGGTTTTATATATTTAACACTCATCCATTGGTGATACAAATATATGTTATTTATTACCTTACATTTCCTTATTAGTTATGACATACATGTGCCAAATTTTACTTCATTTTATGATTACATTATTTTATTTTATGTACTAGTTTGACATGCTTACTCCAAATTTTACTTCATTTGATGATTACATTAGTGAAGATGAGGTATTTATCCCTTACTCCACCCATAATGTGATATTTAGTTATGGTTATCAAATTGTTAAGGATCATATTTTCATAACTCGTGACAATGATATACGTGAGGGCTATTGTGGTGAAAATGATTATAATTATGGTGACTATAATGATAATTATAGTGATAAGAGGAAATGAAGCGTGTATTTTTATTCCTTCTCTCAATTCTATAATGAGATTAAATGAAAGTGGCACATCTTGTTCAAAAATTACAAAATTTTGTAATATTCCTCTCTCTTATCTTGAAATAGAAAAGGTTAAAAAATGATTGTGATATTCCTCTTCCATATATTGAAATAACAAGTGCTTGAGAAATTTCTCTCTCACCATTAGAAATGAAACATGATACAAATAATTGTGATATATATCTCATCTCTTGAAATTTATCTCTCACCTTTAGAAATGAAACATGATACAAATAATTGTGATATATATCTATCCTCTCTTGAAATATTAAAGGTTACAAATGAATGCAATATCTCTCTATCTTCTTCTCTTGAAATATAAAAAGTTACAACTGATTGCAATATACTCTCTCTCTCTCTCTCTCTCTCTCTCATGAAATGAAAAGGATAAAAATGTGTGTGATATTTATCTCTTTTCTCTTGAAATAAGAAATGATACAAATACTTGTGATGCTCCCTCTTTCTTATCTCGATTTGGGAAATAATGCCAATGCTTTATATAATTCTTCCAACCCTTATTTTTATTTCTATGACACTTTTGAAAATATATTTCTAGAATATACATGTAATGATAGTCCATTAGGTGTTGAATCTCATAGTATTATGCTTAATATTTATGGATTCCTTCTAGTTCTATTAGTAATACAATTCCATCCACATTAACTCAATATAAATTCCTTGCACAATATTATCCCCTCACAATGTTCTAATAGAAATAATTAATAGTATAATTCAACCTCTAAATGAACCTCTCAATAATCCTACTATACCTACACAGAGAGGTCATAGACCGCATGTATGTTGTTGGTGCTTTGCAACAAAAAGTACATACATTAGCACTCAATAGTAAATCTTACCATGCATGAATCAAATCTAATGCCATATATGGGAATCCAATTGTGCATAATATTCTTCATACATAATTTCCTAGAGGTTTCACCATGCCTACATTATAATTATTTGACATAAGTGGTGGTCCACTTTTACATCTTAATAAAATTTTTTTAATTTTCAATGGAACAATATAATAGTGTAATTTATTTCTAAATACCTTTTCCAAGAGTATATTAATAGGAAAGGATATAGATTGGTTTTATCATCTCCTAGTGTAAATTTGAGTACATTGCTAGATCTATAATAATAATTTCCAATTCAATATATTAAAAATAAGCGCACAAGAATCACATATGAGCGCATACCAACATTACATAAAGAACAATCTAAATTTAAAAGTGAATGCATTTTATGAGTTAAGCCTTGTATGTAACAATTAACATATCAAACATATGATTTGAACATAAAATACATTTTTTGTCAAGGTATTATACACCCTCTTAAAAGAAACATTGTTATATTATGTGTGATATATTTCACTCTCTATACTCAATAAATTACACTAGGAAAATATATTTTTCATCTTGTAGAGAAATCACATGAGCTTACAAATGTCTTTAAATCAAGTTAACGTGATAAAAGTGAAGTGATAAATATAATACACATGATATATTTAATAGCTCAATTTAAGTGAGATTCCTATGTAGAGGCAATAAATTTCATTATACAAGTAATCGACCTTGGGTAATAATGAAACTACATAGGAAGACATTACTTTGGTTTGATAAATGTTATGATTGGTTGTATGACATATTGCACCTGATACTAGATAAATAGTTAATTCCATATCAATGTAAGTTTGTAACATGTAATATTATTAAAAGTGAAATATATCAAAATCTCTAAGTCATATATCAAAATCTCAAAATCATGTCTAAGTCATATATCAAAATATCAAAATCATGTCTAAGTCATATATAAAATACATAAGTCTAAGTCATCAATATCAAAAACTCTAAGTCATATATCAAAATATCAAAATCATGTCTAAGTCATATATATACATGTCTAAGTCATATATCAAAATATCGTGTAAACACTATATACATGTACATGATGAAAACAAGTACAATGTATCAAACTAGATAGTCTCTGTCTAGTCTAGTAGGGAAAGTACAGATCCTCACTAGGCTTTGTTACACCCTGCATTTATAAAAATAAATATACACATCAAAAACTATATATAACATACCATATTAAAATTTATAAGTGAAATTTCTACAACAATTTCTTGATTAATTGAATAAATCATATAATGAGATGTAATTGATTACCTCTAGAATCTATCTATCTGTAGTCGATGTTGGGAGTATCTACACTATGTGTAGATATCTTTGTCTCATAGATACCCCTGAAAACAAAATAAATTAAATGTAAGAAGTTGATAAACAAGTTTTTTGAATAAAGTTCATTAATTTCACAAATTTCAATTTAGATTAAATATTAAATCTAAAACACAATAAAAATAGATATATCTCTACATATATACCTCCACATGGAATGTGTCTCCAAATATATGGGACACCACCGAAAATTGTTTGATGGCTGACCCATGACCTCAACACTAGCAAATAACGAGCCAAGTGAGCCAAGATGACTGAAATAAACATCAAGATCCATGTTGGGCTCATTCAAGAGTTGTGTATATGTCATATGGGGAAATGATGTGGGTATATGAAGCACCACAATACTCACCAACATGGGCTATGGAAGAAGCCTAAACACACAAGTAAACATTCAATATTATATGTCAACACTAGATCTTATATATCTATTTAAATATTAATAAATTGTAAAGTAATAATGAAATAAAATAAATTTTAATTAAATTAGGTTTAATTTTCACACACCGAAAAAAAAAGTTTTGAACCTGGGTGTCATGATCTCAGAACAAGAGGTATGATTATAAGCAATGCTAGTAGTAGTACCCTAAATAGAAGATACACTACTAGTGAATGAATAGTACTACTCTACTCTATAAAATCAAAAACCCCGATAGTGGAATGCCGTAGTTGTGAAATCACCTCATATGCACAACAAGTTTTGCAACCATGATGCATCCCAACCGATGTGTTCGAGTAGGATATAAATTACCTTAAAGTCATCGGGGGATATCAAATGTGCACAAAGCATATAACTGCTACATGCATCACTACTACTACTAGCTCCTCCACTGCTAGTACCACGTCTCTCAAGGTACTAACCCACATGGTCAGAAGAGATCAATTGGGTCTCGTGAGAAATTCTCCCAAGACCCTATAACACCCTCATGGGCACTCATAATGATAGGCACAATGACATCTTGAAATCTAGAAAAGAAAGGTTGTGGCCTCTACTAGTAAGTCACATGTCAACAACTGGAGGAGCTCCCTCCTGTCGATATGTAGGCCTATGGCTAATACGGCCATGCCCCACCGAAATAACAGGGATGTCTAAATAGTTCACCTTTAGGTTTAGGTGAACCTCAACATGTAACATCAATATGAAATATAATGGTAATTGGTCATTATTAGGAAATTGGCCTTGAGAGGCCACAAATCTAGGATAAATCAAGGGTGCACAAAGGTGACATGAACATTTTCTTACATAATATCCCCTTATTTTATTTTGGCTTGCATAACTCAACCAACATGATGCCTTAACGAATTCCTTATCAGGAAGTCATGTTATAACCTCATTATACCCCACATTTCCTATCACACTTGATTTTAATTCATCCATAAATTTTTTTAGTGACTCAGGCTCAAAAGGGTTGTATGTTTTCAAGTTTCTTTGTATTTTTGAAGATCTATCAATATGTTTTCACAATGTGTTTTATATTTCCCAATTATAGTCGGATCCTCAAGAATAGATGATAATTTTTCTATCTCTAAGTCAGTCCTATCAAACAAATTAGTAGATGAAGAAGCCATGACTATGTAAAAATGAAAGTAAAATTCAATTTAGAATACTTTTTTTGAAACCGTAAACCCTAAATTGATAAAATTTCACATAAATTTAAATTTCTTTTAAAAAAAAATATTAAAACATATACTTTTCCTACATGTTGAAACAAAATTCCTTAAAATATTGTGTATTTATGTTAAAATATACTTTTCATTTTCATGATCTATGATACGTGCAAACTCATAAGTACAGACAATGATTAAGGCTATATTAGATATTTCCCTATGAAAACCAAGTTAGAAAATATCATACATGAATTATAGCAAGACTAATTTAACGTGCAATAATATCATATCTAATATAATAATATTTTCCAAAAAGAAGGAATATATCTAACCTAGAAGGCCATAAACATACACAATAGTCCCCATTAAATCTACTTTTTTCCAAACACATATAATAAATCAATAGTTAAACAATATGAAAATATAATAAAGACTAACACAACCCAAAAGGTTACAACAAAAATAGGTTCCTCGTCTAAAATATTATTAAATACATGTAATTCCCTTAGTTATATGTACTAATTTTGTCAAACCTTAGATCCAATTTCCAATAGGGATCATAAAAAGAGTGGGATCATTAATTTAGTATGTATAATTCCTTAAGTATTTAGTGGTGAATATGAAAAAAGGAACTCTTTCTCTACTTGGCTATATGTTGTCTCATAATCAAGAAGAACGTGACATATAAAAAAATGTGGCTCTCTCTTTTCCATCTTTATATTCTTATGATTTTATGTAAGCAAGAAAAAAATGTCTCATAAAAAATTAGAGGATGGTTAGAGTTTGGTGGTGTGATATTGAGAAGAGACAAGAGAAAACTATTTACCAACTCAAAGGCATTTTGGAAATCTTGTGTCTAAATGACACCACTCTACTTTTTTGAAGGTTTTTATGGATGGAATGGATTAGTGAGGTTAGGTATGAACCTTTTAATAACTCCAATATTCCCAAGAAATGATCTGATGTGATATTAATCCTTCATGGGAAAGCATCTCAAGAATAACATGATTTTTTGTAGGATCGACATCAATTATTAATGAGGAAATGGTATATAAAAGTATATGTATGCCTATTATTTTGAATACACATTCTTCTTGATTCATAATGATGCAATATTTGATATAAGACTTTAGGGTGATCAACCCTCTTCCTATATTTTTCTAAAAGATCATTCACATATGAATCAACTATTTTTCTAGATGAGATTATAAAAATTTAGTTAATGGAACTACAAAAGGTAACTCCAAAAAAATTGAAGGGCATGATGGCATAAGAGAGTATTATCCAAGATATTGGAAAGGAGATTTTACTTTTTTCTTCCTTAAATATGTGAATTTTATTATATCCCAAGAATTTTATTATATGTGAATTAAATATCTTCAATATATTGGTTGGTCTTCAATATAGTGCCTAGATGGTAATTTTATCCTCATAATGAATGGTCCATAGGTCATAAGGGAAGATAGGATCATTGGGATCTTAGGAAGGTATTTGTTAAACTTCTAAAACTCACATCATGTAAATGAAAATGAATTCTTCCAGTTGCAAGAAAATTTGATATAGTTGTAAGAAAGAACCAATTTTACAAAAAAATAGAGAACCAATTTGCCACAGAACTTGGGATCTAAAACATTTGGATATCGGCCCTATTAATATTATATTAACATTTAAAGCCATATAGTTGGGGTTGTAGTATCATGTTTCCCCAATTTGAATATGGTGAGATTTGGTGAGGTGATTTCACAAAACACTGTTTGATTGAATGAGACTGGGATGGTGTTGTGTCGGAAAAAAAAATGCATCCCCACAAGTCCTCTCCATCCCGGGGTCTGATTTTTCTACGGATGAGCTGATTTTCAAGTAAACAATGACCAATGTTCCCTTTAACAAATTTTTTCATATTAATTCAGTCCACTCGGAACCCTTAAAACAGATAAAAGTCTAATGAATTTCTTTTTGAAGGGGAAAATTGGCTTTTGGGAATTTTGTTCCTTTTCCAATTTCCCAAGAGGAATGTTTTCATCAAAGCTAAATCAATCCACTTTTGATAAAAGTAGTAGTACACTCTTATGTTGTTGCCTACTCTAATTGTATAAGGTTCCACAAGAAAAATAGTTGGATCAAATGACATCAAGCAAGCTCGTGTTGATATAATTTTTGCTACATTGGACGGAGAGCATTGTGTGTAGTTCAGACCAAGATAAACTTAATTATAGATATAATTAGATAAATGACAAGAATAATATGCTTATTGGGTTTTTGTTCTCTTTAAATGTTTTTTTTGCATGATCCTAGGTCATGTTGACATGGAAAAGCATAAATGTAGAACCAAGACTGGTGTGGGTATATATATTAACTTGAATCAAGATTGTTCTATTCAGTGTAACAATGATCAATTGGTTACTTAATTGCATTTCTTTCAATGCAAAATGAACACTCTGTTCAACTATAATAGATAGTAATTTCTCTCTAGGTTCCTAAAAATAGTAATTTCCATCTTAATAAGTGTATTGAAAGAAGACCACAACATACTCGTGATGCCCAATGAACATTAAAATTTGTGAATCCTAGTCATGATACAAGATATTTAAGTAAAGGGGTAAATACTACGTAGGTAGTTTATGTTACCAACATTTAATGAAAAAATGATTTGGGATTGTTGGGAGTTAGGACACACATTCAACTCATGGTGGTGTATGATCAGTTTGAGTGATTTACATCTACAAGATCCTCCCGATATCCTCATAGTCCCTGGTCATTTCAAACCACATGAAAAATACCTAGGGTTTAAATTCTTTGTAGGAAGAACAAATTTTACTAAAAACATTAGTCTAAAAATGAAATTGGTGCCTAATATTTTCAAAAAAAAATTTTTACAAACAAAACATTGTAAATACCTCTAATTAGGCTCTAGTTTTGCTAGTGCGGGCGGGATGGGGTCGATTTTTTCTGGTTCGAGAGAGAAATCTTCGCTTGAAGGGAGTGCGGGCGGAGGAAAAGTGATAACCTCCATGCCACCACAAACATATAAACTGGGGATTTGGGTGAAGGGTGTTTACCCAAAGGGGTGTTCATGAGAACACTCCTTCGAGAAAACCCCTTTCTATGGCATACATGGCACTTTCGTGGCTATGTTTCACTTCGGGTGAAGTGTGTTCACGCAAAGAGGATGTTTGCATGAACACCCCTAATTTCCAACCCTGTCCAACCACCTAGTCACATTTTTGGGACACAAAGTGGGACATAGTATTATGTTTTGACCGCAGGTGTCCTTGCCTTGTTGTATCTAGCTATAAAATTTATTTTGAAGGTTAATTTTGTATAGGTAGCTTTGTATATGTTCTTCCATAGATTAACCAACTAGATTGTATGGAGTGTATTTGTGAACCCAAATGATGTGTTGATGTTGTTTTGCATTTGCGATTCGTTTGACTCAAGATTGTTTATCAATTCATGAGTTCAAATTATTATAATAACAATAAAGTCTAATCAAAACAAATAAAATAAAATAAAAGGAATATAGAGATTTAAAATTTATACATAATAATGAGATAAATAAAACAAAAAGGAGAGGAAATATTAAATTTAATGTGTTTGGTGGAGAGTAGGTGTGAGCTATGGTAGGGCTTGGTGTGTTATAGAAGGAAAACCTTTTGTCATATTTTGTAGTCTAAATTCCCTAGTATGCATGTATGCAAAAGGTGATTTGATTATTTTGGAAGCTCACTAGTTTTTTTTGGTGAAACGATGTTAATGTTTTTTGAGGATGTGCATGTCATGTGTTGAAATGGAGATTTGGAGTAGGATTTTTATCAAGTGTTGAAGCTCCAACCGCCTGGTAGACGTATTGCAAAATGTGAAAGCATAGGAAAGGAACATGAAATGTTGGTTGAAGTATCAAAGAGATGTGAGCTCATATAACACCATGGTTGGAGGATATGCGCATATATATATATTTAAAATACTTGTAGAATTTTAAAGAAAATGTGTTTGGAAGGTGTAAGCCGTGTTCTACATCCCTTCCAATGATCCCGATTATGTTCATTTCCCTGGGCCATTTATCCAACGTTTCATAGATCCCATGTTTTTGTTTTGCTTGGAATACTTATATGCAATCTAGATACAGAAAAGGCACATAAATTTTTGACAAAATGTTTCAAAAATATGGTCGTGTGACTAACATTGATTGTTGGATCTATACAAAATGGGTTTGTTGAAAAAGCCTTATAACCTCTAATGAAAATGTGTTTAGCAAGTGTAAAGCCAAATCTTGCAACCTTTCTCCGCATCCTCCATGTTTGTGCCAAAATGAGAGCTTTTGAATAGGTATGGACCCACCAAAACATAATGAAAAGGGGATTTTAAAATTTTGTACTTGTTAGATCCTTTTTAGACATGTTTATAAAATGTGGATGCATATAATAGGAAAATGGATTGCTTGGGGAAAAAAAGGGTGTCAAAGAAATGTGATCTCATGTAATGTGATTATTGATGAGAAAATGGTGATCTTGTTAAGTCTTTAAGGCTTTTCAAAAAAATCTTTTCCAGATGTCATCTCATGGAATGTCATGGTTACAGGTATGCAAAAAAAAAGGTTTGTTGAAAATACCATATAGGAATTTAATCAAATTTCATTAAAGGTTTAAAGCCAAACTCCACAACTTTTTCTTGCGTCCTCCAAACTTATGCTTAAATGGGCTTTTGGAATAGTCTGTGGACATCCATCAAACAATGATTGAAATAAGATATTTTTTTAGATGTAAAAATGTGGAAACATAGCAAAGGAATGAGAACTATTTGACAATATGCATCGTGAATGAAGTCTCTTGGAGTGCATGGAAGCGCCCTGAGCACCTCTCAAACCCCATATCATTGATTAATAGGCATGGTTGACTCTATTACATCTAGCATGATTTTCACATTTTTAGTTTTCCTTCTAAGTGGTATTGAAAGTTAAAATCAAAGAGTATTTTTAAGGTTAATTAAATGACTTGTGTTATTCACAACATTAAAATTTACATTACTTAACTCTCAATTAGAATGAATATTTTGGGTCTTAAACTTCTCTCGAATCATATCATCAAACTATGGAAAACATAGATAATGAAATTAGATAAAGGTAACCTTTATAATAGTGAGTTGAACTTGAGTGTTCATTTAAACATGCCACTTGAACTCCTTTCAAAAATTTAATAAAACATAATTTGTAATGACACGTAAAACACCTCTGTATCTCCCATAGTGGGGAATTCAAGGTTTGACCATGTTCCTTGGTGACGTGGAATGTCACATCAACCTTTAGGATGACTTCAAATTCTCTTTTGACCATATAACATCACACATCTAGGAGCCCAGTTAACTATTTCACAACTTGAGAAAGATGTCAAAAGTTAAAAATTCATTTTGGTTTGGGCTCGTGATTTAGGGACCCATGTTGAGAAATGAAATTCTAACTCCACATACCTCTAGATTTTGACCATGAAAATTGCAAACAACCTTAGTTACAAGAAAATACTTTGGGAATAGTTTTAGAAGGGATTTTTTAGGCCCCTGGTCATTCGCAACAAGGCCGAATTGACACAATTATGATAATCAACTCCGGAAAGGTAGTCGTAGTTTAACCTTGTTCACCGTAAAAGATTTTCATCAAATTTGAGGGATTCATTGTATATATGTAAGGAGATGTAAATTTATGCATCATATGTTTGAGTCTTGTACATTGGTTTTGAAACAAAATATCCTAGCCACCTAAGATAAATTAGCCACTTTTGTAAACTTGCAATAAAAGATGGAAACTGTCATGAGACCCCATTATAGATTAATAATTATTGAGAGACCTTAGGGTATCTTCACATGATTGTATAGAACCTTTAGTTGTCACTTGTATTAATAAATTTTCTCTTTGGAAATGTGTTTTTCTCTCTCCTTTCTACATCTCTCTCTAAATCGGAAAAGAAATGAAACTGCAAATGTTTTTGCAATTATCTCTATACTACATATAAATTGTTTGATTTCATTTTTAATGGAAAATTATGCATATGCAAAAGATGTAACCTTGTAGGGTATTGACATGCCAACTTATTCCACATTGACAATGCTTTTGGTTGTAGGTATCCTAGACATAAGGAATCAGTAGTATTCTTATTATGTTACGATAACATACAACCCATTGAGATGAATACATTTATAAATTGAAAATAGTAACATTACTTGATTTGGATTGATAGAATATTATTGTTTGTTTTTACGAAATGATAACCATACTTGTATAGATATTATGTTGAGTTGTATCTGTTTGTGCTAGGTATAGAACTTGTATGTTATTTGTGGATAAGGTCGTAGTAATACTACTTAACTAAAATAATTATGTCTCGTATAACAATTTCCATGGTTAGGACAAAGTGGATGTATTCCTTTAGTGAACTATGAGTCTTTATAAAACACAATATGTTTGTCTACAAACACATACATAATGGTAAGGACTAAGAAAAAAAGATATAATAATATGGATAGTCAATACTTGTAAGTTTCATTATGGTTTTGGTATCATAGGTTATGAGAATGATATTAGTATAATAATAAAATTTGGCATCAACTAGCTCATAATAAATAGGATCACAAATTCAAGATATCGTTTTGAGCATGTATGTTAGTTGGAAAAATGACATGAAACTACCTTATAGGAATTGCAAATGGATAAACCTTTTGGATGATGTCCTAAGAGACAATCATGAGTACCCCAAATTGTAAGCCTTGTGAAGGAATTTTTACCACGTGTTAACTATATGTTTTCTTCTAAATTTGGAGTCAAATAGAAGTTTTCTATCCTATATTAACTTGAGAAGAGAAGTGTATGATTAGTGATAAATTTCTCTAAAGAACCTACAACTTACCTTCGATATTTGTACACAGTCACTACCCTCTCATGCATACCCTATAAGAATAATAATAGGTGTTGTAAGTGTGTAACTATGTATGACGAATGGATTCTATGTATTGGTTTAGCTATGCACTAAATGTTATGAGTAATCCCATTAAGGCATTATATATAAAAGTGTTATCTTTAAAAGTGGAAAGGGAGTACCTTTGAATTTTATGTAGGTTTTGTGAGATAGGGATGTCTAAATATTCTAGTATTAACTTGTAGTAGTGCGTAGAGCCCTTGAGTGCAAATGGAAATACATTAAGACCTAGGACCTCTTAAGAGGTTAATTGGTGAATGAAATATATAATAAACCTTGTCTATCAAAATTGTATCCCTAACATGTTGATCTTAGGAGTAAAGTGAAAAATGGAATCTATCCCCTTTAACTCAATGTTAATCCTTTTCATGTTATTAATGATAATATGATTTTTCCTTGTGGGAACATGTAATTCAAAAACGTGATCTCCTTACTTGAACACGAGTCTTATGTGACTCATGTGTATCTTAAAAATTTTCCAACCAATTATTGAATATAGAAGTTAATTACACAAGGGGAATAAATGAAGTGTACTCTAGTGAGTGGAGGTTTAATTGAAAAAGAATAGAAACTTTAATTTTTCCTTTTAAATTTAAATTTTCCTCTTAAATTCATGTTAATTCCTTCGTATGTACTAAAATTAAAACAAAATGTCATCTCACATGATTTTTAGGAAACAAATCTAACTTTGAGAGTGAGTGTTATGAGACTCGTATGTGTTTAAAAATTATTCTAACTAATAGTTGAGTTATGAAAATTAATTGCAATAGAGAATGAAACCAAATAAAGTGTACTCCTTGTAAGATAAAATTTAAATGAAATGAAGAATACATATTTTTGAGGATGAGAATATATGCCTTTATACGTTAAATGCTCTTCAAATATATAAGGTTGAACAAAGGAATTTAATTGTAATAAAGATGTAAACCATGAAAATGATGTGCATTGTGGAACATGTCTATCTTTAAGTTCTTATTTGTGGTTGGGTCATTGTATTGTGTTCATTCGTTTGATCAAGTATGTCATTAGTGTGCATCTTGTGTTATTATGTTGTATTCATGTTCTTCATGTTGGGGTGAAATTTCATCATTTTTATTGGAGGAATAAGGTGTTGTTAGTGAAGGGAGGAATAAGGAGTGCGTGTTTTTCCTTGGAGGAACCAAAGGGATGGAGGATTTGTTCTAGTTGAGGGAAAAGTGGGTTATAAACCAGGTAAAGGGATACATGTTTAATTGCATGCTTATTTTCTTTATGTGGAGGAACTAAAAACTTATGGCCCATCCCTTAGTGGAGCAATATGTGGTAATTGCAATGGATATATCTCCCCATTGCAAGCCTCATAGATAGGTTTGGTAGTGTGAGTCATCTCTATGTATGGTGTTAATCAAATTCTCATCCTATTATATGTGTAGGTCATCTTTGGCTCCTAATCTAACACCCCCAAGAGGGGATAGGTCTAGAGGCATGGGAGGAGGGGGAGGGCCTACCATGTTTTTTTCATTTTGTAGATGGGGATGGGGATCTCTCCCCCATCAAACCAAACCATAGCCTACTTTAGAGTGACATGGAGGCACGTGACATAGGGGTGTGGTTGTCCGCCTACTACTTTTGGCTCTGCTTAGGTCGGGGTGAGAGAACTCGAGGTGCATCCTTAAAGAGGAGGGATTGGGAGCGATCCCGAAACCTCCAAACTTGGTCAGTGGGTCAATCAAAGGCTAGGTGCAGCAACTTAATGAAATTTTAACTCGAAATATTGGTCATGAATCACTGTAAACACCTTAAAAATCTAACACAAACTACTAGACACAAATATTCTTTGATCTCAATATCAATCCCTAAGATTTTGCATGTATATTTATGCGTTGATGTTAAATATACTTTAACAATGAATGACAATGCATAAATAGTTGAGGTATGCAGATTCAATGTGTATATCACCTACGAGATATCATGTGGGACATGCCATGAAGATGAAATCTGTAGGATGTATAAGGTTACACATGGTAATTTGTGAGAGTTTATGAGGTGGGGATGGATCTGTAAAGAGGAAGAACCTAGAAACTAGATAATATGAGGTGATCAAAAAGTATGTTTACCATCACACTTGTAAGAAATCTTGATCATTTCCTAACATAGTTTCAAGATGAATGAATGTTTCCTAGTCTAATTTGTCACAAAGAACCTCCAAGGAAGAAAAATAACCTAACAATCCTTGGTAGTTTTTGCTCAGTCCCATAATACTTGAAACACCATGTGTGAGATATGATAAATGATAAAAAATAATGGGACCCCAAGATCAACAAACATATCACCCGCCATGATTGATAGCAATAATTTTACAAGCTCTAAGGATGATACCCCAAAGTACCACTGAAGGACACCATTCTCTTCACCATCCAAACCAGTTAACCATCAACAGGGTGTTAACATATAAGTTCTTATACATAACCCACACAAGATTCATAAGGAAATCATACATCACCCAACTTCCAAAATAAGTTAACAAAGGAGCATGAAAAAATAATCGCAAAGTAAATTTTTTTAACATACCCATTTATAGGAAGGACAATGGACACATATACAAATTCTCTCAAAGTCTACTAAAGGTTATATAGTTGAAACCATCTTAGCATGAATAACAAACAAATGGATAGTCTAATAATGCTTACACAAAAAGGTGTGGATTCCCATAGTAAAATCACACATCGATTCTCGTGAAGCGCCTTTGAGGATTTTTTTACTTTACCAATAAAAACCCATCCTTCTCCTTACCTTGAAAAACCATTTATTCTTATACAACATTATCCACATCATGGTTTAAGTGAATATTCCAATGGAATTTGATTTATTCATTCCTAGGAAATCCTTCATAACCTACTTGGAATAATAGGGAATATTCCTCCTTGACAACCTTCAATTTTGTCTCATCCATGCCCTATCACTATCATGCCAACACGACCAAGTGAAAATAATTATGTGTCATACCCATTGCTGATTTGATTTTCCACCTAAGACCAAATTGTGACAGGGGAAAATAAAGGCATTAAATTTATAAGACCTTTATTTAAATATATGAACATTTAATCACCTCTCGGGATATGCCTTTTTGTGAATGATTTTCTTTAATTTACTCGATTTGTGTTAATTGATCCAGAGGGATATGAGAATTAATGGTAACACAATGGATTGTACACTCCAATCTAGATCAATTCACATATTTAAACACAACCTATTACTCTAATAGGTAACAAAAATTATCCCAAATTCACTAAACCTTTTCATATTTCATTCCTGTGCATCATCCCCCACCATGGAATCACCAATTTTAGGATTAAATCCCTTAGGTAACAAAATTTAAAACCTACACGAGGTTTTTAGTTAACTAGGCCGAATAAAGCCATTATTAGGCTAGTGTTCGAGTGTCCTAAACATTTGAGCCAATCATCCGGAGGGCTCTTCTCATAAGGTACTAGTTTTTTCTTTTCTCGAACCAACTAGCTGAAATATGCGCATCCTTCCCTATTTTTCAAATCTTATACTTCCATCTCCTCCTTACCAAACATCACCTAAATACAGATCACTAAAACACCAATGGTCCCATCACCACCCTTGATTCTATGACAAGAATATGCATATATATAGGCCTACTATACTCCTTCTCTATTAGAAACATAGCTTCCTAACTCGACCACAACATCAACACCAAAGAAGGGAAATCTACCCCTTGCCAGCGAATGGATGAAATAGAGGAGTGGTTTTCTGCTTTAGAAACCACCATGGTTGAATTTTAGGTTGCGGTGATGGTTAGGATCCTCCCCTAACAAAGCATAAGACCATCCATAATTATTTAATCAACGAAGTTGCACAAGTCCCTACAACTTGAGCCTCCACAAGTTAGGGCTCCAAAACTTATACGAAAGGGGGCTCCACCTCCGTGAGTAGGTGAACTCACTTAGAGAAAGACATAGCTCATCCAAATCATAAACAAGTCACATGTCATGATATATAGTTAATAGTGAAAGGCATGTTACGTAGCTTAGCCAACGACATTCAATTTGTGTTCAATATCGTAGCTCATGAGGAATTCATGCACCACAAGGAATACCTTCTAACATGCTAGCCACTACTCCCGGGAGAATTCATGGATGTTGATAACTAACTTGTTTTCATACATGTAAAATTTGTTTCTTTTTTTCATATGTACTATCAAGGACAAGGGCCCCTTTAATAAAACCCCATTTTGTTCAAATAAAACACTATTTCAAATTTGTTCACTTTGATTTTTGTTTATGAAATATCATCTTCTCTTGATTCAACATTTATTTTTACCCTTTAAAAGATAATAATTCACCTTAAATTCCATATATTCTACCACAAAATGAACCTACAAAATCCACTTCTTCGAATGATACGAGTTACTACATACATGACCTAATAACTCGCCATGAATTCTTAATTAAAATTGGGCCTTGCCACTGAAAATAAAGCATCCTTATAACTGCATTATATGAGGGAACATGAAAAATATACCAAATACCCATCCAAATGAAAGAATGGGAGTCTAGATTGTAACAAAAATTTCAATCAACACAAAAATAAAAGGTAACGAAAAATAAAAAATTAACTCCGGGTCCCGAATAACTTCCACGTGCCAATTTGGCCAAACACACTCCTCCAGTGCCTTAAAATAAAATTAACAGTTTGCACATACTTACAAGCATACGAAATATCTTGACTTTATCGTTCTAACCGCCCACTCTATATTTTTTTACGCAAACCACGAGGACGGGAACTTAACCCGCACTTTACATAAATAATTAAAAGATACAAAATTCATATTTGTAACTTTCTATGGCCTCCGAGCCTTTGTAAAATATCCCTTTCATAGGTGTTGAGGAGGAAAGCGTAGTTTACACAAAACATGTCATTTTGAAAAATTTGGTCAAATGTTATGGGAATCATATGAAGATATCATCTGCCATTACTTTCAATCTTCTAAAAAATAATTTTCGAGAAAAGAGTACAAATAGGTAGGCCAATAATTCATAAATGGGTTTAAAGGATTTAACAAATATTAAAAACATGGGAAAATGAACAAGGAACCGATTTGAAAATAGGAACAAATGTAATGACATAGTCGCTAAAAGGGAATGATAGTTATGGGCACTAACACCAACTCCGGCTTAGGACAGACTCCCCTATGGATGTCAAAGAACACCAAAAGTAACAAATTGAGAAGAAGGTGAGATGCCTATCCATGAGGAAAAGGAGTCCAAAACGTGAATCACTACCAAAGCACAATACGCAGACAAAGTGAGAAACATAAATGGCCACAAAATAACAAAATGAACAAAACAGAAACAAAAGAAACATTGGAAAAATATTATACATTGTACACCGAACTACCGCAGCTCGGGGGACCCAAAAGTTCCATTAAAAACCACGAACCGCATGCGATGTGTAAATTTCAATCCAAATGTAATAACCTAGCTAGTTTTTATGGGAACAATATTTAAGGTGATCATCGAAACAAAAATCATCAACCACATGTTCCTTTCACAACAAAATCACCCAAGGTCACAATGAAAATACCATTAATTGTATGCACAGATGTTTCATATCCAACTTGTGGGGCATGTTGATTAATAATTTTCTCGCTTCACATATCTCGAATATGACAACTTCGAGATATTACAGTATTCATAAAAATGCTCAATATATTTTTGTCCTTCATATTTGGTCAAGCTAGGCTCCAAAAAGTAAAAAGAAAATAATAATAAAGAAAGTTTAATTGTAGTTGGCCTCATTTAAGAGCCCCAAGACTAGACACCACCCTCTTATTATAAATAAAGGTTGTTGGCATTAGTTTAGGACATGTTTTGGTGATTATTCTTATCTTGGTGAAAGTTGGCTAGTGTAGCCCTTTTACTCTCTCTCAAGGATGAAACCCCTTGGGTTGAGAACCTCATCCAAGGATGAAAACCCTTGGTTGGGAAACTTGTGAAGGACGAAAACCCTTCATGAGTTTTTGGTGTGCAAGCTGATTTGAAAAGTAATAAAGTATCTTTCTCTTGCATGTGTGGTATTTTGGTGCAATATTATATTTGTTTAGAGTGGAGCGACCTACCTTGGAGTGGAATTTTGGTATGTGTGATGCTAATTTGGTAAATCTGAAATTACTAGCTTGTTCTTCATAATTTATAAGGCCAATATCTTGAGTTTCATGAATTTTGGAGCTTTCTAAGTTGAGTTGTGAATTTTTAAAGTAACACTGCAAACAAGGGTTTCGTTGAAATTCATATCTCCATATCTAGGGTATTAAAAATCAGATTTCTTTCATTATATGATTGTTTTTATATATCATAATTTTAGAGACTTAAGTGGAGCTAATTGGAAGGGTTTTGAAGGCACAAAGGTGGGGTTGAAACCCCCAAACAAATCGCTTCCCTAAAATAGTGTTTTATTTGTAGGTTTACAAGTTTATAACGACAACTCAATAATCTGATTTGTGAGCTTTTGGCATAAAAAGGACATTACAATGGTATCAAAGCATTATCCTCCCAGACTTGTGAAGCATGGAGAACAAGTCTCAAGGAAGGATAACATGATATATCTGGATAGGATTTCCCTAACCATCCAAAATATGTATGGTGGTGGTTCAATTAAGGATTGATAACTTGATAGTAACATCTCCAACTCTTCCGGAAAATATGGGTGATGCCCTTTCATTTAAGGATTTTGTGGAAATAGAAAATCATAGAGTTAGAATTGGCACAAGGCATAATGCCCAAACCTCAACAAAGGGCCATGGTAGAAAGGTCTCAACCATTGAGGGAAGAAAAACCTTCATTGTGAAGAAGCAAGTTAAGTGCATGTGGCGGATCAACTACAAGATGGAAAAGTCATGATGAAGATCGAAGATGCAGCTTCTTTTTATAGCCACCCTTCTAAGGGGGAAAAAGAGCAATATATCCATCATGTTAAGGAGGAAGAACCATTGCAACAACACTTTAAGGTGATGGATCATCCCTTGGGAGCCCTAGAAGCACCTACCACCAATGCCAAAGGTGTGAACCCCGGACTTATTTTCCTTACAATCCTATAAAAGCACAAGAAGAGGAAGAAATGGCTAAGCAAGAACCAAGAAAAATGGAAGGTAAAGAATTTTTAATTGTTAATAATATTCCCTTGAATTCTAATGGTTGCATGTGGAAAAATACTAAGGGAACTTGGGAGCATGAGCAAAAGGATGAGGGGAAGCTTGAGGAACAAGAGGATGAAGTGAATAGCTCAAGCAATTCTCATATGACAATAGAAGATGGAGTCATTGAGAAAGAAGATTCGGTGGTCAAGAGATCTAAGGCCATGATACTAACACCCATTGTTGTCCGGAGAGTCAACATTATGAGGTAATTAATGATCATTGTTTGGTTAATGTTGATGATATTTTAGCATGTGATGAATCTAGGGCTGAAAAGAAGGGTGATGAGCAAGAAGGGGAAGCGAAAGGAATGGTTGGAACCCATTTCTTATAATCTCAAAATGAGAATCAATACTAAAATCATCATACTTATCATCACTCAAATCTCCCACAAATGTGTGTATGCGAGATCCCCTTCGAGGGTAAAATAGTCATTTCACAAGACACATAATCACCAACTAAAGAATTGGCAACAACATCCAAGCACTCTTCTCCTTCCTGCACCAAGGAAGCATGATTTGTTTGCAAATGGACATTACTCTCTAAACATGAACTTCCATGTTTCCGCTCTAAGAGCCCTAGTAAATATTTACATTCAACCAATTGATCGGGAAATGATGATACATTCACATATAAAAATGGCTCTATAAACAAGTCGACACTTTCTTCTTTAGAAGAAAAATACATTCCGTTAGATTCGACTTCCGTAATCCAACGCAATATGTTTAAAGTGACCAACGTCCAAAATGAAGTTAGTATGAATATCTTCAACGTGGTGGTTGACTTATTAGATCTTGAATCAAACTAAAGAGCTGAACCATGCACTCTAAGGTCAATAGAGTATTTGAGGTTTGTCTTCAAAGGATTCAAATTAAGCTCACTTTTGGTTTACCCTCTAAGTTGTAATCCCTTTCATGTCCTACCAATGCATCAAGTAACAAACACCTACCTTCCCGTGGAATATTTCCCTCATCATTATTAACAATCATCTCATTTCATACGCGAGAAGATTCAAGACTTAGATAATTGTGACCTTGGTCTAACTCCATTATACCATTACCCTCCAAAGGAGAATAACATACTTTCATGAGAACCTACAAAAATTCATTCATTTTTAGCACAAAAATATCGATTGAAGATACCTTGCTCCTAAAAACTATATGATTTCCTAATACATAGTTGCCTTCAATGCTTAACTCATATTTCACACTATTAACCAAGCCATACCGCCCAATGGTCACTAGATCCTCACCATCACTTCTACCATAGGATGGAGCTTCACTATTTAGGTCAATACCTTTACTTTATCAGCCAATTTTGACTTCACAAAATTATAAAAAAATGGAAATTTTGAAATTTTTCAAAAGTGTTACCTTGAGTGATTCATTGCCCTCATCACCTCATTTTTGTGATCGTTTTGGTCTTCATTTCATCCTTTTCAGGAAAGAACTCCTCCCGCCAGGCTTTAAATCACATTAAAATACATTAAAATTAATTAATTAATATTTAATTAATTAATTGCTCTTTGTTTGATAAAATTAATTTTTAAATAACTTGGGAGTATTTAATTAAATAAATATTAATTAAAAAATTCATTCGACAAATTTTTATTAGATTCCGGGGAAGTAAGCTTATGCTTCCAACTACTGGGAATGCCAATTTGGCTTCCCGAACCCGGATTTCCCTTTTCTGGCAATCTTCTTTTAATTTCCCGCTTGTGGGATTTTCTCCACCAATTGCCAAATCATGGATTGGCTAACGGGCAAGAAATTTCCCAATTTCCCACATGGGGAAATTGAACGGGATTGCCAGCCCACTTTGCCATTCCCATTGGCAATTGGCCGTTGCTTTCCCCATTTCCCCCTGGCACTTAATTCCACTACCCGGGAAGAGAGGAAGTTGGATTAATCCTCATAACTTCCTCCATCAAACTCGTTGGAAAGAGTCATGCGAAGCTTTCCGATTGCTTCTTATTTCTTCTGAAGGACATAATATTTTGTCACATCCCACAATACTGCGAATGCCAAGTAAGAAGATTTTTGTATTACAGAGAAATCCACGCCTGAGAATACACACAAACAAAGAAGTAAAGAAGGAACAGTTTTTCCAATGCCATTGTGAAGGAAATACAAAAAGATCATTACCCACGTTTTTGAAGAGGAGCTGTCCAAAATTAAAAAAAAAAATTTCCCATGCATAGCCTTTCAAGGAAAACTCAAGAAGAAGAGAAATCATTCTCACGCCTGAGGATAGAAGGATAGCAAATGAAGTTTAGGATTTCAAGCAGCCCACCAGAGTTGTCCACGCCAAGGAGAGAGCAACATTAAAGAGCCATAAGAAAAAAAATCCCAAGCAAAAAAGCTTTCCACGCATGAAAGGGATAAGGAGGTGAAAGACCAGCTCCCACGCAGGGAGAGAGAAAGATCATTACCCACGTGAGGTAAAAAAAGAGGAAAGCAAATTAATTCCAAGCCAAAAAAGAATCTTCACTCGAAAAGCCAAGAAAGTCAAAAAATCTAAATCCACGTAGCCTATCAAAGGAAAAAGATCAAACATGTTGGTAAAATACAATCCAATCGACAAAAAGCCATTTTGAGATGTCCACACATGCACAAGGAGAAGACAACAACTTTCTCTTGCCAGGGGTAAATTCTGTTTGTGATCCACGTTGTCAAAGCATTGGAAGAGGCGACCAGGAGGAGACACACTAATTTTAGCAAAGCCCACGCATTGGGCAAAGGGGAAGCTTTAAATTCATACATATACCCAAAAACATTTTCCACGCACTCTCCAAAAGCTTTTCCATGCATTCTCTAGGCCAATCCATGCATGAGGAGAGGGGGAGGACAGTCCAAGAACATAAAGATTTGCCATGCAATAAAGTTTAAGTCTCCACACATTCATCTAGACATGTTTCCAAGACTACATTAGCAAAGGAGAGGATAGTTTTTCCACATTAGCCTAAAAGCTAACCAAGGAGGAAGTTTTTCCACGCGCCCATGAAGGAGGAATCCACACATTGAAAGAAAAGGCAAAGAAATAAAAAAATAATTTCACGTGGAGGGTAAGGAGGGCAATTTTCCACGAGTAAGGAAAAGAATTTCATGTTAGAGAAATGAAATAAGAAAGCAAAAAAAAATTCCAAAAAATCAGGAGAGGACAACAAATTCCCACGCACATGTCCACATTCTACGTAGGAATAGAAACCAGTGAAACAATAATTTTACCACGCACTTTCCAGAAGGAAAGCATAGAGCAAATCTCCACGCATGCAAGAGTGATATCTCGCATTGTAGAAGCTAATACAAAGACAACGCATTGAGATGATTCAAATCTCAATAAAGTTAGCGGAAATAGTAAATTTAAAATATTAAAATGGGGATTTTTTTAATTAATTAAAAAATATATATCATTATTGCCTGATTTGGAACTCGAGCTTAGTCTCGATATTTTTGTATAGGCATTTTTAAAGAAAATTGTAATTCGGGGACAATTATTATTATTATTATTTTAATAATAATAATAATAATAATATAACGAGTCATATTTTTCTTGCATCGACGGGGTTTTGGAGACTGAGACCCGGCCCCATTTGCGTTGTTTTGTGTGCCTGAGTCATTCTTTTGTAAAATTCATAATGGCTGAAAAATCTAACAAATCTGTGGGGAGATCGAGGAAGCCAATGGAGAAATCAAACAAATCCACCCTGAAGTATGAATTTCAAGGAATTATCCCTCCTAGTTCCATTAAGTCAGCATATGACAACATCACTGATACAAATCTGGGTCACATCAATGTGCAATAGTTTTGCGAGTGGGTGAAAACTGAAGGCAAAACCATTTTCTCATATAGACTTTACCATAGTGGTCTACCCCAAGCAGCAACATTTCTGTCTCGGTGTAGTGTCCTAGAATTGGTTATTGCTTTGCGGAGCATTATGACCCTGAGAGATGAGGAATTTTTAAAGATAATCATGAGCCTTTCCTCTTAATCACAGAACACATTGAGGAATTGCTCGGCATACCCGACTTTCCGAGAATGCGGATATCACTCGCCAATCAACACAAGAATTCTGGGATGAAGAACCCCTGAGATGGAGCAAGATGGTTAACAACAATTGGTTAGTAACCAAGAGACCTCAAATTGATAGGCTTCCCAAAGAACTGTACCGCATTGAGTTCGTGGAAGAAATCGGGGACATGATCACTCTCCTAAGTCGAGTTTTTGGTCTACCTTCTGCTAGGATTTTCCACCCATGGATGTATCAATTTATCTGTATCATCCTAGCCAAGAAAGAGTTTGTGGATTGGGCCACCATCATCAGTAACACCCTTCACAAACAATTGATAGAAGTTAAGATGACTGGATGCTTCTACATGACATCGTATTTGACTTATGTGGTAGCAAGAAGAAATCTATTTTTGGGACTTGAAACGAGAGGAGTCATGGGGCCATCAAACAGTGTTTTTCATTATTACCCTCAACTCAGTTTCAAAAATAGTTCTCACCATTTTAGAAGAGTCAACGATGCATTCACCTTCCGCGTGATCCGAACTGAATCGGAATACTGAGGAAAGGTTTTCTAAAGAAGCCATGAGTGTCATTTCCCAATGGGGAACCTGGTTTATTCAATTTTCATCTTTTTCCTACATTCACGTGAGTGGCTTTGCTGGTACCCCATGGAAACTTCCTAAGTACGTCAGTGATAGATGGGCATTAATGGAGCTGGTGTGATAATTATTCCAAGTTCACTGCCTTCTTAGTGACAAGCACCATTCAGGAATTCATTTCCCAATCCAAATCGGGGAATACCAATGTCCAAATCTTTTTAGTGCACAACTCATGGAAAAAGAGTTCGCTCTCATAACCATCCATCCATATGTGAAGAGAGCCCAGTTTGATATCAATGGATATATGTAAAAGATTCTGGGAGAAAAGTACCAACATAATCCTACCATGGAAGATTTTTGGGCTGCTTGTTCGGATGAACATGAGGTAAGAAGACGGGAGTACTCTCACCTAACACTTGCTCAGATCAAGGCCTTCCGCATCAAGAGTCCTCCCGATTCATTCATAAATGATGATGAGGATGTCATTGATCCCTCATATGATGCCATTGCCTTTACCCCATTGCCTCGAATCGACTGGACCAAAAGAGATGAATTTTCTCTTGATGGCAAGAACCAACCAATTATTGAAAGAAGCATATCTTGGTATGACAGAGAACTTGCCAAATTGCAATCAATTCCAGATCATGTTTCGGGATCACAAAAATTGCCAATACGAGGGGGCCTCCATTTGACCAAAGTCTCTTCTCGATCAACCTCATTACCATCCAATCATACACAACAAGCAAGAAAGGAGTGGTTGCCAAAATCCACTTTGCCAAGTAACGTGTCACAAGGAGAAAGATCTAAAGATCCTAACCCCAAAGAAGGAAGAGAGCGTGTGTCTAGATTTTCTACCTCGAGTAGAGATTCTTCTACCCACATCATTAATAGTGCTCAGAAGCTAGTAGAAAATGATCCTCAGCCATGCTTCAAACAAGCATCCACTCAAGTGCAGGTAATTCAAATATCAAACACTTCGGAGCATGTAGTTCATGAAGGGATTTCCCAAAATCTCCCGAATAATTAGGAAGTGGATATTGAGGTTGTTTCTCCTCAAATCGAGGTCGTAGATAGGATTCAAGAAGGATCTCATGATGTTGAGAATAATGAGAATATTGATTCGAGCTCTAGGATTTTGTATGCTGAAATAGTGAATGATACTCCTTCTTGGGTTGATTCCGAAGTAAAGAAAAGGAAGAGAGTTGTCAAGCCAATTGACATTGATTTTGATGCCCTTTTCAAACTTTTGAATGATGCCATTCCTAAGAAGCCTAAGGTGCTTTCTCAAATAATGGTGGATAATGATGGAAACAAATTTGCAGACCTTGCCATTCCACAAGTGGATAAAGAGCGCGATGCTATGACACCTGCCGACTATGAAGTTTCCAGACTTGGACTTGGAAGATCTACATTAGAAAGTGACATGGTGATGGCTCGAGATTCAATTGATATCGTGCTAAAGAGACTTGAGAAATACAAGTCTCAAAACTCTCACTCAAGGCCGAAAAGAATCAATTGGTGGAATATGTTCAACATTTGATAAATCCCATATCATCCACCTTCCCAGTACCTGATGCAGTGGCTGCCCCAGATGAAGATACTCTCAATTTTTCAAAGGAAATAAACACATTGGGCCATGTCACTAAAACTTGGCTTTCAGAGATTCTCGTTTTAGGCAGGGGATGATCAAGACCATGTTAAGCTTCATGAAGATGTCAGTGCGTATCTTGATCCAATTCTTTCTTTCAAAGAAACTTTTGTTTCTACTATATCAAATTTGGATGAGATATTGCCCAGTTTATAGGAGATGACAAGTATGGAATCTTTAGTTTTAGCTATTGAAGGAATTCTCGAATTTGAACATCGAGGGACACGTTTTCTTTGGTGTCTGCATCTCAAATCAAGAAAACACTTCTCGAGGATTCTATGATCCATTATGAAAGCATGTGCAATGAAGCCTTCACTTCACTCTCCTTGATTCAGGAATTCATGGCTGAGATTCCTTGTAACCTCGTAAATGAGCATAATCAAAGGTGTTCATCGGAGCAGGTGGAAGAACAATTTTCACAATTGTTTAAGGACATGTACACTCCCGCCAACAATTTCTCGTCAGTTTCCATGGAGCGGTGCATCAAATTAAAGAACTTATTTGAGAATGCTCAATCCAAAATTGTTAATTTAAATGATATGCCAAGTAGAATTCTTGAATTGTAGGTATTTTGTGAGGCTATTCTTCGACCAAGTGAACCTCCAGAAGAAGAAAAGATGTTTGAAACTTTAGGAAGGTTTAGATCCTTTCAACTGGCAAAAGCGGCAGATCCTAATTTCACCGGTGGTTCAGGGAGTTGATTTTCTTGGTATCTAACGAAGTGGGAGAGTCCATTTCTCATACGCTTGAGATAGGTGGACCCCATTTCAATGGATAAGGCACTGGTTATTATTGTATATTTTAAAAGGTGTTGTTATTTGTTTTCGGGAAACTATGGATATTTTAAGTAATTTCTATTTTTGAGTTGTCTTTAATAAAGTTGTTGAAAAAGTCAAAGGTCACTTAAGTGCCTTATTTAATGATCATGTAAAACCCTAACTACTTTGTAACCAACTTTTGGGTTATAAAAGGAAGTGAGGGGCTCATTTGTAAAGGGTGACTTTGAGAGAGGAGAAGAAATACTTTTTTGTGCAAGCTTTGTTTTAGGAAGAAACTTTGTGTTCTTTTGTGAAAACATTTTGGAGTTAATGAAATACGAACTTTGTGTCTCATTCATTGTCTCTTGTAACATTTGATGTTCTTATGTTCATTAGATGTTAGGTGTTTGAATCTTGCATGCAAATATTATCTTTGATCTTATTGTCAACGTTATTAATCGGTTGTTCTAGTTCACAGTGATCAAGCTCTGATTATCTACTTGCTCATGTGTGTTCCCTTTTACATGTTCTTGTTTGGCTAACTCAAACTCCATTTTATTTGTGTTGGTTATTCATCTTTCCTCTTCATGCAATATTAGGCTCTGTTTTTACCTAACTCTTGCATGTTCTTTCAGTTCATTCCATTCCACTCCTTTCCTTCATTCCATTCCATCTCCCTCATTCACTTTTCTTTCCATTGATGTTCCAAAACACCCCCACATACAATTTTGAATGTATAGATGTAAATACAGTTTTGGTTTTCAATAAAGGCAGCCTCACCTTCATTGAGGAGGGACTTCATTCCCACACTGTTGCATGTCATTTGCATGCATGCAAATCCATATGCTAACAATTTTTGGTGACTCTCACTGGGATTTAGGAATCGTTAACCAGTGCTTGGTTAAATCTTTATGACTATCCCCTCTGCACAAGCTCCAGTTCTTCAACCGAACCTTGTGCCCGATGAAGATTTCCAAGGAGACATTATTGCCAACCTTTGAATAGTAGCTTGGGAAAACCGTGAAAGCTTGTAGCAATTTGTGGTTGTTGATAGAGCCATTGACAGAGAAATCTACATCGAAGACCTTAGAAGAAGAGCACCCGCACTTGTGGCCAGAAGACCTCCTGGACACATGTTGATCATTGTTCACCGACGCGGTCCTCTTCCACCAAGGTAATAAGTTATATGACTATTACAGGTAACCCACCTATCTTGCAACCAAATCTTGTTTTTGCAGATACTCAAGAAGACATATCATCATATTTGAGGCAAGCTATTTGGGAAAAGCATGAAGTAACTATCATTTTCATCTCACCGCATCAATACTAGATAATGAAGAAGAGAAAGCCATGAGAGTTGCTAGAGTTATTCAGTGCACAAATAGCTCAAGAAAGAGAGTGAAGAGAAAAGGCTAGAGCTGGTCGAAACACGCCAGTGATCCCTTCACAATAAAGATTCCAAACTGGAAGGAAAGAGGTTTACGTGAGGAGAAAAAGCTAAAGGTCGATCTGACCCCACTTTTGACTTTCAAGGAAAATTTGGTTTCAAGTTATCTCCTCCAAAGAAGAACACACCTCGTAGATCTGCAAGCCTTGCATCAAGTCCTGAAAGAATAAGCAAGGAAGGAATCACTACTAGTCAAGCACTTGTCCTTGCTCACGTTGTTTTACCTTCGCATACCACCTTTCCCAAAATGGCAAGTCAATGTACCATGGGGAAATGCCATAGGCCCATTGGCCTTACCTGCTCGACATGAACTCCCATGAGGATCAAGAAAGATTCTTCCCAAGTTCGATGGAGATGGGAAGATGTCACCAGATGACCATATTCTATGCCTTTTTCATGTATGTGCTATTTTTGATAGAATATGAAGATGTTGCTATTCATCTCTTCATCAAAACATTGCATGATGTTGTTGCAGATTGGTTTCATCATCTACCCAATGGATGTATCACAAATTGGAATGATATGAAAACTAAGTTTGAAAATCGATTCAAGATGGCAGAAGATGAACATGCTCTTCTTGCCCAACTATCTCAGGCAAAGAAAGAGCCAACAGAACCCATGAGGAATTTCGTGGCTAAATTCAACAAAATGGTGAACAAAGTTCCCTTGTTGGGATTCATCCAAACCTTGATGGACAAAAATGTTTCTTTATTAACGCACAACAACCAGAAGTGTGCTATCAGCTGAGAAGGGCTAGGTGGCTACTTTGGAACTTGCTCAATCTTTGGCCATAGAAATTGAAGATGACTTAATCATGGCAGGAAAATTCAAGAAAAATTCCCTCAAAGGAAAGAGTCAAGAAACCCCCAACACTTCAGAAACTATACTCACTAAGTTGGCTAATGATGTGTTGGCTTTGAAAAAGCAAGTTGCTCAAAGTAGTAAACCTGCTACTCCTTACAAAGACATCCCGAGAAAAGGATACGTTCCCAACAAAGCCAGGATTAGGTGCTCCAACGAGGCTTGCTATTGAAGCAGCTCCCGCAACTAATTCAAAATGTGATGTCATTGAAGAAAGTGATGATGAGATTGAAGTCATCGAGGTTGATGAGGAAGAGCCAGATTCTGAGACATCTGAACCTGAAGTTGAAGATCCTGAGGGGGAAAGTAATAATCATTTCTTTGAGTATCATTTAGAGGAAGAAGATGAATACGAAGAAATTATAGAAGATATGAATAGTCAATCCTTTGTTGTCTTCACGCGCTCTCAGAAAAAGGAGTAGGATACCACTAAGGTGGGAGATAAAGAGGTTTCCAAGGAAACTCCCAAAGAATCCAAGACAAATGAGGCTCCTAAAGAGTCCAAGGTGACTGAGGTTTCAAAGGTCAAAACTATCTTAAAGAAAGGAGGGCCTTTGTTAGATCAATCAGTTGGTAAACCAACTATGAAGAAAGCTTCTTCTTCCACATCAGTGTCAACCAAGCCCGAGGCCAAGGTCAAAAGTGTGCCATCATCAAGTTCGAAAGAACTTATATCTGAGACATCAAGTACGGTTACTTTGCCTAAATTTGATATCATTGATCATATCAATAAAACAAAAATTTCCATGTCACAGGCAGAGTACTTGAAGTCCAACAAGGATCAGCTGAGAAATTGGTCCAGTTTATCAAAGGTGACTCTACTATTCATTCCTCCAAAGGAATTCTAAAAACTCCCAAAGATGGGAAAACTCAAAATATTATGGTGGCCACTACACCTTCAAATGAAAAGATCGAACCTTTCTTTGTGTCCTTTCTGATCAACGAATGCAAATTAAGTAATTACATTATAGACTCTGGAGCCTCAGATAATGTGATGCTAGCAAAAGTAGCACATGCTCTTGGTTTGACTTGTACGAGAACATTCGGATCATGTTACTCCATGGAAACCAAGCAAGTTCCTCTAATCGGAAAATTAAAGACGCCCAAATGGTTTTAGCCCAATTCCCTCAAAAGCGAGTTAAGGTAACTATTTTAGTTGCTAATATTCCCACCTCGTATGGAATGTTGTTGAGCAAGAAATTTTGCAAAGATCTAGGTGGATAAATTCAAATGGATTGGTCTCATGCCATGATCCCTATCAATGGAGAAATGAAGAAGCTTATGCCAGAAGCTCAGGCAAAGTTCACGGTAACTAAAATCGAAGATCCTCATGCATAGATCCTTTTCCAAGGCTCAAGTATGGGTAATTATATGATGACTACAGTAAATTCATACCCCTAAGATCACTTGCCAAGATTCCAATGAGATCTGGACTCTTGAGTTCGATGGAAGTTGTTACTCGATGGGCTCTAGTGTAGGAGTGGTGCTCATATCTCCAAATGGTGAAATATTTCCTTTTTCCTACAAACTCAAATTTTCAAATACTAATAACACTGTAGAGTATGAGGCATTAATCCTTGGCCTCCAAGTTGTAGAGGAGAAAGGGATAAAAAATTTGGAAGTATTTGGAGATGCGGAATTGATCGTGAAACAGGTAAGAAATTAATTCCAAGTAAAGAATGATCGTTTGAGACACTACAGAAATAAAGTGTGGGACGTAATAGAAGTCTTCGATGATTTTTCCATAAAATCTGTCCCTCATGAAAAGAATGACAAAGAAGATTCTCTAGCAGTCTCAACTTCATTAATGATTCCTCATTCAGAGTTTGATCAAGACAAATACACCATTGAAATGGTTTTTAGGCCAAGTGTTCCTGACAATGCAGAAAATTGGCAAGTATTTAATGATGATCAACAAATTATTTCCTTCTTGGAAAAGAGAGATAATTTTGAACAGTTGTACTTTGAAGGAAGTGATTCTGCATTTCGCGAATCAACTACCTCACCCATTCAAGAAGGAGTTGAGAACAAAGATCCTGGTGATGGCATCATTCAACTCAAAGGAAATAAAATTCCCAAAGGATTGGTTTCACTTGAAGAACTTTTTGACAAACATGACAGGTTTATCAAAGAGAAAGAGCAAGTGGGACCTACAAATTCTGCTAACTATGAGCAAGTTAACATCGGTAGCAAGGATAAACCTCGCTTAATCAATATTGGCAAGTGTTGCTCACCTGAGGAGCGCAGGATATTCATAAGTCTACTTACCAAATATTCTCGATGTTTTAGCTTATTCATATGAAGACTTGAAGTCT
>CM031236.1:678176210-678238055 GCA_018340775.1 Taxus wallichiana var. yunnanensis
AGTTACGTATTGCTGAGTTTAGTCGCTGTTTAATGTATCATTTGGAGTGGCTTGTATGCCTATATAAACAAATCCCAATTGTCTTAGGAAGGTAGTTTTTGACAATAAAGAGTTGAGATCACAAGTTTGATATTTGGTCTGAGTGCAGAAATTGGTCTGCTACTATTTTATTATTGTGTTGTTGAGGCTGCATCGTTAGCAGTCATTATATATGTGCATGTTTCTCCTTTGATTTAATTCAATATATTTGATGTTGTGTTTGTTTCTTAATTATATTATGTGTTCTTATAATTGCTTGTATATTTCCACACATATCTCTAAGGGATGCATGGTCTAAGGTTGCTTTTTAATGGGCTCCCTAACCGCATCTTCATCATTTTTGTATCAGAGGATGGTTTTCTATCCTTGTGAGTTAAAGCATGAAACATAATGTTAGTGTTCTACATATTGATATTGTAGGTAGAATTTTTCTGTACATCTTTTGAAAAGTAATTTTTGGTTAGAAGGTGTGAGGATTATACAAGTGTTGGTAATTTTCCACATTTATGAATGTTGGAAGAAAATCATGGCCGAAATCTTCTAGTAAGAATATTGTTGGGAAGAAGGTGTTGATGTAATCACATCTAGGATCATCACATTGTTCACAAGTTGTATTAGAGAATCACTTTCAATTTAGTCCAAATCTTGTTTTGTGCACCTTGTTTGTAACACTAGAAAATAATAAAAACTTGCAAAACTATCTTATAGGCTTAAATTAAATCACTCTATGCTACTTTCATGCTTCTTATTCTCCATCTAGCCTGTCTCAGTCTTCCAGAGCCTTGGAAACAAAAAAATTGATCACCTTAACCTCTGTTTGAAAAATTGCCAACTTGGGCTTCTTGAGAACTTTTTTCTTGGATAGGTATAGGATTGAATAATGTACAAGAACCCACAAAATCTGTAGTATGTTTTAAGCACCCTTTATTGAGTTACTGGTGTGGGTGAATTTGTTTATCTTAACTCTTTAGACAACTATCATTTCCTTTGTAACTTCTTGCTCAAGCTTATCTCTTCTTACTAGGCCTATCCTAGAGAAAAGTTCAATGTAACTTCTGACTCCTTGGTCTCTTTGACAACCCATCCATCTTTTTAAGGACCTAATTTTCCCAACATTTAGCTCACAAAGTTTCAGGGATCTTTCCTTTAGAGGATTTTACACTTCTTTCTTTTTTCAATCCTTGATTTAGATCTTTGTGTGCACGCTACAGGTTTCTACATTGAATGTCAACAAATTCTCTTTACAGTCACAAGATAATAGAAAATTTCTAAAGGACTGTCAAAATATTGATCATGAAGATGAATTATTTAAGTTGTGGGCCTTTTAAAAGCTTCATAAGTCCCTCAAATAACAAAGTGATTTTAAACCCTAAGGTTTCCTAGACACAATCTCGACAGGATGAATCTTTCCACAAAAAAAATAATCTTTGATTTCAAAGGCTCAAATTACGTCAAAGCAGTCTGTGGATGTGTCTAAAAGCTCAAAAACGTACCAGTTCCATGATTCCACAAATTCATACATTAAAATGTTTTCTCTGCCTCAAAAAATTAGGGTTTAGTGCACAGTGAGGGACTTGTTTGAAATGAATCCTACACTACTCTCTTATTTGGATCCCTGAAGGTGAACTAATGGTGAATTTATTCTCCAATACCCTTTCCCACTGTAAATTTCTACTCTTCAATCCATGACTAAAGATTCTACAACCAAACTGTCTTGAGCATGTTAGAACACCTTGTGCTAAGTTTCTTAGCCTCTGTCATTCATTCACAATCAACCGCAAGTGAAGATTCTCAATGATATCACTATAAAAAATTTAATAATGACTGAACTCACCAGATTCACTACTTATATGATTGATGATAATCATGAAATGGTTTAGAAATCTTGAATCAAAGTCTACAGTTTATGAAGAAAAAATAACTTCTTCTCTGTTATAGGCTTTGGAGCTCCAATGCAAGTTTTAATTGATTTATCAATGAATACAAAGTAGTTACAAATAAATATATATCTCCCTTTGGGCTCGATTGTCCTTCATAACTAATTTCAAGAACTAAGAGTTAAACCAATACAAGGGAGTTGTGGTGCACAATGGCAACTAGGATTACTCTAGGATTTAACACAACATAAGGAGATTCTAATTGACCCAAAAAACTCAAATAAACACTTTAAACCTCCCAACATGACTTATTAGAAAAATTTCATAAGATAAACCAGCCAAAATTGGTCCTACAAGTTCAAATTTTCAAATTGTCAAAAATGGAGGTAAACCATCTATTTCAAGTTTTTGAACTTCTAAAGCTCCAAGGACACAAAAAATGACTCAAAGACACCCTTATAGACCTAATAAAACCAAAATGTGATGAATATAAGCCTATCCTAACCTTGATGATGATGCCCCAACATCAGGTGTGAAGGTTGTAAAGGTCATAATATCTCACATTTTTGAGGAAATAAAATAACACATAAAAGTAACCTTGTAAGAGGCCATGTAGACTAATACACAAGACTTGAGGACTTGTCTAAACTGATGAGAACTATGCAAGCTCAGCTTGAGGCTATAGAAGCCACATAATATTAATGTGTTCTAGTAGAGGATCATAGTAACAATGAAGTTGAACCTGCACAATATATAGAAAAATATGCAAATGCATAATAATAAGATGCACAAAATGAGGGACACGAAGAAAATATTTTATGTGTAATTGGTGGGATGGGGAGTAACCCAAGATTAAACACCCTAAGTTATTCTATAATTTGAAACCAAAGGAGCTCATTGATTGGATAATAGAACTTGAGAAGTATTGTGAGTATAATGACATGGATGATCCTATGAGATTCAAATTTTCCTAAAAGTTGATGGGTTATGCATCTATTTTGTGGAAGCATATCCAATTAGAAAGAGTACAAAGAGGAAAGATGAAGATCAAGACATGCCCCCAGAAATTTGGTAGCCAAGTTCAAAGAAAAAATATTTTCTGTAGAATATTGAATTATATTTCTCAAGAAGTCAGAAAAACCTGTAGTAAAGAGAGCTCCGATGTGATAGAGCATACATTACAAGATTTTTATCAATTCACCATACAAGCAGTTCATGTAGAAGATATAGATAAGATATCTCAATATATGAATATATTACAGATTGCAATACAAGATGAATTTGGAATGATCCAAGTATGGTCAATATAGTATACCTATCAATACACACTAAAGTAAAAGGAAAATATGATACATACACAACAAAACATTGCTTGAGGAAACAAAAAGGTCATGTAAGTCTGTAGTGGTGGTAAGGGAAAATCTACACATCATGAAGATGAGGCCAACTCAATGCCACATCAAGAAGGAACACCTACAGGATTAAGAATATACTACTGAGGAAAGAGAATTTTTTACATGTGAAATGAGGTCACAGTTATTGAAACATGTTATAGGAATCGATACGTAAAGCATTCATGATGTCAGAATCG
Organism: Taxus wallichiana var. yunnanensis; assembly: GCA_018340775.1. Lineage (NCBI taxonomy): Eukaryota > Viridiplantae > Streptophyta > Pinopsida > Cupressales > Taxaceae > Taxus > Taxus wallichiana. The sequence goes on from CM031236.1 coordinate 678,179,718, forward strand.
TTCAGTAAATGAAGATAAATATGTTAAGATATATCTTTTGATCTTAAAAGGAATGTGTTACTAATCTGGACCCTTGTTTGCTGTAATTTGTTTACTTGGGACAGAGGTTATTATTGCTTGTGTGTTGCTAAATGAGACAACAGACTTGTCGTATGCTTGATGAACTCTTTTCGCTGATTGATAAAGACACCTTGAATCAATTCCATTGATCCAAGGTATGTTGTGGCCTTCTTGTGATCGCTTTGTCGATTTACTTCTAAACCGGAATGAAGTCTGAAACCAGACTGAAGGTTGATATAAATGTTGCAGCACCTGATTTCAGGTATGAATATCCGTACATAGATGCCAATGGAAAAGGTTCGATTCTCGAACCACATACAAATTGTAACGCTAGACAACGTAAGACAATAAGGGCCTGGATGCGAGTGACACAGGTATGTGGAACATAGGACGAAACGTCCTGCATTGTGTTGAATACGAACGCCAGTCGGAAAGACTTGATTGGAAACTATTAAATAAATACTATGGGATTAAACCCTAACCTACTACTAAGTTTTATCCTATACCCTAACTACTACCCTATATGGATTTTAAATTTCATAAGGATGAAAATAGATGCAAATTCTAATAACTTATGAACTAGGTGAATAACCTAGCTATGGACTATTAAATCCTAAACTATTACTAACCTATGGAAGGGGACTTATGGACCCATGTGGATGGAAACGGATAAGAAGGGAAGGTTAGAAATTTAATGGGACAGTAAATGAAGTCCTTACATGTTGCAGCGCCAAGTTTGGCGGGAACAAGGAAAAGTTGGAGGCATCCAACTAGCTATGAAGCTAAAATGGAATTTCAAGCAAAATTTGAAAAAGGAAATTCGCCAACCTGAGTCGGCGGTGGCGTGAGGAATGAGGAAAAAGGCAATGCATTCAATGCATTCAATGACATTGGTCTTAGTGACCAGCTCGCCTTGGAAAGAGGATAGAGGAAAAATTGTTTGTTATTGTGTTCATTTGGATTTTAGTTGCTCTGCATTTTGTTCTTCCATGGTTCTGTCGAACCTGCTGTATTTTTGGTTATTGTTTCTGTTCTTTGGAGAAGCAAAGGCTATTTTTGAGCCTGTGGAAGTTAGTGACTGTTTGGAAAGCCTGGCTGAGGACGTCGTGGAGAGAAACAACTCCTGTGGACGTGGTTTTCTTCGAACCACAAAAAAATACAGGCATGTTAAGCCCTTCTCCTTAAACCGCTTGCTTTTGTTTAAACGTCTCATTAAAACAACCCTGCTCTTATGAGGGGTGATTTAGTTAAATGATGTTGTTGATTTAGAATGAAATGATCTCTCGATCGAGTCATTTTTCCTTTCATTAAGTACGACTTGGGTAAATTTTCATTAAATGGGTAAATGAAATAAATCTGCTCTTGATGGGTGAGTTGATTGGAAATGTTGGGTAATCGTTTTTGCTCAATATGAGTTGAGTTGTTGAAAGTATTAGCTATGCGTGTATTATTTTATGAGCTCTGTGTTCTCTCGTAAAAATGGAAGAATATAGGGATTCGGTTTGATCTTCTGGTTTGAACTGTCATTATGAAAATGAACACGGCTTAGTATTTCTTTGCAAACGAATGAAACAAAGGAGGTTGTGCTTGTTGTATGAGTTTGTTTTGATTGGGTTTAGCACCTATCTATTACCCTATATGGGTTTGAGTCATTGCATGTAATATTGATGCGAGTATTGTCTTCTGAGTTCAGTACGAGGAAAAGATTGGGAAAAGCAAGTTCTGGATAATGTGGATGAACTGTTGTGTGAATTAATTTCTCCTAATTGTTTTCATTGCATTGAATACGATTTTGCCTAGGACAGGGATTCATTTCATCATTTTTTCCTTTGCTGGTCAAAACGTTTTAATATTTTTTTTGAAATAAAGACCGTGACTGGTTTTCCTTCCTTCTTTTGGAGAAAATATGATGTTTATGAACTGAACTTGAATGGATTCTTGTTGTCTTTGTAAAAAAATGGGTTTTATATACTCATATACAAAGTTGAAATGATGATAATATGTTTCATACTGTGTATCTTTAACTTTTACCCATTTAGACTAATTTATGGTATGACTGTTTTTAATAAATACGTATGTTTTATATATATAAATATACTCAATTCGCCTGAACTCTTGCTGTTTCGTTAAAACTGAACCGAAGTGGAATTCTTACTTTGAAAGTTCAAAATAAAATGACTCTTTTTACTATTATGATATGAATCATGATTTCGTAGCTAGCTGTACATTCTTATTTGTTCAGGTCTAGCTGAAATGCTTGTTTTGACGAAGCGTTGTTTATAGACTAGCTGTATATTCTTGCTTGTTTATATCTGGACAAGAAAGTCCGTTGAGTGAAATATAATAATCATAATGAATCATACTATTGGGATTGTGTCTATTCTAAATAGTGGATATTTGGTTAGACAGTGAGAAGAGGTAATATGATCCTTCTTCCTTGTATTCGATTATTGATTTTATTTATTTCACTTTGAACTCGTTATCATTGATTGGTATCACGTCTGGATTAAATTCTCAGTACAGTTATGAGGAAAGGAAAGAGAGTGTGGATGGATAATTTGAATTAATGTTCATTTCTTCTCTCATACAGTTGGAAATCTATAATTGTTATGGAATGAATTTTGTACTGCTTTGGTTTAAGCATCTGCATTTAATTGTTGTTTACTTTTCTCTTCAGCGTTTGATTGTTTGAAATCAGATGAGTTGTATGAAAGGAAAGGAAAGTAGTTCGGTTTGAATTTTTAGTTAAATTCTATCTTTTGAAATTACAACTATTGTAAGGGAATGGAAATTACAGCATTTATATTGGAACAACAGTATGCATAATTGTGTTTTAGTTCTTACAGATGTTAATTCTGGAACTATTTGAAGGAAATTACTTCTTGTAGTAATTATTGGGAAAAAGGGCTAGTAATCCTTTCTTGTCTGATTGGGAGGGTAATTAGATGATTGGGTTGTTATGTTGTTCATCCTTATTGGTACTTAATTCTTGGATGATGTTCATTTTAACGTTTCATAAAAGCAGGGTTCTTTTATTGAGACAGTTAATTAAAAGCACCTCATTTTAATGACAAGTGCTTAATATGCTCAGTTCAATGAACTGACCCGTGCAAGTAATTTTGCAGATGGAACTTGAGTATAAACGAAGACATGGTTGTTTTCTGATACTTCTTTTGATTAACTGAGGATGGATTGTATTTGATAGCTATTATTCCTCTACGAGGAAATGAGAAAGGAAGAAATTACATTCTTCTATCTTTATGAGTTGTAATGTTGTTTGATATAAACGAAGTCCAGTCGTTTGGACTGGCAAATGTATAGATTGTGAAACTTATGATGAATACAAGGAAAAGTGTGATATTTTAATGGCTGTATCAATTTGATATTGTTGAATAAGATTGAGAATATAATATTATTCCTTGATTTGGAATTATTCAAATGATAGTGGATAGATTTAAAAGGAAATAACATCTATTCTTTACCTGAATGCAACTTTTACGTTGGAATGTGCAATTAGTTCATACTTGGGTTAAGATGAATTTTAAATTGACATTAAAATGGATTTAGGTGAATATGAACTCTTAATTGAAAGGTATTCGGGATTAGCTTATAAGCTAAGGAATATCAAATAACATAGGAGTAGCTGAACCTTGTATTCGGACTCCGTTAATATCCTCGAATGTTTAAATTCAGAAAATATAGATATGGGAAAACATATCTATTGTTAACAAACCTTAACTGAAGTAAGGTTATGGAGAATAAATGAATAAATTCATTTAGAATTAGACCTCGTTTAAATGATGTCTAATAAGATGGAATTCTGAATTTGTTTACAGTTGTGGGTAAAACTTGGTTAAGTTTAATAGGTTAAACTTATTACGTTTATCTGTAATGGACTGATTAGTCCAAGATTAAAGAAAAGAACCAAGAAGAGAATATGCAACCCTTCGGTATGAAGGAGAGGATGTATATTAAGCTAGAAGACAAATTAAGTCTCTCTTAGCTACATACAACTGTAATGAGAACGAGGTTAAAGGATCAACATGGCTGCTGAAAGTTGATCTTAAATATTAAGATTATAATCAAATCACACTCGAGCTGGATGTGTACTTGATGAGAGGATTCCGTAGGACCTTGGCACACGCCAGCTACAATATGGTGTCTTCATGAAGGCGGGGCCTTCATGACGACACAATGTTGTAGCTGACATGTTACAATGCCCTCCCGAATCAAATCATCAAGTTTACATAAGTTGGATACTAAGTTCTTAGATGGGGATAGGAATGTGATCACGTATATGGAGTGACTCCGGAGGACTAAAGGTAACTAGACACACGGAGTCGCCTAGGGATGACACCGTATGTCTGCGTACCTTTAGTTACCATGAGTAACTTCCTATACTCGTTCATATTGCTAGTTGGGGTTAGAGCTTGACCTTAGACGGAAGGACTGACAGAGATCAGGAAAGACCATTCTAGATAACAGATGAAGTGAGGTGAAGGACGTATTCCATTGATGTGTATCACATCTAGGAATATGATCATGCAAAGCATGTGAAAATCTTTGGCCAAAGTATCGCAAGTGCTGGTTGTGTTGTCCTAATCACCTAGTTTAAGATGCAGGATGTCAGATGAATATCAAGAATGTATATTCGATAGGCTTCTTAAATGGATCACTTCGATAACCGGAAAAATGGTAAAAGAACCCTGTATATTTATTATACAATGCATGGATTAACATGAAGGATCGGTAAGTCGCCGAGTCATGAAATGAGAGATCGCTGAAACTCCGAGCCATAAAATGGGAGATCGGTAGTTCTTCGAGTCATTTACAACAGCATATGGTATCTGTTATATGATTGAATGGCATTGAATGTGTGTTCCATATTGCAAATATGTGAACAGAGAACATTGGTTTTAAAAAGAAATTGTGTGATCCAAATTGCATTAATTGGACAGAGAACAATTATTAAAACTTGAACGTGTGTTTGAATTATATAATTGTAACAGAGAACGTTGCATTATGTAAAAAAAAAAAAAAATTCCCTTGTTCTAGTATCTTTCTTCTTATACTTCTTCTCGAACCTATTAGTATTCTCATACTCTTCTATAATATATAATATAACCCTAAGATAACATACAAATATTCACTATTTCCTTATTCTTTCAACAAATTTGAAATTATTAATGATCAAGATTTAGATACTCCAAGTCACTTCCATATATTAGCGTGACTAGATTTAGCTAACTATTGGCCTAGTGTTGTCATTGATGTCAAAATAATATGTATGTCATGTTGTCATTATTTTTTGAGGCATCATTAATATCAAATGAATTAAGAAGCATGAAGGTTGATTGGTAGTGTCATGTCAAGTTGAGTGTCATTTTGAGATTGCTTGGTTTAGTTGAGTTGCTTGATGGAGTGGAAGGGTTCTTGAAATGGTGTAGTGTCTTGCAGAGGTATTGGTGATGTTTTCAATGTGTCATGAAGTGTGTTTAAGGCTCTTGTAAGTTGGCAAGAGTGACAAGGTGATGAAGATGCCAGTTTGGTTGGTGCAAACATGTTCAAGGTGCTTGTTTGTGAGGCCTAGTCAACAGGATAAGGTATGACATGATGGAGTAAAGGTATGTATGATCTGGTTTATTTTGGTGAGAGAAGCATGTATATGAGTTTTAGAGACACTCACAAGTGTCTCATAGTGCAGGTATAAGGCTTAGTCATGTTCTCTAGGTCTGTACAAAACCTATTCTCAAGCCCTAGGTGACCAAATGAGGTGATCTGATCCATTTAGGAGCTAGATATGCAAATGTGAACATTGGAAAAGGTGTAACAAGGTGTTTTTGAGGTGTGGTCCAAGTTTCAGGGGTTGGTTTGCAAGTTTGAGCAAGATATTGCATTTTTGCCTCTACCAAGTTTTTGAAAGTTAGAAACCAAGGTCGAATTGGAATTTCTTGTGCTCATTGGAATGTGTAAACTCTGCATGGTCATCTAAGATCTTCATTGTAGTTGGGGAAGGATCCTAAGATTACATTTCATGCATTAGTTTGTGGTTTGAGGGGTAGAGCTTTATGAACAATCGTTAAGAAGGCAAAAACTTCTAAACCCTCCTAAATCCCTAGTTCAAAATTGATGGAGAAGATCTTTTTCATAGTCAATTTTGATGATTGGAGGTTGTATAGGACTCAAATTTCTCTAGGTGGAATTTAGATGTCTTGACTATTTGTGGACCCCTCTCAAAAATTGAAGTTTCTAAAGAAGTTATGTTTTCTCCCAAAGTGTGCACTAGAATTGTTGACTAAACTAGTATTTGAGGAATTTGGGAAGCTATTATACATGTCCATGGTGGTTTTAGATCATGGTTGATCCCTTAGGATGTCTCTTATGGTCTATTTTGCAAGACTAGTTTTGGGGCAGTTTTGAGTAGTTTCGGGTAACTCGGTTGCAGAGGTGTTATTATTATGTTTTAATGTTTTTATGATATCATTTGTCCTATTATGTCCAACCTAGTTGAGTTGTGATCACGAGTCATGTATATAAGCCTGTGCTAGTGTTCTATTTTGTGGTTGAGAGGGTTAGAGAAATTACGAACAAGAGGACAACTTGTGGAAGTGTAAGTGGTCTTCGTGACCATCAAGAGAGGGAAGAGAAGATTATATGATGTTCTAGAGATTGATCAGACATTGGAAAGCTAGGTCGGATGACCTAATCAACTTGAAGGAAGACGTTATTTGAGCAAGGAAGGCTAGAAGGTAGTTTTGAGGAAGATAAAGAGAAGGTGAGCTTAATTGGTGTCATAATCAGTTGTTGGTGCAACATTTCAGAGGTGACAAAAAAAAGTTTAGGTGGTTGAGTTGGTGCTAAGTCATCTAGGGGTTGGTGCCTCCATGCAAGGTTGGTGCTCTACTAAACCTAGGGGTTGGTGCTCCTTGTGGGGTTGATGCCTCACTAAACCTAGGGTTAGTGCTCTTTATTGGGTTGGTGTTCAACTAAACTTGATTCATTGATGTAATAAAGCTTTGTTTCAGTGGGTTTTATTCCCTTTGAGGGTTTCCCACTTATATTTAGTGTTCATGTGCTCTTATGTTCTCATTTACTCATCTAATGGTTACATTTCTTAAGAATGCATGCTTAAAAGTTAAGTTGAATTGAATTTTTAATGTATGTGAGTGTTGAAATGATTGAAAGTTTTATTACACACTGATTCATCCCCCCTCTCAGTGTTTGTGCTTCCAAAAAAATGTATCATAATAGGACATCTGAAGCAAGCTTAACAAGTTTGAGGTGATCCTAAGAAGCACAAGATGGAAAAGTTATGGAGTTTTGTGGGCAATTTTTTTAAGGAGAAAATAGGTCTCTCAAAGAGTGACAAGTACAACCAGATCTCAAAAGGCAATGAAATGTCATGTAGCTCAAGGTATGTAAGTTCATTCAATGGATATTGATGTTCATGCAATGGGTTTGGTCATAGAGTTGTGGACTATAGTCATCATTCCCCATGGAGAAATAATACATGTATCATGTTCAAAAGAGCTAAGGAGGATGTAAAAATCATCAAAAATTAGCTAAAGGATGTACAAGCGAAAAAGGAAGAATGCACTCTACATAGTATTGGGATAAAAGGTGAAGAAGAATCCTTGATTATACAAACTACATTTCACACTCAAAATAAGGACATGATTTGGTATATTGATTGTGGATGTTTAGGTCACATGACAAAAATAAAAGTAAATCCATCTCATTGAAGGATAATTTAGTAGGATCAGTAAGGTTTAGTGACAATACATCTGCTAAGATAGTTACAAAAGGTTCCTTAAGCTTGGATAATGGAAAAAACTTGACAAAGAATGTTTTTTATGTATAAGGGTTGAAACACAATTTTCTTAGTTTGAGTCATGGGTAAGTGCACCAAGTTGGGGGGCCAAAAGGGGGTCTTAAGTGGACATTTTTCTAAAAAAACTTCAACTTGTACGAGTTTTTCGAAATAGTTACACTCAAAATTGGAAGATATTGTAGGAATATGAATCGTAGAATTTTGAGTCTAGTTTCTAATCTACTAAATTTTATTGAAAACATATAAGTTTAAGTGGGTCAAACAACTAAAATACCAACAGATGCTCCTGTTTTTGTTAAAAAACATAATAGAGTGGCTTTGTGCCCTCCACCATTTTTTGAGCACCATTTAGTATTTTTGAAAACCCTTTGGTAGAAAGATAGCTAGGAGCATCTAGTTTGGGCTCCATTTAAAAAAAATTTTTTTAGCGAATATTTTTTTATTTATGATTTTTCTAGTATACAAAGAAATTTTATGTTTTGAAAAATAATGGAGCTCCAACCGTGCCCCCTAACTACCTCAAAAAATATCGAAAATTAGATTTTTTTGAATATGTATAGAATTATGCCTAGTTTGGGATAGTATAATTTTTTTGAATTTCGATCACCCAAAAAAAGATACACCATGAAAGATAGACATATTTACACTTCAAAAAATAGCTATAAAAAGGCATAGTTAGAAAATAAATAATATGGAAACCTTATATTAGTCAGAAAATTTGAAAAATTATATTTTTGGAAAGAAGAGACTCTGCTCTACATCATGGTATAATTTTTTTAAAATGGATCATTTTTTTAATTTTGATTTATATAGAGGAAGTGGCATTTTTACATTTTCTTGTAAAAACAAGTTGTTTGTTGTGTTTGTGTAGGTCCATGCCTCAGGCTTGGGGATCCAAACCGGATCCCAAGCCTTGAGACATGGCTTGGGAAAAGAGAAAACACAAAATGCGTACGCGTTATGTGTAGTGTAAACATTATGTATGCTTTTGACATGCTTCTATTTACATAAATAAATGTTTAAGTATAAGAAATAATACTTTAAATTTATTTATGTAAATATAAGAAATTAGGGTCACTCTACACCTTATGGAATTAGTCTCACAGCTCCATGAGTCATGGTTTAGGAGATAGTTTTTAAAGTATAATTTGGTCAGTACATAAGTAATTTTTCAGGATTTCAGCATTCAGCCTAAATCTTTTAGCGTTTAACTTCTACAATCGAAACCCTAAACCATAGGCCATAAACCTAAACACTAAACTGTAAACCTTGAGTCCTAAACCCTAAACCTAAACCTTTAACCATGATCCATAGACCCTAAAACCTAAACCTAAACCCTAAACCTTAAACATTAGCCCTTACCCGTGAGCCCTAAACCATGAGCCTTAAGCCCTAAACCCTAAGCCATAAGCCCTAAACCCTAAACCTAAACCATGAACCATGAGCCCTAAATGCTAAACCCTAAACCGTAAAAACTAAATCCTAAACCCTAAACCCTGACCCCTAAACCCTAAACCTTAAACATTGAATCCTAAACCCTAAACCCTAAGCCTTGAACCCTACACCCTTATCCTTGAGCCCTAAAATCTAAACCCTAAACCCTAGACCATATACCCTAAGCCCTAAGCCCTAAAACCTAAACCCTAAACCTCGAGCCCTAAACCATAAACCCTAAACCTTAATCCCTAAACATTAAATCCTAAACCCAAAACCCTGAACCCTGAACCATAAACCCTAAAACACTGAACCGTAAACCATAAACCCTTATCCCTAAACACTAAATCCATAACCTAAAACCCTAAACCTTAAACCCTAAATCCTTAACCTCAATCCATAAACCCTAACCATAAACACTAAACCCTAAACCCTAAACCTAAAACCTAAATCCTAAACCATAACCCTGAACCTTGAACCTTGAACCCTAAACCCTAAACCCTAAACCTTAAACCCTGAACCATGAGCCCTAAACCCTAAACCCTAAACCCCAAACCATATTTCATCAATATTTCCTAGTCTCGTGCCTAGAACCATCATTGAGTCTGCTTATAGAACTACCTTGTTTATGAGAGGTGGGACAAGTAACTAAATGGATATGACATCTACCTTGTGCCTTGTAATGCATATATTACACATCTCTTCCAAACTTGTTTCTCCCCACATATACTTGCACTCTTGAATGTAAATTTATTCACACTCTGAAACAAATTTCACATTTCTCATATTTCCATGTATGGTATTATGCAAGCCAGGATGACCCATTGGAAGTTGGAAAAAATAACCATCACAACAAAAAAATTAATCTTAAAGGAAACAAAAGAAACATAGAGAATATATCAATGCAGAGGTGTAGGATCATAATTGAATTTCCTGTAGTATCCTCTCCTCTGAGAGAAAGATAAATTTCAAGTGTTCTACTGGAATGGATAGTAAATTTGACAAAACTTCCTAAAGTGTTCAAAATAAGCATAAAAATAAGGGAATGGCTAAGAAAATTAAGGGGTTATCAATCACCTAGTAAATCTTTCTTGTTTAGTTCTAAATGGGAGTTACGTAGCCTACGACTTAGTGACCTTCCATTCATTGATAATTCCTTATATGATAAACCCATGGATGTTTTCAAAATCCCCTGAACAAAAAGATAGGGGTAGTCATCAATCCTAGTGAAGGACCTGTGATGTGATTTCTAAGCAACTTGAAATTCATATATATTTAGAGGTCATAACACGAATTTACAAATATCTCTATCATTATAAATGGAAGCCAAGTAACAGTGTCTCCCTATACATCCAAGGATTGAGGACTACTCGGGTCTTTGGAAGGATTAGACAATCCTAGGAATATGACATTTCCCTCCTTCAAAATATCAACAGATGAAAAACATCAAATTTTGATGACTCTCTTTGAATGTTCTACCTACAAATTTGATGAACCCTGAACTTTGTGACCTAAACCCTTAACCCTCAACCATGAGACCTAAACCCTAAACTATAAACCCTAAACCCTAAAACCAAAATAATAAATCCTAAACCCTAAACACTAAATACTAAACCATAAAACCTAAAACCTAAACCCTTGACCCTAGACCCTAAACCTGAGCCCTAAGCCCTAAGCCCTAAATACTAAATCCAAAGCCCCGAGATCTAACCCCCAAACCTTAAACCAATAACTCTGAACCCCGAACCTTAAGCCATAAACAATAAACCATGAACCCTGACCTTTAAACCTTAAACCCTAACTCTTAAACCCTAAATCATAAACCCTAAATCCTCAACCCTAAACCTTAAACCCTGAGCCCTAAACCCTAAACCCTATACCATAAACCTAAGCCCTAAACCCTAAACTCTAAGCCCTAAATCCTAAACCCTAAACCCTAAAACCTAAACCCGACCCCTAAACCCTAAACCTTGAGCCCTAAACCCTAAACCCTAAGCCCTGAACCCTAGGCCCTAAGCCATAAGCCCTAAGCCAAAACCCTAAACCTTGAACCCTTAAACATAAACCCTCAACCCTAAACCTTGAGCCCTAAACCTTGAACCCTCAACTCTCAACCCTAAACCCTAAACCCTCAACCATGATCCCTAAACCCTAAACCCTTTGCCCTAAACCTTGAACCCTAACCTTTAAACCTTAAACCCTAACTCCTAAACCTTGAACCGTAAACCCTAAATCCTCAACCCTAAACCTTAAACCCTAACTCCTAAACCATAAACCATAAACCATAAACCCTAAATCCTAAACCCTAAACCTTAAACCCTAAGCCCTAAACCCTATACCATAAACCCTAAGCCCTAAACCCTAAACTCTAAGCCCTAAATCCTAAACCCTAAACCCAAAACCTAAACCCGACCCTAAACCCTAAACCTTGAGCCCTAAACCCTAAACCCTAAGCCCTAAACCCTAGGCCCTAAGCCATAAGCCCTAAGCCAAAACCCTAAACCTTGAACCCTCAAACATAAATCTTAACCTTAAACCCTAAAAACTAAACCTTGAACCCTCAACTCTCAACCCTAAACCCTAAACCCTTAACCCTGATCCCTAAACCCTAAACCCTGAACCTTGAGCCATAAACCCTAAACCCTCAACCTTGACCCCTAAACCCTAAACCTTGAACCTTGACCCCTAAAGCCTAAATCCTAAACCCTAAACCCTTAACCCTTAACCATAAACCCTAAACTATAAACCCTAAACCATGAACCCTAAGCCTTGAGCCTAAACCCTAAACCCTAAAATCTAAACTATGAGCCTTAAACACTAAACCTTAAACCCTAAAATCTAAACCTTGAGTCCTAAACCCTTAGCCCTAAACCCTAAACCCCGAGCCTTAAACCCTAAACCCTAAATCATAAACCCTCACCCAAAGGAAAGTCCTAAAAATATCATTCAACATGTTTCAGTGTGTAGGGAATAGTGTTTAAGGTGATCGATCGACTCATTTAGTTTTTATGAGAGACTACTTCCTTTGAAGGCCTAAAAAGGCATTTTTGGCCATTTTGTAGTTAATTGAACACCCTTCAGAACAAGCTAAAATGAGCTAGTCATGTCATTGAGTTATCAAGGACCATTATTTGTGAAGTATTAAGGCATCGTTTGTCTCCATAAGAGACATATGAGCAAAAGCATGTATGATAATCATGAATTTGATTCCATGAAAGGATGCTTTTAGAGATAGGAAAGGTGAGGGGATGATCTTTATATGGAGCACCATGTTTCTAAGAATGAGCAATCATCTGAGTTCACTTGATGTAATTCACTTGGTACTATTCGTAACAACTCATTCAACACCTAGTAGTGTTATCACACCTTAAGGAGGAGACACATTACAATCATCTCATTTTCGCCATAGGACATGAATCCCATTCAGGGAACAATCCTCTATCTACAAAGTGAGGATCTCTTTTTAGTAAGAAGTAGACAAACATCATAGAGTTAATTCATGGTCACTAAAGTGAATTATGGACCAAATTTAAAAATTAGTACTAATTCAAGCAGTGGTATGGCCAAAATCCATTTTAGAAGGTCAAAAAACCTAAAAATGACTATATGATTTCCCAAAACAAAGAACGACTACAATATATATACCCTGAAAGTTTTAGGTCATTTGTTGAAATCTTGAAAATGAGTAAGTATTGACCATATTAGATTTTGAAAAACTATCTTCTAGATTATAACTGTTGGAGCTACGAGACCACTTCCATAAGGTGCAGAGTGACCCTAATTTCTTATATTTACTAAAATAAATTTAAAGTATAAGAAATAATAAAAGAAATCTTATACTTAAACATTTATTTTTGTAAGTATAAACCACCAAAACACATATGCATGGTCCATACTACACAAAACGCGTACGTGTTTTGACTTCTTTGAAATGCGTACGCGTTATAGGTTTAGTGATTACCGAGCCAAACAAATTAAAACACGAGCACGTTTTAGCAAAACGTGTACGTGTTTCATCTGTTTTCGGGGTTTTGTCCACTTTTTGCCCCCAACTTCGTGCACTTACCCTCATATGTGTAGGTAATGACATACATTGACATTTCATAGAAAAGGATGTGACATAAGAAAAGTCAAGACAAGAGATATGGTTGTTAAGGCCAAAAGGAGTGTAAACAACATGCATATATTGAATGAAATCAAGAAAGAGAATTGCTTCATGATAAAGGGTGATAAAGGATGGCTATGGCATATAATTATGGGGCATCTGAATTTTGAAAATTTGGTCAAGATTAGTTCAAGAAGTGTGTAAGAAACATGTCCCAAATCAGAAAACCTACAATTACACTATGTAAAACATGCCTACATAGAAAGAAAACCCGGAGGAAGTTCAAATCTAAGGAATATTCTACCTCAGGACCTCTAGAGTTGATACATATTGATCTATGTGGACCTACCAAGGTTCAAAGTATTCAAGGAGAGAGTTATTTCATGTTGCTTATAGATGATTACTCAAGAATAACTTGGGTGGATTCTTGAAGGACGAATCAAAAGCACTTGACAAGTTCAAAGGATTCAAAGCATTGGTTGAGAATGAAAAGAATGTGAAGATCAAATGTTTGAGATCTGATAGAGGAGGTGAGTTTTGTTCTAATGCATTTGATGATTATTGTGAAGACCACGGTATTAGAAGGCAATTATCAGTTGTTAGGACACCTCAACAAAATGGGGTAGTTGAAAGGAAAAATAGGATTGTACAAGAAATGATAAGGACTATGTTGAATGAGTCAACATGTCCTAATAAATTTTGGAGAGAGGAAACAAGTACAACTACATATATCTTAAATATAGGTCATATAAGAGTTAATATCAATCATAATCCATATGCGTTATGGAAGGGAAGATCTACCAATGTAGAACACTTTAGGGTATTTGGGAGTAAGTGTTTCATCAAGAGAGATGAATAATATCTAGAAAAATTTGACTCAAGAGCTGATGAAAGGATATTCTTCAGATATTCAAGAGTGAGTACGACCTATAGGTGTTATAACAAGAGACTATAAAATATAGTAGAGAGCACAACTGTCGAAGTTGAGGAGACATGCTCAAGTAGGTCTAAGGATGCTCCACAAAATATGTATTCCAACAATAAGGAAGAATTCATAGAATCAAATGGAGAAGAAGAGGAGGTTGAGGAGAGACAAGACTCAAAAGGTCCTTCAAGACAAATTCAAAAAGATCATCTTGAAACTCAGTTTCTTAGCAACAAGAAAGAAAGTGTGCAAACAAGAAGAAGACTGGTATGTAATTTGAATTAAGTAAATACTACTATGTTTTCTAATATAGAACCTAAAATCATTCAAGAAGTAAGTAAAGATATATCTTGGGTGTGTGTCACGAATGAAGAATTAAATCAAATAGAGAAAAATGAGACTTGGGAACTAGTTCCTAGACCTAAAAACAAAAATGTCATTAACACTAAATGGATTTTAGAAACAAGTTGAATGAAAATGGAGAAGTTACTAGAAATAAAGCTAGATTGGTATGTAAAGGGTATGCACATGTAGAGGGAGTAGATTTTGAAGAGATGTTTACTCTTGTAGTAAGAATGGAGGCTATAAGACTATTTTTGGCCTATGCATGCTTTAAGGGATTCAAAGTATACTAGATGGATGTAAAGTCAACTTTCTTAAATGGTAACTTTGAAGAGGAAGTATATATAGAGAAACTGAAGGTTTTCTATTGAAAAATGATCAAGAATATGTTTGAAAACTGAAGAAGGCTCTCTATGGTCTAAAACATGCCCGTAGGGGTTGGTATGCTATATTAGATAGATATCTATTAGACCAAGGTTTCAAAAAGGGAGAAGCAGATAACAAGCTATACATAAAGACTTAAAGAGACCATCAGTTAATAATAGTGGTTTATGTATATGACATTATCTTTGGAGGAGACAATGAAAGCATGGCCAATGATTTTGTTGATGTAATGAAGGAGTTTAAGATGTCTATGCTAGGAGAGCCGTCATTTTTTCATGGGTTGTAAATCATTAAACCAAAAAAGGTATTTCCATTTAACAATCAAAATATATAAGAGAAATGTTGAGAAAGTTTGGAATGGAGGATAACAAACATGTTAGTACACCTATGATAATAGGGTGTAAGCTAAGCAAAGAAGAATCACTAAAAGTGGATCAAATAGTATATAGGTCTATGATTGGAAGTTTGATGTACTCCAATGCTTATAGGCCTGATATTATGCAAGTAGTAGGACTTGTAAGAAGATTTCAATCTAATCCAAAGGATAATCACTTGCAAGAAGTCAAGAGGATTTTTAGATATCTCAAAGGGACTATGGAGTATGGTTTATGGTATCTAAGATGCAAATATTTTAACATGATAACCTATATTGATGCTAACTAGGCATGAAGTCAAGATGATAGAAAAATAACTAGTGGTGGATATTTCTTCCTAGGAGATTACCTAGTTTCATGGTCAAGCAAACAACAAGGGTCAATATAATTTTCTACTAGTGAAGCTGAGTATGTGGTAGTTGTTTCATGTTGTAATCAAGTGCTCTGGATGAAATAGAATTTAAAAGACTACAGTGTAGAGTATAACAACCCCATTCATATTTTTGCGATAACACAAGTGTAATAAGTGTGTTAAAAAAACCTATCATGCATTTAAGAACAAAATACATTCCTATCAGGTATCATTTTTAAGAGAGAAAGTGAATGAGAAAAGTGTCAAGCTTGAATACATGTATCAACCAAGGATAAAATTGCTAATATTATAACCAAACCAATACCAAAGGAATATTTTGAACATTTTAGGCAGAAATTGGGTGTGATTCATGTTCCTAGCAGTCATTAATGGATTCAAGGACTCAAGGGGAGCTAAGAAACTCATCTTTTAGGTCCAAGTGCAAGAAAACAATATAAAATGTGGTCTTGAGTTCATTAGAGTAGTATGCATGAACATGTTATGCTTCATATGATATGTGTTGAGCTTGACAGAAGACTATGCAATCATAAAGGTGTAAGGAGACCTGATGAATTCATTTGAGTCTTGAGGTCATGATCAAGACATGGGTCTGTGTTTTAAGGCATGTTTGTATTTGATCATGTACAATCATGGTATAATGTTAAAAAGAAGGAGCATCAAGGTGGTTGATGAAGACTTTAGAATATGAACACAAGGTATGTTTGATGCTTGATCATTTTAGTTCCAATCATAACATATGTGTTGCAATGAAAGGGTGTATAAAGACCTAGCAGATGGTAGAAATTTGTGTCATGCCTGTATGGAGACCTAGCAGGTAAATAGTTAGTTTGAGTACTGAGAATTACATACTGCTGTGAAAAGGTCTGGAAAATTGAAGAAGCTATATTTTGAGACCTATATTTGTTTGTATCGGTTGTGAAACAAGGTTAAATGCTTCATGTGCTTCAAACTGAAGTATTATGTCTCTACAATCTTGAGAAGCAAGTTAGTAGGATTGAAGAGGTTGAGTAGGCCTTATAAGATATTTGAAAACTATGTGAGAAGGACTGTGGCAACTGGACATGTTTGGAATCATTAAAGAAATTGTGTGAAGGTTGTTAAGTTGTCATCATGAAAAGGTGTGGGTTCTTGTTGCATGAAGGGTCATGAAATAGGTTGAATAAGTCCTAGCTTTTTTATCATAATGATTCCATGGAGTATGTTCTTAAGCTCATGATCAAGAGGTTAATTGTCATTTGGGTATGAATTATAAAATCTAAGTATAGTGAAATTTGGGTATGTGTGATTTGTGCTTATGACTATGTCTTGAAGTATGTGAGAAATGGATTGGTATGTTAAGACCAATATGGTCTCAAGCTATCGAAGCCCATGAGGGTTATGAAGATCTAAGTAGACCTCATTGCCAAAGAATGTTGACAATACAAGTAAGTTGTTTAGATCTAAGCTATATAGCCTATATGCTTGTAAATGGTATGAAGATCATTTTGGATCCATAGGAGTGTTGGTGAGAACATGATCAGGCAATAGGAGGCAAAATTATCTAAGTATTGAAGGTCTCTTTTCGGTATGTTGTTCACAAGTAAAATCAGATATGTTGTACCAGGTTGCAAGAGTTCTGTGCAAGAAGGTCAAGTGAAGATGCTTAAGGTTTGGAGTCAGACATGAAGGTATGTCTTTATCATGAGTTCATCAAGAAGATTTTATGATGGCTTGAAGTGTGGTGACTCTATTTTGAAGGTTCAATAAGGTATGAAGGTTAGCATATAAGTTTGGCAAGCATGTTTGAGCCTTTTGGTTGTGTCTTAAGATCTTGAAGGCATGATAACAAGTGTTTGAGTTTGATATCTAAGTATACACAATGATATCAGTGGAGTGTATGATTAAGGGGAAGCATTGGTGGCTTTCAAGAGATGAAAGATTGATCTTAGGGGGACTCATTTTGGCTCTGAGCTAATGATCAAAGGTTAGTATCAGTTGCATCAGTAGTTTACATTGGTGTCCAATAGCCATTGATGAAATTGGGTGTTAAGAAGTAAGGGGGAGATGAGTAGGTGTTTTTAGCTTCATGAGCATATCAAGGCCTCCGGGTGAGTCAATTAAGGTATGTTATAAGCTGAAGAAAATAGGTAAGTTGGTACATATGTCATGAAACATGAAGAAATTGGTAACAGAGCTAGTTGTGTTGCCTTTGGACCTTGAAAGGTAAGAAAAAGATTGTTCATTATTTCTAGCAAGTTGATAGTTGTCAAGTATGTGTTTAAGGGTGATTG
This sequence comes from Taxus wallichiana var. yunnanensis, assembly GCA_018340775.1. Taxonomy (NCBI): domain Eukaryota; kingdom Viridiplantae; phylum Streptophyta; class Pinopsida; order Cupressales; family Taxaceae; genus Taxus; species Taxus wallichiana. Next base: position 678,197,816 of record CM031236.1, read on the forward strand.
ATCAAGGACGAGTCAGATTAGTCCTTTAAAGACATGTATTTGCTAAGGGGGAGTTGTGTTGCTCTAAAGGATCAAAACAAAGAAGAAGAATGTCAAAAGGACCTTGATAGCTTTGGCTGATTTGTCCAACAAAAAGGTGAGCCTATTGTGTTGTCAGAAGAAGAAGTTACAGGTATGTATCTTTATAATTTATGTAAAAAGGGGGAGAATGAGATAATGACATATGTGAAGTACCTTAGGGGAGAATGAGTTATTTGTGTTTACCGTAAATGAGTTTTTCATTAATGACAAAGGGGAAGATTGTTGGCATTGTGTTGTCATTGATGTCAAAAGAATGTGTATGTGGTGTTGTCATTGTTCTCTGAGACAGCATTGATGTCAAATGAAGTAAGAAGCATGAAGTTTGATTGGTAGTGTCATGTCAAGTTGAGTGTCTTGTTGAGATTGCTTGATTGAGTGACATGGTTCTTGAGATGGTGTAGTGTCTTGCAGAGGTATTGGTGATGTTGTTGAGGTATCATGAAGTATGTTGAAGGATCTCGAAGGTTGGAAAAAGTGACAAGGTGATGAATGTAACACCCTACTTATGATTCAACAAACTAAGGAATTTTTTTATAACTAACTCCTTCAATATAATTAATTCCTTCATTGATTTTAACATGCAGCTATTAAAATCTATCATACTAGAGTTTATAAAATTCCTTAAATTCATAATATGCTGAAATGAATTTCATTATAATTCAGCCACTGCTAAATTACTCCAACATTACTTATTATTTAGAATCCATCTAGACAACCTATGATAACCATGTGCAACTGCAAGCCTTAAGGGTCATTTGGATCTACTCGATCCCCCTCAACACTCTAAACGAACCAGTATACTTTGCATACCATTTGGTTAAGCCTTATTATAGGCCAAGAGATCGTGTAAATCTTCTTAGTGCCAATCGAAAAGTCACTATAGTAACATCCATATGAATCTAGACACCACTAACAAGAAGACCTAGTGAATATATAATGCAATCAGTCATTTACACTACTATGGCCATAGTTATTTGGCATTGCATTAGCAAGCCGGTTCCGAGAATGCACATAAGCCTACGAAACCTGTCTTCCCTTCACCACACAACCCTTTCAACATAGTTATTAGGATTCATTTCCATTGTTTAGTTTATAGTTAATCATTTTAAGTATTCATGTACAATAATTATTAAGATCAAAATTTGAAGTTGTAGATATCAGAACTTGACATTCGGGTCATGTGGTTCATGCCAACACCACCTTGGGATCCCTACAGGAAAATATGCGTTCATGTAATGACCCAAGTCATTGCATGCTCATTTCTCTCCCTGTAGTCATCCTGAGATGATACGAGCATGACTCATATGACACAAAGGTCATGTCATGATGGCTACCTTCATTTACCATCTATTTAAACTTTCGTTACCATTATTAGACACTTAGTCAATTTAGTTTACCTAAGTTAGATGTGTACAATTGTGTTATTTCATGTGGTTACATTATACCTTTGTATTTTGTTCCTTATCATTGTAACTATTTTCACACTGAAATGTAGTGGAATCAGGTATGATCTTACAATGATAATATTATATCTCAAACATGTGTGTTGTTGTTGTTAAAGGACAATAGTTTGTTTCTCAATTTGTCATACATATAAACTGCCATTTAACATCATGTTTATCTATGAATAAAAATACATCATATATACTTAACTCTTTAAGGATACTTCCATATTTCCTTGATTATATTATTGTTTTGTTATATAATTATTAGTTCATAACTTCTCTTAAACAATTGTATTATCTCATTTAAATATCAATTCACAATGAACACTTTATTGTCAAACAACGATAAAATGATGTTTTAAATCACAATCATAATGATATGAATGATCATAGTTAATCTCATAATTTAACACAAAAGTACATATTCTCAATAAATATTATCGAATATGATCAGTTAATACAACAGACCCATTTTCCTTATACATTTGTGAAGTAATACTTCGCCTAATCAATACAAATACATTTAGTACAATCATATGTAATAGTACAATAACAATCAATACATGGTGTGTAATCTAGTTCTCTATTTATCTTGTAATACTTTTCAACCTACTGACTTATACATACATACATACATACATACATTCATATACATACATACATACATACATACATACATTACATACATACATATATATATATATATATATATATATATATATATATATATATATATATATATATATATATATATATATATATATATATATATATATATATATATATGGTCAATTCAAATAGAGTGGCATGAAATATCAACTCTAATTCACGTTGCATCATTACGAAACCAAGAGTATAAATTGGATATCTACTTCCTTCAATTGGTTAACATAAATCAAATAGCATATGAAAGTCAAACATTGAAATATAGTAATCACGGTATTATTCTTTCCACCAACGATAAACTTTACATCATACAATTTTATAAAATGAAGATACTAGATGGGAAAAACCAGAAATTAAGAACTCGTTTAGATCAAGATCCACCATACCCCTTTAGTTGAGTACATGAATCAATATTAAATGTTTGATAATTAGACATGAATATACATTCATTGTAAGCCCCCCATAAATCAACTCTATTCCCAAGTATCTTTAACTACCTAAAAGGAAAAATATGGACGAGTTTATGAAACCAAGGATTATACCATAGTTGGGTCAAGCATACAATTTTACTAAAGAAAAATATGTTAACTCCCAGCCGAAGGGAGTGTTTATACAATCCTACGAGTTTACTAATCAAGCTTATGAGAGTTCAATATTTTCCCCTCGTAACAGATAGTAATCACAAAACTGAAGTATTCCATAGCCCGAAACATAATCATCGGCCACAAATATGTATATTTTTTTATCTATATTTCATTATAATAAACATATAACTACGCTACCAGAGAGGTTAACAGTCTTTGGGTTCTTTACTTGGTGAGTATAAAGATTTAATAAAATCCATACATTGCCTACATATACAAGAATTTATACCCCAACCTTACCGGTATGCCTCATAAAATACCAAGTCGACGTCCAGAAAATTCGAGCAATTCGACTCTGTCTACCCATAAGCCCACATGAAGACAAATGATCACTCAACCGAACCAAGGTCAAAACAGTGAAGTAACAAAATTCATTCACAATCATTTTATCATTCATATTTTTTTCAAACAATAAGGCAATGCATATAATCTCCTTAACCCTGCAAGTATTGCTCACAATTCGTTAAATTAAGCACAAGTTTCATACAAGAATTTCACATCTCCCGGATTGACAGGAAGAACAGAAACCAACACATATTCTAAAGATACTCAAGCCTAGTTTGAGTAAAGCCGAATAACATCAGTTGATAACTACCCATCAGGCGACAATGTTAAAATCTAAGTTTATCATTAAAAAGTGAATCGATTTTCCACTCATACATTTCATATTCGACAGAGAAGAAGAATAAAAAAATTATATTCTTTATCTCATAAGGATTCAACATATAAGAGTTAATATATTCCATTCCTACAGTCATTTTGAAGGTCCTACAAAATTTTCCTTAGTTTTCTAAGAAAAACGACCCATCCAACACAAGAAATTTGAACCGTCCAACTGGTACACACCTTTAGATTTTATATGTCATTGGATTGAAATAGCAACAACTATTTTTAGCTAGAAGAACTGCATGATCACTCTACTGACCGCTTTCCTACCTCCCATGGAAAACTCACCCAAAATGGGCTTCAACAGAAACAATTCAAAAAATAACCCAGCCATGCATGTGCTTAGCTTCTTGAAGAAGCTTCGCATTCCTCAATGAATTTAATGTGTAGTGACCATATTAATTTGCATATGCTTTCCTCCAACTTTGGCGGTGGAGTTTCCGAGCAGTCCAAGGTTACTAAGAATCACTAAGGAGATTTTTTCTCCTCTTTTTTGTTGGACTATTACAATATATTGAGAAAACTTTCTCGATAATCCTCAATTGTAAACCTCTCTTGAACCATAAATTATGATTCTTGCTTTGTTTTTCTTTTTTTTTTCAACTTTTCCTCTCCAATTGCTTTTTCATCTTCGTTAACTTTTAAGGGGTAAAAAATTACAAGCAGTAACCTCTCAAACTGTTTCACTGGCTTCTTCTCAAGTATAAACACATGAATATCAAGAAACCCCCTTAATCTAGCATTTTAGGATTCGTCATTATCCTCGGCTCAACTATCTATTATGAACTCCCTTATTCGAATGAAAATAATGACCCCTCCTTTTATTTAGATTTAGAATTCAATTACAATAAACCACCATAGTGGGTGTTTCTAACTCAAGTCAAGAAATATGATACCTAACCTGAGTTTGCACATGTGGAAAAGGAACATAAAGTGGTTAAAACCTTTATAATATACTTTTAGGTCTATTTTATGTCTTTCATGAACTACCATGATCAAGTAAACAAGATTTCTACCCCAAGAAAACACTAGACCTTGACTTACAATTTAAATTTTCAAATTACAAGTTTTGGAAGGAAAATGAAAAATAAGAATATAGAAGCTAGGTAAGTGTGTGAATGGCGCAAAATTTTTTTATGCATTTTCTAATCCTACCCAAGCCTTATCACATACAAATTTAGATATATGTATGTTCTGATGCTCCTTCATTAATTTCACATCATAATCCCTACAAAATTTCATGGTTTCTTAAAGGACACCAATTTTTGGCAAGTGAGAAATTTATGGTTGAACAGATAGGGAGTGTTAACAAAGGTTCATGGATCACAACTTCTAAAAACATGCAACATGTTGTAGTTTAGACTAATCCATAAGCGTCTCAGAAATAAAATAAATCCCATGATTTGTAATATAACATAAATCAACAAGGCGAGATCAATAACAAGAAAACATAAAGAAATTAAAGTTACTTGTAGTCCCTACACGAATTTATTGGGCCAAAAGTAAAGGGATTCCTCCATTAAATATGACAAAATCTTGATTTCTTTGATGAGCCATGAATGTGATGGGTTTTAGGACCCTAGAAGACAACAAGAAATGCCTACTAGGACGTAGTAGAGAGAACACTTTCTGGAGGAAATGGTGATCTTCGAATTGATCTACCTCTTCTTCTCCTTGGTGACAATTGCAAGTAGTCAAAAGGCTCTCCACTTTCTATCCTTTCTCTTGTTTGAACTCTTCTCATGAAACTGAGACACCTGACTACTGAAAACAATAGATATAATATTTGAAGTTACCAAAAGTGTTTTGTAGAGCCTCCATAGGTTGGATATCACCAAGATACACACCAAACTCTTAGTGAAATGACAAGAAATTATTCAAGTCCCATCCGGTGTGCAAAAACTGTTAGATACCGGAAGTAACACCCTTTGATTGATCATGGAAGATCAAATACTTCGGCTAACGTGGGATTGTCTTCAAATTGCGGGACTTTGCTCCTTGATAAAAACCTCCAAAGAAGGTTGGTTCTTCCTCTCCGAGCTCAACACAAAATAACCTAAACTACTCAAATCGCAACTAAAACTAAAGCTAAATCTAAAACATACAAGATCCAGGGGTGAGAGAAAGGAAAAAAATCTGCAAAATGAAATAATGGCGATGTGCCCACACTAAGACACAGTTCAAATATGACCAGAAAGACGCAGAAAAATTGCATGCTCAGATATCTAAAGGAAACGCATAGTTTTGAAAGACATGAATGAATAAAACTTAATGAAAACAAGAGGGTAAACATCTAAAACAAATACAAATCATTTGAAGGGAAAAACAACCACAAATGTATGACATTTAGTAAGTATCCATCACATTTACAAAGCAGAGGTTAGGGAATTCAAGAAAAATGTGAAGTTGTAGAGGTTTGTAGGTAAGAAAATGTGTTGCTCCAAGGTAGAACATGCAAATTCGGAAGAAGGGAACCCGTAAAATGTGCTTAAGCACTTACATTTATAGAATATGAGAATGGGGAAGAAAGAGATGAGAGGGAAATTCAAATTTGGATTTTACAATGAATGAAGAAAATTTGTCATCCATAAATCTTGTCACCATTGGCATCCCTAAAAGATCTATGTTTTTCCTGCAACGCACCATCAGGATTCGTAGGCGAGGGCATGGGTTTCATTTGAGCTTTTACGCTGGGTAGGTGAGGTGGTTGTGCACTTGAAATGAGCAAATGCATGCTTCCTTTGTTTTTCCCAAACTCTCATGGTTTTTCCTCTGAAACTTCTTCCAATCCCACAATTATACATTTGAACATGAAACCTTTGAAGAGATGAAACGAACGCAATAATTCTCATGCAATACAAAGCTCTCAACTAGAAACCATGGTGAAAACCATTTCTGCCTTATTCCGCGGCTTTTCTTCATTTGGAGGCATTTTGAATGTTTCCATAGATTGAGAAAGCCGCGAGATAATTACTCCTACGCACCCATGAAACTCTTACCTTCTCCACATGTTGCAAGGTTTATTCTCACCTTGATGATGGTTCTAGTATGGGAACCGAAATGTTGGTGCTAATCCTCACTACACAACGTATCCAAAAGTTTCATTCTTCTTCTGACCTGTGATATGAACCTAAAATATTTGGTTTATTCTTTGTTGTGTGACTTTCCTGACCCACGACCGTATTTCCTCATTTAGCGGAAATCCCTTGATATTTCCATGGAACACTACAATATTTAGAAGACCTGCAGAACACTAAGTTAGTGTTTTGTAGCTTTTGAACTTAGCCGCTTTCCAACTTTTACCTTTGTCACTTAGCACTTTGAACTTTCCCTACGTGGATAGCGGCTTCACTAGAACAAACTTCATTTCTTGGTGCGTGAAATTAACATACTCCGTGAAATCCTATATCTCCCAAGTTCGCGTAACAGTATGCTCTCCATGCCGCAAAGCACTAAACTTCATCCTACGCATTGCTCCACAGATCATATCCTTAGATAATTTTTCATATTTTCATGGGCATGTAACCGGCGGTGATCTGACCTGCCTTCAACCTGTGAGAGACTGATTTGATGCCATAAAAGCTTAGCTTCCTCAATGCCACAAAGGACTAACGAACCTCTGTGGAACACTATCTCCATCAAAAACCCGCCTAATCCCCTAGCTCAAACTCCTTTATTCAGTGGGTTAGGAGAACCTGCAAAAAGCTAAGTTTCTTGATTCCGCAGGACAATAAGTTTCAACATTCCGCGACTTTCAAACACAAAATTTTCCTCAGTCCAAAATTGAATTTGTAAGTTTTCAAAATAGCTCAGGGGTTATTTTGGTCAAGTATCATTAGTTTCATATGTGTCTTCATAGAAGAATCAACAAATTCATCAAGATCAATGTCAAGAACCAAATTAATTGTAGTAGTTGTAAACACCTTAATTATATCGCCACATCAATTAATTAATTTCTTCAACCCATGAAAATCCCATAAGTGATGAAAATCTAATTAATCAATAATTAACTAGTCTAATCATATTCCACTCATAAACCACATCATCCCCTCTACATCATTAGCCACATCAACATTACACTACCCCCCATGTCCTCCACTACCAAATAAAATAATTCGGTCAATTGCCTAATTTATTGCATGTTACCCACTACCAAATAATAAAATATCTAATTAATTTCCCATTTTCAAAGATGTCTTACTATTCATCCACTATCCATCACACAACTTCCCTCCATTTTCAAAGACGCCTTATTATTGATCACTTCACCCCATTTTCAAAATCTATTAATATTCATGCACTACTAACCTACCTAATTTTTCATTACTCTTAAAAGAAATTAATTAGCCCCCTTCACTAATCACATCCTGAAACCCTATAATTACACTATCTACCCTCAAACTCACATATAATTTTATGATTATAACCTCGTTATGGCCCCTTTTGCCCCTTTGATTTTTCTTTAAGCCCTTTGTGCCCAAATCACTCCTCTCCATTTTACAAAGCAACACAACACTGTCAAAGCAATTTTGCACGATGGAGCATACTTAGGGGCCCTACATCTCAAGAATTTGTAGAAAAATACATTTGGTAGCCCCAAGAGGTGCATGTAAATAATTAGCATGTTTGATTTTGTTTATGATGTATTTATTCAATTTCTATTTTACGTTGCTAACTTTTGTTAAGCACATTATGGCACATTCAATGGGACACCATTTTCCATTGACATTTGACTCAATTTTGAAGGTTACATGTGTGTGTCTACAAGTTTTGTGCGGATGAATGGTATTTTGTAAACAATTCATGTAGATACTTTTTTATGAGTATGTCTACAAGTTTTCTAACATATCCTGTCGAATTCAGTGCAAGCCAAAACCCTGGGAACTCCTGTAACACATACAAATTGTTTGTGATTGTTTTAGTACATTTTTTTAGTTTTATCATTGATTTGAATTTAATTCAAACTTTTTAAAAATATCTATAGTAACCTAGTTTTTAATATCAATATTAATAGGGTTTATGAATTGATGCAATTTTTGATGGGTTATAATCATATTTCTCTCCATGCATATTAACAATTTGGAGTGTTATCCTTGCAATTTTCATTGTGTTGCGAGGTAGTCTTGAAAGATGTGTTAGGCTTGCATGTTGCTAAGTATTATTATCATTAATGTATTAACGACATTTAATTTCAGTAAAGCTAACTCGTTAATAAAGTCTTCATTCATATAATGATTATCTTTGTTTCTACCAGTGATTAAAAGGCTACCATTGACATCTACAATAAATTCCATGTTGGAAGCTTTCATTTTTGGGTATTTGAGGAGGTGTTCTCCTTTCATATACCTTCTTATGATACACACGTATACACAGAAGGGTAATTTCATCCATCCCAAACTATTCCAAGTATACATGTGTTATCAAACCTTATATAGAGAAGAGAAAATATAAAATCTAGGTATGCCCAATCTTACATTTCTAAACTGAGGTTCTGTAATTTTATGTGATTTTTCGCTTAAAGTTTTGTTAGTTAGTTATTGAAGAAGCAAGGATTTTAGGGAGTTATATCTGGAGTTATCACCAAAATTGTCACGGTTTTAATCGAAACTATCAGGTAGGCTATTTCGAGTCTAGGGTTTTTGACGATCCAAGGAATGAAAAGATTAGTGTTTTTTTTTCAAAAATTAAAGTGGGTCATGTCAGATCTTAGCCAGAATGATTTTGATTTGAGTTTTGCATGAAGTTATTGTTAAATGATTGTTCTACTTAACTAGTTTTGGTGATTAGAGAACAGTACAAGACTAAAGATTTTAAAATAGAAAACAAAAAAGAAATTCAATATTCATAAATCTTAAAATTCAAATAACTCACACCATAATCAACTCGCCATAAACAGCCCAAGATAAGCTTAGAGTAACACAAACTTTCAAACTCCTTTGATTATTGAAATTATTCACCCATTACATGTATTTGTGGATTTGCATAGGCACATGCTTTTCCCAAAAAAGATAATTATAAAAAATAGAACTACCACTATTTTAACAATAATCCAATCTAATATTAAAGCATGCATAACATGGCTTTATTGTATTTTAAGAATATCCTCACAAATCTAATTTTAACTCCAACTATTGCATGGTTTTTCCTATTTTTATCTAAAGCTATTGCATGACTTTTTATTCATAAAAAAAAATTAAGCTAAAAATAAACTTAGTAGCACTTTAATGGACATTCTCCCCCTTGATGTTGAGTGGACTAACAACTTTATCTCGAAGTTTCACAAATTGAACTTTTGCAACAACCTTAGTGAAGATATCTGCAACGTGTTCTTCAATGTTTATGTACTTCAACTTTATCTCTTTCTTCTGAACCAAATATCAAATGAAGTGGTACTTCAAATCAAAATGCTTTGACATGCTATGATGCACTGGATTCTTGGCTAATTTGATAACACTTATGTTATCACCAAAAAGTCATTGTAGTTTGATTTTGTTTCTCCCCAATTTCTTCTAAAACTTTCTTGAGCCATAATGCTTGTGTATCTGCAGAAGTGACTGCAATATATTATGCTTTTGTAAATGAAAGATCAACTAATATTTGCTTCTTTTAACTCCATGTAACAAAACCCGAACCAAGTGAAAATAAATTTCCAGATGTTGACTTTTGGTCATCCAAACTACCTCCCCAATTAGAATCACTAAAACTAAAAGGTTCAAGCTTGTGCTTAACATAATAATGAATACTAAATTTGATAGTGTCTTTCACATACCTTAATATCTGCTTGGTTTCCTTCATATGAATCTTAGATGGCCTAGACATATACATTGCAACAAGAGAAGCTGAATAAGCAATATTTGGTCTTGTGTGAGTTAGAAACATTAAACTTCCAACAATGCTTTTGTAAGTTGTCTCATCAATTTTTCTAACACCATTTTCTCTACATATCATAACTCCCAGGGAAAATTTTAAGGGTCCCTCTGAAAAAAAGCCTTAGAAAATATTGGGTGAATTTGCATGTATGGCAAATCACAGGAAACGTTGTTTCGTGCGAAAGGCGGTTTTTTAGCATCATTTTGGGAAAGGATGGCATGACAGAAGGAACAAATTTTGGCATGCTACTGACCAACAACATGGAGAATGCTATCGTCCGGTAGCATTCTCCATGCAACCGGCCAACAACATTCTCTTTTACCAGCCGATAGCATTCCGCATGCCATCAACCGATAGTATGGAGAATGCTACCGGTCGGTGGCATGCCGTAGCAAAATGAATGCTACCGTTTCATAGCATAACGCTTACTGTCGGGCGATAGCATGTAGAATGCTACCACCCGATAGCATTCTCTATGCTGATGGTCAATAGCATGAAAAAATGCTACCGGCCGATAGTAAGCGTGATACTACCGGACGGTAGCATCCATGGTACCGGTCGGTAGCATTCGTGTGTGCTATCGGCCGGTAGGATGTAGAATGCTATTGGTTGATAGCATGTAGAATGTTACTGGCCGAGTAGCATAGAGGGTGTTATTTTTTATGCATTCGAATGGTGGTTGTATTAAAAGTCATATATATATATACAAGGACAATAGTCATTATTACTTTACACAAACAAGAGTAGTCAGAGCATACGAGGAAAAACCCTCTGCAAACAAAGTGATATGCAAAATCCAGACATGAAGAAACTAGGAATGCCAAAGGACATCTACAAACAGGAAGCAAAAATTTAATAATAGATTGCAAAAATGCCAAGAAGAAAGACAATTTCCACATAGTCCAAGAGCCCAGCTATGTCAACAAAAAATATGCAGAAGTTTTCATTCAAGAGTCTGATCTTTCCTCAACTGTACAGATTTCTAGAAGATCCTAATACGTTTTCCCAATGGATCAAAGCAGCCAATTTCACAGGGCTAGTGTATATTCCCCAATTTCAGACAAACCAAAAAACACTTAACAATATTCTACTCAACTATGACACTTCCACTTTCACCTTTCATATTCAACTCCCATCTCATGCACAGTCATTTGGAACTTCACCCAAGGACATTGAGCATTTGACAAGACTACCACACAAGGATGTGGATCCTATCACGATGAAGGTTGGTTTATCATATGAAGATTACAAGTATTTAAAGTCTCGATTTCAATTATCTATTGATGTAATTGCAACAACTACTGCTCGTAAGTTTATTTTCAATTTTACAGATTTTGATTGTGTTTTTAATTGACTATTAACAAAATGTGTCTCCTTGCATTTACACTTACAAATTCCCAAAACCCTTCAAAAAGAGGAATTCAACTCAGGGATTTCAGTCACCCATTTCTACAAGTCGTGGTGTAGTTCTTCCTGGCTAGAGTTATATTACAAGGTCGATATACATATATTCCGTGGTGGGCTTTGGCGTATATCGTTCGCACCCTAAGTGGACATAAATTTGACTGGTGCAGTCTTTTATCCTCCAAGATAAGAGCTTATTTGGATTACATTCATTTGAATGACAATGTTACCATCATCTCAAAAATGTTATTCTTGGTTTATATTATGAATCTCTCTATAATTTACGTGGCACCACTCCTCTGACAACAACGCATGCAAAGCTATCGACTTTGTCATTAACAGCTCAAGAGCAAGAGGTGAGTCCCAATTGTTTTTTTTATTATTGGAAAATAGTTTTTTGAAAGGGACTATACCCTTGTACACCAAGGCTCAGAAGCCAGAATTGAAAGTTAAAGCACAAGAGATGGATCAAAATCCAAATAGAACAATAGAGCCCGACTGCAGAAAATTGTCAGCAAACAACCGACAAAGTAACAAAAAAAAAAAAAGTACAGCAATCGAACAACAATGGCATAACAACACCATTGGAAGCAACCTGCTATCCGGCCAAGAAAAATGAGACCCATGTAACCCAGCCAGCCAATAGCAGAGATAAGAATCATCAAGGCGAAGTGTTACCCTTCAGAGTGGTAGATTTTTTCTTTTTGCTGACCGTAACCCATCCTGATGGAGCCTTCGCGGTTGGAGAAGAAGACAAAGGAGGAGTATTTTCCTTAGTCGCATTTGTCCCTTTTGGGACAGCCACGTTGTTAACATGAGAGAGATATTTATCATTTTCCATGCTGCCCTCAACAACTTGTGCATTTTTCATGCTGCTCACAATTTGAGATTCGGTTTCCGGGGCTGAAATGGATTCAATATTTGTATCTGCATTTGAATCTAGTCCCTTTTTTGCATCAAAAATCAGGTGTTTTGGAAGTGCATCTTTCCACCAGCTACGCTTCTCATGTTGACGTTTTTCCATCCCACACTCAGTAGAGGTGTGCCCTAAGCAAAAACATCTTCTACAACGAAAAGGAAGACCTTCATAATCAAGAGGTTGTGACCAAGTTCTGTTTTGCACTCTAAGGTCTATGGTTGCAGGAAGATTTTTATCGGTGTCAAGTTCCACCAGGATTCGAGCATAAGTAGTATGGGTGTAATTAGTGGTTTGAGAATCAATATAGAGTGTAGTTCCCAAGGCATTGCCAATGGATGTCAAACAGTCATGACTCCAGAACTGGAGAGGTAAATGGGGCAGCCTGATCCAAACAGGTTTCCATGAGAAAGATTCTGTGAGTGGGTTGAAGGATGGAAACCAGGGTTTAATGATCAAATATTTAGATTGGCAGGTCCAAAGTTTGGAAGCAATGATGTTTCTATCAGCTATTAAAGAGAAGGTTACAATGAAAATACCTTTAGCACGGATACAAGTCTATTTTTCCAGTTAAAATTGGAGTCCAGTGCTCAGAGATCCACGCGTGAAGAATAGGAAGGCTGGGCCATAGTCCCCGAATCTACAAATCAGAGCATGCTCTTTGTAGTAAATCTCAGAGGAAATGACCTCTTCCCGAAAGTAATAGATGGGGTAACGTCTGCAGGTTTCATGGAAGATTCCTTGCCGTTTAAAATGTTTTTGAAGGATGACCCAATATGGCCGCGACTAGCATCTCTGTCGAGCTCCAATCTGTCATGAACTGATCCTTCCAACACAGATTTTAAATGTCTATTACCAGGCGTTGCCACACCCCCGGATGGATCTTGTGGTAGATTTCGGCTAGGGTTTTGCATAGCCATTCTGAGGTAGAGGAATGGAGCTCCCTGTAGTGAAGGCAAGGTCGATCCACGACCAGGGTGGAATCTCTGAGATGAGCCCCATAGCCGTGCCGCCTCCATCTCCCTCACTGTCTGTTGAGTTCTTGCCAGGTCAGATTTAGGGTTCGCTTTGGATGCAAGGGCTCGGGTAGCCACCATGGCGCAGGGTACGAGTAGAGGGCGCGAGCGAAGAGGGTGCGAGGGTGCGCGTAGAGGGCGCGAGCGGAGGCGCACGCGAACAAAGGCACGAGCAGGGCGCGGGTAGGCGCGAGCAGGAGAATATTGGAGAATTTCTAATGAGATGGTTAAGAAACTTGGTCTAATTTCTGATGAGATGGTGAGTCCCAATTGTTGATTATTTGGTTTTTAATTATTATTCTTTATTTTTCTAAATCTATTATAATTAATATTTGGGATTAATAAACAGTTTATTGTTGAATTATCACAGAAGATAGCTGTTGCGGCTACATCACAAAGGGAAGCTGCTATCAAAGATCATTTCCCACTAGGTTTAGGAGATTCAGTTATTGTTTCAGATGATTAGCACACAGAGGAGGAAACCCCTCCACAATCTATCAAACGAGATGAGGAGTTCCTTAAACCCTCAAACTAACACATCCACCATACCACAGGCATTAATCATATGTATTTTAATTTATGATGTATATATGTTTCAATATGTTTGAAAATAAATGTAATTAATTATTTAAAACTTGTATATGTTTCAATATTTCTTGTGGCTTCTATTCCTTTACTGCAGAAACCTCCAATAGCACAAGATTATATCTTTGGACTCATGTTAGCCTAATAAAAATGTATATGAATTTGATCAAACACATGAGGTAGAAATATCTTTGGTACATCACTCTTTGGCTCAGGTATGAATCTCATTTTTGTATTTTTTTGCATATATTTTTAAAAATAAAAATCCAAAAATCTCATCAATCATTGATGCTTAATTATGTTTAGATCACACCTACTAGTACAACTCCCAGAATTTTTAGTCTACTTCTCTACAATCACATCAACTGCAACAGATCCCATTTGTAATTGCACCTCAGTTGGAATCCACTCAATTAAGTAATTTTTATAATCATATATGATATAACGTTATACTTATTATTATTTCAATCCTATTATGTTTGTCATTTGAATTTTCTCGTGTTATTTACAAAATTACAATTGATAATTGCAGGGCCTCTTCCACATCCAATTAAAACTCCATCTGCTACAATGAAGAGGAAGATGCCACCTCCACCACAAAATATCAGGACCAGGTGCAATGGAAAGCATATTTCACTTGTTCCTCTAGCTTCAAGTAGGGGCACCCTTAATTTTGGAGTCGAGTTTCCAATGTTTTCGTTGGACAATGTTCCTATTCGACGGGGTGTTTTAGTTTTGAGCATACAATCTCAAGCAAGCCTCAAGATTTTTATCCAGTCTGTTTCAATATTTTGATTTTATAAATGTTAATGCGTTGAAAACTCTTTCGTCTTTAACTAATCACAATATCATTGTTTGACACAATTCATACAATCAGAAATATTCATTAATGCTTTCATGAAGGATGGTACTAGGATACAACTCTTTCAATAGAAGTGTAATTGCTCCATTCTTTGTTGGCTCACTCAGTAAGTCAAATTATTCGCTCATTACCTGGCCAAAATCAGTTGATTGCAACGCAAGTGATTCCTTTTGAAGAACACCATTAATCTGAAATACATTACATTCAATTGATTGTCCAAAATTCTTAATGATAGTACCCATGAGTCTTTTAAATGAATTAGCTACAGTTATGCCTCCTACAGGATTCCAAAAGATAGGATTGACCACTCACATGGCCTCAAGAATCTCACCTATTTTAAAGTGATTTTTGATTTCATTAGATAAGCATTGTGAAATTTTCTGCAATTTATTCTTGTTTGAGATATAAGAGCTTCATTAAAATTACGTGTAACAGGTACTTCTTCGAGCTTTGATCTAGCAGTATCCGCTCATTTTTGGAATGTGTGCATTTGAATCTCTTTCCCGTTAACAAGGATACAAATATGACTGCATATATTGAATCTAAAATAGCTTTTAGGATCCTTTAAATTTTTCATAGTTTTCCCATTACTGAATACATGTCCTTGAAAGCATTCATTAGAGTTGTATAACAAATCTAGAGTCTGACACACCCTTTTTATGAACCTAATGAAGACCACTATATAGATGGATCTTTCTTGAGTAAGCTTTGTTAAGCAATTGATTTCATGCAACATTGGAAGAATCCCATAACGTGTAAACAATGTTTCCAAGTCTGTTAAGCGAGAAAGCAAATCTTTTGTCTAGTCAACTTGCATATGGTTCTTAAACATGAAACCAGTTAACGATGGATATTCATTAAAAACTCTACCTGTGGTCAAGTGGTAATGTTTAGGAATTTGGAGCACTCGGAGCCGAGTTCAAAACCCTGGAGGACATGTCTGCACTATTTATGTAGCATGTCATGTCCATGCAGGTCTTTTCAAGTGATTTTCCCTAAATCAAATAGAAACAAAAATAGTAAATTTAATATTTCTTACTCAACACAATAGCCGGAATATGGCTCTTAAATTCTCATATCTCTCTTTGGTAATCTCGGGAATGCACACTAAGCGAAAGAAGTACATCAATCTGTAATTAATACTCGGAATCACTTTATGCTTCGGTTTAAGTCTGTTTATCCAGTCATAGTTTACCATTTAGTCCTTTTAGTTAGTCTATGAACTAGATGTTTTTATCAGTTGGTTTTTTCAAAAACCATGTAATCTCTTTTGTTGGGTCTTGAAAATATTAGGCAGAGAAGACTAGTCTATCAACCCGTCTTATATACATAGTCTACTCAGGAACAGTCAATCAAAAAATCAATCTCTTGAAGTCCTGGACTGTTGGATTCATCTGCATAAACCTCTATATCAGTCTAGTTTTGTGAGTCTTACAAAATTCCCACGGGATCTTTTTGGGGTGGGGACCCTTAATAAAGCTCCCTTTGCTTATTAAAATGAACCATAATTGCCACAGCTTTACAATGATAATGCTTGCAAAACTGGCAGTGCCTGTAATTGTTTTTCAATTTTTTCCAAGTCATTTGCATACATCATTTGGGCCTATTGGACCAGATCTTCCAGAGAACGGCCAAAAAAATATAGTTCCAATGCCTTCAATGCGGACTGATTCTAGTTGTCGCAATATATTAGTTTTGTTCCATGTTTTCCTAGCAATTTACTTAGACCCAGAGTTGCGTGGATACAGATATGAGTATGAGTATGATATAGTACGGTATCGGATACAAATACAGTTAATTTTTAAGACACCCTGATATCGAGATTGTTGGATACGGCATATATATACACTCTATATGTATTATATTTATAATATTATAATAATCTATATTATACTTTTAAAGAAATATATTTAATATAAATATCAATTTTAAATTATAAAGAAATTTATGCATTAGATTAAAATAACATGCAAATTACACACTCCCAAACCATGGGAAAGGTGGGAAGTTGGGTATTCTGTGGATTAAAAAAAATTGTAGGTTGTGCAAGGCCAAAGGAAAACAGATCAAATGAAATAAAAGCACATACTACAAGTTTAGGAGATTGTGATGGCACTACAACACCATACTAACATGACGGATATCAGTATTAGTAGAAATTAACTTTCTAAGAGCACATGGCAATTACAAATGAGTCAAGCTACGATAAAGATTTTCCAATGAAGAAGCAGTTAGGGGTAAATAATAGTTTAATTGTTTTCACACATTCACTACTGCACATTGATGCATGACAAAGTAACCAAACAGGAAGAGACAGTTGACTGACGGTAAGAGAAGTATTCAATCTTCAATTCTTGAGCATCACAGATATTCATATTCTAATTAAAAGCCTTGAAAATGGGACTTCGATTTTGGATAGCAAAAAACACAAAAGGTAGTCATAAAGATTATACACAATGCAGCTAGTTGCACCTTGAGATTTCATCTTTTCTTTTTTATCACATCTTGAAACAAGAAAAAACAACCACTTGCAATGCATTTAAAGAATATAATTTAACATGATGTAAATGCTTCCTGCTGTAAAAATTTAACTTGTCATCATTTCTGATGCAAGTTGGAATCTTTTAGCTGTGTTAAATATACAGCTTATGGAGAAAAATAACAAGGACAGCAAACCAATATATTTAATTTTAGAATGTTTGTAACTTTTTCTCCTTCACAAATATGAGATTTCCCAGCATTCTTTTCCCTCAAAATGTAGTTGCAATGTCCACTTAAAGCATACCTTTTCACAGGTGAATGCCTAAAAGTTTGCCGTAAAAGAAAAAAAAAAATCTTACTTAACCAAAAAGACATTTCCAACTAAAATTACTTCAAAATTAGGGTTGCAAGATCCATTCCCTGCAATTTCTAATCTATGCCAGCTGAATTTCTGATTAAAAGAATCAAACTAGAAAATGAACTACAATTAGAGCTTCAAAGAATGCACGTCTCATAATCTGTGTCTCTTCTCCACTTGTTGTTTGGCAGCATCCTTAACCTTTTGATCATAGCCTTCAATTGGTGGCGTCAAATAAGCCCGATGCCTGTTCTTAGGAAAAGGGGTAAAGTTCGAAACAAGAGCTGCCTCTCTGAGACGGAGAGGAAGAGCTGCAATGGCTTCATTCTTCAATTGGAGTCTCATAGTTTCTTCAGCTTGGCTTTTCCTCAAATCCCTCATCAGCACCCTACTGTACTCCTTTGCAAGACGTTTGCCCTCCTCTACAGTAAGTTCAAAAGATGGAATTTCAATTTCATCTTTGTCAAAGATGCCTAATTTAACGACATCTAATTCTTCTCTCTTGTCTGTAATGGGCTTTTCCTTATTTGCCTGTTTTTTTTTCTCCTTTTCCATATCAAGTTCCCTTTGTCTCTCCTTGCTGATAAGACCCAGTTTTTCCCTTTCAATTTCTCTGAGCCTGTCTTTCTTTTTGAGGTACCTATCACAGAAAACTTTATGGGCTGTTTATCACCAAATGGCTGGTTTTATGACCCAATAACTGACTTTTCACATATCGAGTTCCTAAACTAACAGTACTCACTAGATGGTAGAAGTTACGTGGACTACATGTACTATATATACCAGAAAATGGGAAAATAAAAGCAGTTTTCTAGGATGCAACTTGAAAAGGAAAAAAATATTTTGTTCTGATTGTATGCAACACAATTCTGCTAGTAGTAAACTACATATTTCTTGTCAAAAGGATTGTGGTCAAGTGGTAATGTTTAGGAATTTGGAGCACTCAGAGCCGAGTTCAAAACCCTGGAGGACATGTCTGCACTATTTATGTAGCATGTCATGTCCATGCAGGTCTTTTCAAGTGATTTTCCCCTAAATCAAATAGAAACAAAAATAGTAAATTTAATATTTCTTACTCAACACAATAGCCGGAATACAGGCTCTTAAATTCTCATATCTCTGCTGGTAATCTCAGGAATGCACACGGAAGCAGTCAGCAGGTACATCAATCTGCAATTAATACTCGGAATCACTTTATGCTTCAGTTTAAGTCTGTTTATCCAGTCATAGTTTACCATTTAGTCCTTTTAGTTAGTCTATGAACTAGATGTTTTTATCAGTTGGTTTTTTCAAAAACCATGTAATCTCTTTTGTTGGGTCTTGAAAATATTAGGCAGAGAAGACTAGTCTATCAACCCGTCTTATATACATAGTCTACTCAGGAACAGTCAATCAAAAAATCAATCTCTTGAAGTCCTGGACTGTTGGATTCATCTGCATAAACCTCTATATCGGTATAGTTTTGTGAGTCTTACAAAATTCCCACGGGATCTTTTTGGGGTGGGGACCCTTAATAAAGCTCCCTTTGCTTATTAAAATGAACCATAATTGCCACAGCTTTACAATGATAATGCTTGCAAAACTGGCAGTGCCTGTAATTGTTTTTCAATTTTTTCCAAGTCATTTGCATACATCATTTGGGCCTATTGGACCAGATCTTCCAGAGAACGGCCAAAAAAAAATATAGTTCCAATGCCTTCAATGCCAGACCAGATTCTAGTTGTCGCAATATATTAGTTTTGTTCCATGTTTTCCTAGCAATTTACTTAGACCCAGAGTTGCGTGGATACAGATATGAGTATGAGTATGATATAGTACGGTATCGGATACAAATACAGTTAATTTTTAAGACACCCTGATATCGAGATTGTTGGATACGGCATATATATACACTCTATATGTATTATATTTATAATATTATAATAATCTATATTATACTTTTAAAGAAATATATTTAATATAAATATCAATTTTAAATTATAAAGAAATTTATGCATTAGATTAAAATAACATGCAAATTACACACTCCCAAACCATGGGAAAGGTGGGAAGTTGGGTATTCTGTGGATTAAAAAAATTGTAGGTTGTGCAGGCCAAAGGAAAATAGATCAAATGAAATAAAAGCAGAGTAGGCCAAAGGAGCCGTTCAAAATGAAATCATAGAAGGTTGAGCAGAGCCAATGTGAAAATTTGAAGGAGAAGAGCAAATCAATACTCATTCACCTCCACGTCCTCAGTTGTTGCTGCTAAAATGCATTTTAGAAGGTTAACTGCATTTTTTTATTAATTTTTTAGTTTTGTGAAGGTATCTTAATATTTTTCAAGTTTATTTTTTTTAAGTTTTTAACTTTTTTAATCATATATGGTTACAATTGCCCCATATCATATCCAGCTTGTATTTGATACATCTCACTTACAGGTTTGTGTCTAGATATAGCCGGATATGGTATCCAGGATGTATCCTTACCCAACCAAAAGATACATGCACCCTAGCAGTAGGGGTGCCGTATCCTACAACCCTACAGTTAGAACATATTGATCTATTGGGTTAGAGTACAATATCTTCAAAAAAATCAGAAAAGACTGTCTTATTTATAGTGTCTTCAAAACTGTCAGAACAGGTTCCAGGATCTTTGATAAATTTCACACCAATATCTAACAGTATCTTAGAGGGGATGATTGGGAGCGTGAACATGCATATCTCAACAAAGATGGTGTCTACAAAAATTCATTTTAAACTACAACACTGATCGTTTGGGTCAATATGTTAATAACACTGCTAATTTGGATATGGCAAACAACATCATTTTGGATGCAACGAGAATACATTCTGCTGCAAGGATGTCATTGCAGCTGTGTATCATATTCATGAGCATGAAGGTGCTCACATGGATTGCATTGTGACTGATTACTGATGTTGAAGAGGTTTTACTTTATAATCTAGATAGAAAAGAAGTATGACTTTGGAAAGGAGATCCGTGTCTTACTGATTTGTCTCCTAGTGTCACCGCTTATAATCAACTTATCGGTGTTACTAACTTACTATTTAGATGTTTTCTTCTGTCACAATGCTTTGGGAAGTATCTATTAAAAACTCAAACCCTTCGAACTACTTTAGAGATTAAAAGTTAAATAAAAAACACAATATGAACAATCATACTAGTGGAGGTCTATAGCTGCAACTTTTAAAGCCAATGTCGTAGGGCTGTTAGAGAATGGCTGGGATAAATTTATCAGTGAGACCTACTAATTTCTGAAAGGTTATCCACTTGAGGTTTCCCATTGAGTGAACATGGTCCCAAAGATAAACTCAAGCAAGAGAAGAGAGGTGAACATGGATTGTTCCTCGTCATCTGAAAGAGATCCTCTAGGGAGGATAATGAGTAAGATTTTGGTTTTTGAAAGTTTCCTCTGTTCCTTAATTGATCCTTTCATTTTCTTTCAGGGTTCATGAAGCCTTTGAAGCTATTGGGAAGCTGTTTAGTTGGTATTGCTGCAGGGCAGGGAGAATGCATTTTCCTCTATGGATGTGAGTGGGGATCTGAGTGATTTGCCCAAGTTGTGAACAGGGATCTGTGGATGTGAGTGGGGATCTTGACAATTATAATTAATGGTGTCTTCTTGAAAAGTCACCCATAAAAACACATGGAAGTGATTGATGCAAAAGGCCATCTTCAAAAATATGGACTTCAATAGCAGCTCATTAAGAGCTTTGTGATCACAAGGATGGGGGCATAGATTTTAGGACAAGTGAGAAGCATGCAAGAAGTACTCCTGCATATTTCCAAATGTTGAACAAATATATGAATGAGAACTTACAGAATTCAAGACCCTGAGATTGCAAACAAAAGTACAGACAAGACGGCATGAGCTGCTTACGGTTCAAGAATTTTTACAATTCAGGAATGAAGAAGTGGAAAATACAAGCTACCCATACTGGATAAGGCATACCCTAACTCTTTCCTGCCAAACTACGTAGGCCTCTGCAAGCATATATATCATACTCTTGCTTAGCAACCACTATAGGCCTCTAAAAGCATATGTAGGCATCCTGCTTTACGGGAAATAAGATCATATGCGATGTTAAGCACAATTGGAAGACTGCTATGTAGATAGATGCTTGACATCAAATGAGTTTAGGGAAGATGATTGAAAAGAATCTCCAGATTGCAAGAATAGACATGGGCCTCTCTATTCTGAGAGCAAAAAAGCGATTTGGAAAAGAAATGTGAGGGGGTAGGAAGTGAGATGGCGGTAACTTGGCAAAGACTCGGACGAGAAAATTCTGAGGGAAACAAATGCCTTCCTCTTCTTTCGTAGAAAATGAATCTTGGTGGATTTCATTTTGTCAAAGAGTTGGAACAAAATCTTTATTTATAACTTTAAATACAAGAAAGATGCTTTGATAGTAGAAAGAGATCAAATCAAATAAATACATAGCTGGCCTAAAAATGACATGATGCTCCAAGTTAGGCACATTAGGATCTTCAGATTTTGTTCGGTGGGCTGGGATTCAGGAATTTCGATTGATGATAAATCTTATATGCAAAGTTCCAGCTAGCTATTCTTTTCTTGATTCTGCTGAGGCTCTCATGGTTGGTGCCCTACCTACTGCTGATGCAGTTTGATGTACGCCACAGTTTATGGACGAAGAATGATTGGTTCATATAGTAGAGAATTCTTTGAGGGATAAGTTTTCCAGAGCCATACAACTCCTTTGGCTGTTAAAGATATAAGTGCAGTTTTGGAGAAAGAAAATTGTGGTTCCAGCTGGAGATATTGGTGAGGACTCACAGGGGAGAATTGAACATTTTAACGGTGATTTTGTTTTGCTCGGGAGCAAGGTTTGTGGGGTCAGGATGAAATTTTTTGCTGTAAGGTGGTGTGTGGAATGGCAGCTGCACCATCATCACCGCAATTGAAATGCTGGTTTTAATGAACTCCCCATAAATGGAATTTCTTGAACAGTAATACAGCAAGACTGCTATTTCCAGTTTTTAGTAGGGTGTTTTATTTCGTGTTGTTAATTTTTAGTATGGCAAACGTATATGATTGTCAAACCTCATAGGCTGATACCTTGCTTGTGAAAAGAAACATGACCTCGAAAGTTTTGCATGCTCCAAAGCCATGAACAGTGTGTTTTCTCTTGTTTAAAATTTATCTTTTACTTTATCTAGTAAATACGATGCTCTGATCTAGCAGTATGTCAACAGGCTATGCATAATTTAATTGGAGCTGATGAGACTCAGAGTTCAAAGTTGAAACATTAACACCCCTTTATTAGAACATCTAGTTCCAAAGCTCGATTGCACATAAAATTGCAAGCAAGGGGTACACACCTATCCCTCACCATAGACCAGGTGATCACAATGACCCAGAGAATATACCTGATCACAATGACCCGGAGACTACACCTGATCACAATGATATGAAGAATACAGCTGATCACAATGATCCGGAGAATACACCTGATGACAAAAGGAATCATCCCAACCTGCGACGCTAAAATCTCAACAGTCTCACCTCTATGTACTTGGCAAGAAGGTTTGCCCCACCAAATTGGGCATCAGTTCATACTCATCGTGATAAACAAATGGGGATTTCACAGTAAACCCCAAACTTCTGGAAAAATATGTTAAAATAGTTGGCAACTTGACACTAAATTAGTCGGGTGCCAAAGGGGGTGAGCTCAAGTGGTAAGAGCACAGGGACTTCCAAAGTGAAGCCCCGAGTTCAAATACCCACGAGAGATAATTAAGTGTTGAAACTAGGAAAAATATCACATCCAAAGCGGGTGTGGGCAGGTGTAAGTGTGACTTTGATAGAACAGATATCCCTCTAAACTAAAGGTTACCCTAAAAGAGGAATTTACCAAAACGATAAAAAATATAGTCACTGGATCCCAAGGAATTGTGGTGTAACAATTATGGGACACATTCAAATGTGACCCGTATTTACAACTCTTGTGTATGTAGTCCATGCATACTCCACACCCACACCAAGTCAAATGTGGCCCATAACCTCGCCCAAGATTTAACAAGCAAATAGAATTTGGTCATTGAGGAACATAATACATCCATGTCTCGGTGCAGCATTAGTGTTTTGTTCGTGTTTCCATTATCCATTACAGGATGCCCAATAAATCAGGCAATGTCTTAAAACATTTGCTTCCCTAAGGCTATTGTCATAGCCCCTCGTCTAGTGTTGCAACGTCTACTGAACTCTTGTCTATAATACATGTGTCTCATTGGAAAAACAAGAGAACAGAATACAGGTCCTGAATATTGCATTAAAAGAAAATGGTGGGTTCAATTTAAGGGTTTTTGTTAATACCTGACAGGAGTTGGTGCATTCATGCATGACTGTATCATGGCCTTCGCGCGCTCGGTCTCTCGTGGTCCGCGTGTAGTGACGGGGCTTTTGCAGGTTTTAGGGTTTTCTTCCTTACCACGTTCTTTTTTTTAGGCTGAACTTTGCCCTTGGCTGTTGCAGCTCCTCTGGTGAGAAATGCTGGCCGTTTCAAGGGTTGCAGCAATGGTGGGATTATATATTCCAGGCAGTTTTTCGAAGCTCTGTACAGGCATTTCCTCCATAAGAATTCCATTGCTTAAACACAAAACCCAAACTATGCCAAATAGCTCTGATCTGGTTTTGGTCCATTAAAGCTTATACTCGGCCATTTCATTCAAGGTATGACTTTGGGTTTTGGGTTTTACAAGTCGAATAAGTTAAATTAATAGTTAAGTAGCGGCACTTTGGTCTATTGGTGAAGTTGTATGGGATCAGTTCATTTATTTAGTTTTAAAGTTTACTCACTATTGTAATTTTGTTATATGTTTACGTTTATTTAGTATTGTAATTTTGTTATATCTTCAAAATATGGGTAGAGATGTTGATGTTTCCTCCAAAATATGGAAACAGAAATGTTGATGTTTCCTCTAAAACATGGAAACAGAAATGTCGATGTTTCCTTCAAAATATAAGCAAAGATATCGACAATCTATATAAATCAGTGTGTGTTATAATACTTTGGCATTCAATCGAAAAATAAATAAATGGCAAAGACTTTCATTCTGTAAAATTATGTTTTTGCTTTTGTTTTAGGTTTCCTTTTGAAGTTGTAGTACAATTTTATTCCTATATCTCTATAAGTTATATAGTGGACACTATACACAATTGATTTTGGTACTTCACTATTAACCAACACATGCATGTTTAGGGGTGCAAAGGATTCGTCAATAAGAAATATAAGAGAAGTTCTAAATTTAACATATATTTTTATTAAAAAGAAAAGACAATTTTAAAGATGTCGATTTTTTAGTATTTTTAAATAGCAATATAAAAGTCTATATATAAATTTGTGTTACATAAATAAACGCTTATGTGAATGTAAAAACAATTTCAAACAAAATAAGATATGTACATGTATTTGCAAAAGGTAATAAAAAGGTTTTTTTTTTTTTTTATTGAGACAAAAATTCTAAAGAATTTCAAATTCAAAATATTTGAGTTGTTATGAAACATTAGAATCGAGTGACGCATTTTTATAAAAACTAACTTCACGAACCATAAATTATGTGATTAGCCAAAACAGTGTCTATACTATTTTTATTTTTTTTTTTTTATTTTTTTTTGGTGGGGGTGGGATTCAAAATCAACCAATAGTACATCTAGTCCTTTATTGTGTGAAGAGGAAAATTCAATAGCAATTATACATATTAGTGATATTTGTGTGAAGGATGGAGCTCCTTTTGAGCACTAGGATCCGGTTGCCTAGGCACATTTCAAATAATTCTTCACCATTGCCTACCACAAAAAAAGTGCGATTAGTTTTGGATGTTAGGATAAGAAAACAACATATAAATATCATTTTTTAAGTGTGCACATATTATAGCATAACATCTCTAATAATTTCTAAATTGTTGCACAAATAATTTACATTGGATTGTCATTTATAGTTGAAGTGGCTTATGTTTTTCAAATTTCGTTGGGAATAGGACTTCATATAGGCTTCTGTGGTTCGGCTATCCCACCATTTCTGTAAATTTTGACATTTATTTTAATTTCTATAAGTAGTATGATGTATCGCCTCTTTTCTTTGCTTAGTGTGGTTAAGATTGAAGAGAAAGAGAGATCTTAGTGGCAATAATTCTCATAAATCCACCATGATAATTTGATGCAGGTGCATCCAGGGTCCAAGGTAACCCTGCATAGTTTTGGCTAAGTATGGGTGTGGACATGGTTAGAAAAGCATGTAGGAGAAAAGAGGAAGCGTTGCAGAGTCAAGTGGCAATTGCACAAAAGTGTGGAAGTGTTTTACGTCACGATAATCAGTAGAGAGCACAATGTGCAAGGAGTGCGTAGTGGTTGGAGCACGAAAGTAGTGCGTGAACAGTTTGCAAAGTAGTGTAGAGTAAAACGGGAGTGGGAGAATAATTTGCGTCGATGCGCATAGCAATTTTGGGTCAACATATTTGATTGAAGGTGTATGGAGATTGTGAAGAGTTATGTGCAATGTAGAAGGATGTGCGGATGCACAAAAGGATTATGCTGGTAAAATTATTAGAGTTCCCTGTGGGATTCATGGCATGGACTAACCACCTCTCGTGGATTCATTAACTCTAGTGCTTGTATCAAAATTGAAGGGTCTACCTTTTGGTTTAAAGACAATCGCTTCCAACAATTGGTATCAGAGTGAAAGGTCATGGGTTAAAATCACCCCAAGTAACAATGGGGGGAGTTTTGTTGGAAATTTTGTTAGTGCTTCCAATGGGATTCATGACATGGACTAACCACCTCCCATGGATTCATTAACTCTAGCGCTTGTATCAAAAATTGAAGGGTCGACCTTTTGGTTTAACGACAATCGATTCCAACAAATGAAAAGAAGGTTTGTGCAATAGCTAGACTACAGGGGAAACATGGAAATGATTGGGAGATGGCCCAAAGTGCCTCGAGACAGTGCATGGGAGATGTTGAAGGTAGAACTGGAGTGTATAAGTGTACGGCTAAAGAATGTGAGCAAGGAGTGCGTGGTAGAATGATTAGTTGGCAAAAATGATGGAAATGTCATAAGTGTTTGTTCCAGGTGGCTAATAGATACCTAACGATCATAACATCCCAACGACTAGGTTGACATAACACTACAGGATAGCTAGGTAGCACTGAAATAGCTCATAGGATTGATGATCCCAAGTTTGAATTTGAAACTAAGTGGGAAGAAGGAGCAATCGTGAGAGAGAGAAGAAGGAATGCACAACTATATGACAAGGATAAGTTCATCATCGAAGGGCACAAACATAGTAATGTGTAGGAGAGCTGGGAGGATAGCAAAATACAGACAACCTCAGTTGAGGTAGTGAAATGTGCTTGTAACGCACAAAGTCCAGTCTATGATAGGTCTTACAAGAAAACACCAAGAGTCAGAAAATACTCCATGAGAGGCAATTTGTAACCTCCATAGGAGCATCTACATATAGATGTTGTTAAGGCCAAAGGAAACAATAGAATAAACCTTTGTGTTTCATTTTTATGTGCTGAAATTTGTGAATAGGAAGGATATACTAGGTTTGACTGCCCATCGCCAAGTGGTATCAGAGAAAACTACTTTTTTGTGAGTGAAAGAAGCGAAAATGTTAGTAGAATGTTAAATGTGATTCAACTAGTGAAGTTTTTATGCTCTCCACTATGAGAAAGGTGGGTAGAAGATGTGAAGAAAATACCAAAGTGTAGTTGTTGTAAGAGACCTAGATCTTTCGCATGAAGGCACGATGTCACCAAGAAGAAGGGACTGTTTATATAAAAGAATTGTAGAGATGTTAGACAAACTGTTGAATGAGTAAAATGGTGTAAAGACTAGATTGGAGGATGTAGAAGAAGAGCATCGAAGAAGAAGGGGTCTTATGGTGCAAAAATCCTAGAAGGAGGTGAATGACTTGACAAAGAGTCAACAACACAGAGAATATTACGCAAATAAAGCACTGATTGAGCATTGAAGAGAAGAAATGGCATGCGCATAGGCACAACCAAAGATTGCTCAAGCAAAGTGGAAGAGAAAAGAAAAAGCATGTGTGGGATTTCCCCCATAGAAAGCACATGGGAGAATCTCACAAGATGAGAAGAGGGTGAAAAGAGAAGACACATGTAGAAAGGCAGTTGTTCACAAGAGTATTGTGACAAAGGAGGTTGTTGGAGGAGAGAAAATAGTCATCGTAGACCATGAGCACATGGAGGATTACGCAAGCCCACAGAAGGTGGAACACCCAATAAAGGGAAAGGAGCGCACAAATGAAGGTGTGCATAACAATAGGAGTACCATTGCAGATGAAACAAAGAAGCAAGAAAAAAATTCCTCAAAGGAGACTAAAGCGTAGTAGTCCACAGAGGAGACTATGATAGTACACTTGAAACGGGGCACACGAGAAGAAGAAGAGATTTGCAAAGATCGAAAGGAGAATCATGCAAACAAGCATGAGGGAGAAAGAGTGCAAGGAAGATTTGCGCAAAGAAGGATAAATTTTCCCAAGGTAATTATGGAGGAGTGGTCCGAGGAGGAGACTCCAGGAATGCACAATGTGATAGGCGCACAGAAGAAAGAACATGTTAATAAGGAAGGGCATGATAAAGAAAGTGTGAAGATGTTGTAGTGAGATGTAGAAGTTGCCATACAGCCAACAGAGGAAGGAATGGAGCATTGTAAAGAAGCTCCACAAGTTTTGCACAATGAATAAGGCACAAAAGATGGAGAGGAGGAGAAAGAAGGTGGTCAGGAAAAGTTTCCCTTGAAAGAAGAAGAGGAAATGTGGCCCATAGCCACCAAGGTAGATTGTTTAGTGAAGAAGCAAGAGTGCAACTGAAAAATAAGCCACCAAGGAAAGTGTGGGATGATGAAAACACACTAGAGAAGAGGAGAAGATCATAGAGTGGCAATAAGGAAGTGGAAGAGAGAAAACTATGAGCAAACAGATCATGACCTAACGGTGTACAAAAATATGGAGCGTGATCTTATAGAGGCTAAGAAAAGGAGAAGTGAAAGAGGATCTCGCAAAATGAAATAGAACAAGGAGATAAATATTGCATAGAATAAGTGCACAAAGAGCAACATAGCCCATGAGTGTGCAAAAGGAGAATGTTGGAGCTGATATTCTCACCTTGCTGAAACTGGGTTCAATAACTTTAGTGCTACATGGGATGATCTCTCAATTTAGGACTTAACTACGTGAGATCATCCTCTGGAGAATGTCAGGTTCCTTGAATGAAAGGATTGGTTCCTTTCATCCCAATTTGTTACAACTATCCTAACTAGTTCCTACTTTATCACTAAACTAAGAAACTCTAAAGAGACGGGGTGAGAGTGGGAAACAACTAAAATCAAGGGAGGTGATGCACTAAACTATAAATGGGTCAATTTTGGCTCTAAAAGACATAGATGTAAACATGCAAATGAAGATTTAAAAGATGAACACAACTTGGAAGGAAATAATATGGAAAATATTGAAGATGCGCAAGAAGACAAAAGTGTTCACATTAAACATGGAGTATTCAAAGAAACGAAGTCGCACTTGTTTTGATATCAACACTTAGCCATTTACAGACACAGGACCGAGGAAATAAAACTTCAGATGTAAATTAAAAAGGCCACAAGCACGAGTTTCACAAGCTCACGAGGAGGAGCTTCCAACCCCATAGAAAATAACTTTTATATTATGCCAGAGCAGTTACATTTATGGAATTTGAGAGAAAGGAATGGAGAAAAGGTCAATCACATCTAGTGATCAATGAGTTCAACCACCCACCACCACCCAGGACCATTTGCAAGCCAGGTATGGGTGTTTGACATTGTCCCAAGCGCACACCATTAGATTTATAGGATGAGGACAATGACGCCCACACTTCATTAAATTATGGGAGTTGAGGTGGTCCAACGTCTAATTCAAAATGGGAGCAACTTTCATGTGCCTTGCGGAATCTCTTCAATATATGGTTTCCCATGGCCTTCTACGTTCCTTGAATGACAAGCAGAGTCATTTACAACCTCCAAGATACATTGGGTTATTTGTGGTCTTACTTTTTTTCATCAACGAGACTCTTATGTTTCATAGTATTTTGAACGTTTAGTGGCTTTTCTAATATTCTACACTTAGCCACATTCTTCGTATGTCATGGAAGTCTATTTCTTCCTTACGCATGACGTTGATACCCGTGATCATATCACTTTGTCATGTGGCATTTGAAATCTGTGGAACATTATACTTAGAAAACCTGTGGAATGTTATGTGAGTATTTTGTGGCTTCCAACCTTTTCACTTTTAAACCTACTTGCCCATGTTGTGCAATGCCTTATGGCACCCTTCCTTGCATTATTATTGTTGTCCAAAATAAATCCTCTAGTTATTTTGACAACTTACATTCCCATTTTGGCTCAGTAATTCCAATTTTGTAGGTTGCGCCCACTCTGGTTGTTCCCGCACTATTTGCCTTAGTCGTGATTCTTTTGAGCACCCTTGCGCACTCCTCTTCTCTTGTGCACCTTCCACCTTCCCCTTCATTCTTCTATATTCTTACATTTTCCCTTGTGTGCCTACCTTCCTTTCTAATCATTGTGCACTGCTAGCACGCACCCTTTGCTGCTTTGCCTTCTTTTCAAATTGGCGCTAAGTCCCCTACATGTTTTCTCTGTGTGCCCCTTTCCTTTTCTGTTGTCACGCATTCCCCATTTGGATGCCATGACCCACTTGTATAGTTGTATCCTTCTATAGATATGAACCCTCCTTCTCTTCCACGTGCATTCCCTTCACACCTTGTATGCTACATCCTCGCACCTCTTTCTCTTGTGCACGGTTTGTGCATTCTTCCGCGCCAATCACTTGTGCCATGTGGCAACCTATCAAAATTGAGTGAGTCACATGTAACCTATCAAAATGTGCTGAATCCTAATAACAAACCAGTGCATGACACATGGTAGAAATGAAAAAACTAATGAACAATTTGTTGATGCGCCAACAGCATGCCACGTGTCATTGTGTCCAGTTTACCACTATAGAACTTCATATCATAACTTTTGCTCTGAGCTCAGATTCATGCACTTTTGGTCTTGTTGGAAAGATGCTGACGTGGGCTACACAATGGACCATTCAAAATCAGATTTTGGCATGGGATTTGGTAGGTGAGAAGTAGGGAAATGCATCTTAGGCCATTAATGCACAATTTTAGTTCCTTCTTCCACAAGCAAAATAGACATGGGGAGGTGGATCTAACATCCTTGCAGTGGATTTGTAGGCATTTATTGCTTGTTATTGGTGGTTGAACTTTTGAATCCAAGTTTCCCTCTTCTTTCTCTTCCTCTTCTCTCTTCTTCTTTTATAAATTGTAGAGCAATGCTCATTGTAAAAGGTTGGACTCCTTTAGTTTGCAAGAGAATTATTTAGGTATTTCCTTGCATTTTGAGTTTAGGCCTTTAGATCTAGTTCTCTTGTATGTGGATACTCGCCTCTTCCACCATTGTAATCGATTGTGCATCTTTGGAAGCAATAAAAGTTTGTTTTGTGGCTATTCTCTACCTTAGCTCATTTTTTTATTGCATCTTCTTTCCTTTCCCTTTGCGTTGATGGTTTTTTTGTGCATTCTCAAGTCCCTTATAGGTTCCTTTTCCATTGTGCTCCATGAAAATGATGTATAAGTGTGTTTTAAACTGTGGCACGTGTGTCTACCCTCTCTGCACACATTTTCTTCATTTTCACTCAAAGATGATTGTGTTCATCCCCTCTTTTTGGTGTTATCACCTCCCTTTAGTTTAGATTTCCCTTTTCATGCATCTCCTTCTCACCTTGGTCCCTTGGAATCTTAGAGTAGTGATAGTAGTTACATTTCCTTCTAGGAGTAGTTTTAGTAGTAAATAGGTAGAGGAATTGACCTTTCTCGGAGGTTTGTCTCAAGTGTGCAAGGTCCCACAACTTGGAGATACAGTCCCATGTTTCCTCAAAATCCCAGTTCATCTTGATCTGGGATGGGTGCAATTTTGAGCTCAACATTTTTGGCATGCCTGGTGGGACAAGTATTGAAAGCTTAAATTTCATCATTTCTAAGTTTTGGTGTGTGACTTAGTGATTTCAGCCTTTGGAGGCTTGTTTCAACACATTTGGTGACTCCCAACTCTAGATCTATATTTTTAGTAGTTTGTGCACCTTTTTCATGAGAAGGATACATACTAGACAAAGCACAACAATCTGAAGAATATTTTGAGTACCTCAAATTTCTCCAAGAAGAAGAAGTAGTAAAAACAACCACGCATGCATCTCCATCTCCATTGCACACCATGCACTTTCCACTCCTCCTCTGGAAGACCTTCCACACTCTGTCCTATCATGGCAGCTTTCCACCACCTCAGAGAAATTTTCCATTTGTTAATTTTACTGGTGGAAGTCCTCTCACTCTAAATGCACAACATGATATGCCAACATTGCATGCTCAAAAGTATTCCATACTTCACTGGTGAAAATCAAGTCACTCTGTTGAGCACATCTAGGATATGCTAAAAATGTATGCTCTATTTATTTAGTTACACATGATGATGTAGTAGTTAGGCTACTAGCATCTTCACTCAAAGGAAAAGCACTTCAATGGTATAGAAGTTTGAGACTACATCCATTACAAAATTGGGATGACTTGCACAACTCTTTGTAAACTATTTTGAAGATAAGTCAGATCACATATCCTTGGTAGAGCAATTGACAACAACAAAAGAGAGCACCCAATGAGTAGATGATTGATTTCAATATCAGATTTCAAAAAATTTGGGATATAGATTCCTCAAGTGGTAAGACCTACAACCCAACATGTTTTCCTATATTATTTAAGGCTTTAAATAGTGACATTCATTCATGATTCAATCTATGGGGGTAGAACCTTACACTTTGCTTATAACTTATAACATTATAATTAGGGTGGAAAATAGTCTATATCAAGTAGGAAAGTTAGCTCCTAGACCACCCATGCCCTTGTTTCCTAGAAATGCCTCAAGCACCCCAACCTTCCATTGCTCCTATTCCCGAGTAAGTTTTCAAACCCTATGCATCCACATCCTATTCTCCCACAACAAAAAAGGAGGATGAAGAAATGAAGGCCTTGATTAGAAACTTGTCAATAAAGTCATATCTTTAGAAAAAATAAGTAGCACAAGCCTTCAAAAATAATTCTAATCAAGGGTATAATCAAAGGCCATCAACCCTTTAGAAATCAATATCCAAATCAAGAGATATGGGTAAACCAACAAAATGATAGATGACATGCTAATGCACACCTCCCCTTGTAAACAATTCCCCTCCTGTGCAACCTCTTCCAGTGCCCAGTTCAAGCCAAACACTAGTTCTAGTTCAAAACAATATGGCTCAAGAGTCAAAGATAGAATGGTGCTTTCCTTGTAACATGCCTCATAAGTATATACTATGCCAATGCCAATGCCTTGCATGTGCAAGCTTACATGATTCAAATTTGCTTCAAGTATGAGCCTTCCACTAGCACGTGTGAAAAGAAAATGAAGAAGTGCTAGAAGTTGTTCCAGAGGCCAACCTTATGTTCTTTTAGTGTTGAGAATACTTTTGTGTAATCAATCAAGCTATGATATGGATAGTCTCAAATAGACCATGCACACACATGTTTGATAACACAAGATATAAGAAGAAGAGAATGCTTGAAGTTAGCGTGCAAACCTTCAACTTTCTACATACATAGAGTGATCCTCAAAAAAAGAGATGTAATCATCATCAAAATCAAAGGATATTAATAGTTATGGCAACAATTCATGTGTGTGAGTTTCCATGCATGATGTTTCAATGAAGAAGTCACATAGTGGTGTGCCCCTCCTTTGGTAGGTCAAGCCTCTACTACAAGCCTAAGGCCCCTTTGCTCTCTACACTGAGCAATCAAAAAAGAGATGTTGTGCCTCAAATGCACAAGTCCATGGGCCTTCCATTCAACATTGTGGACTAGATGAAGAAGAAAATGTAAATGTCACAATGTGGGATGCCCTGAGCCATTCCATCTCAGTGTGACCTATTGCATGAAGCTCTAACACAACTCCATGTGTTGATCAGTTATCCAAAGACCTCATGTTTTGTCAATATTTGTCAAGTAGAGGAGAAGCAAGTAAAAAAGTTTTTCAAAACCCCACCTTTCTATATGTCCTTGATAATAGGAAAACATCTTGTGCACAATTGTATGATTGATTCAGGGGCTAGTACTTTTGTTATGCCAAAGAAAATTGTTGATGTCCTAGGTCTTAAGTAGTACAACCCCTATGTCTAAAGGAGTCTTGCAACTTGATGGCTCAACTTGTCACCACTCTAGGAGTCATCAAGGATCTTGAGTTAACCCTCCATGCATGTCCAAGCCTAACAATAACTCAAGATGTGTCAATCATTGACCTACCTCCTTTGTTTTCCCTTTTTCCTATCAAGAGATTTCACTACTAAAGTGGGTGGTTACTTGTCTTTTGATTGGTCTCATATGTTACTAAGAACAAGGTATGGTACCAGGTTTACCATACAAGTTGAACCTATATTTTCTTATCATGTTGAGTCATATGACCCATCCCTCTCAAGCTAATTGCCTAATCCAAGAAGGCCAAGAACAAGTTTAGTTTTAGAAGAGCAACCTATTCCTCCTCCCATACTTGATCTATTGCTAGATGAATGGGCCAAGAAGCACTATGAATTTGATCCTTATGAAGATCTTGAAGCCTTTGAAACTGGTCTTGGTACTTATTGTATCCTTGAAGAAGAAGAAGTTGTTTTGCCTAGTGCTCAAACAAAGTGAAGAAAATTTTGGACTATGGAAGTTATACTTTGATGGCTCAGAAGAATAAAAATGCATGCAGTGTAGGTGTTGTTCTCATTTCTCCCAAGGATGAGAATTATTCTTCACACATAGGTTTACAATTTTTACATGCTCCAACAATGTAGAAGAATATGAAGCATTGGTGCATGGTCTTCTTATTGCTAAAAAAAAGATAGATTAAGGCTTGCAGATCTTTGGGGACACAAAATTGGTCATCCACTAGGTCAAAAACAAGTGTGCAAAAAAAGAATAAGCTTCTCAAAGCTTATAAACATAGATTTTGGGACCTCTTGGAGAGTTTTGATGCTCTAAATCTGTAGGTGGTGCCAAGAAGATGAACAAAGAAGAAGATCAAATGGATGGTGTGCTTGGTTCACAATTCTCACTGCTTGAGGATTTTATCAAAGGAAATGTAACACATAAAATGGTGATCAGGCCATCTATTTCTTGATAATGAAACAGTTGGAAAGTGTTTGATAGTGACACATAAATTTTCTAGTTCATTCATAATGAAGTTGAGTTCTCTTCAAGCATGCAAGTTGACTTGCATGACAACTATGGTGACCAAGTGATCAACTAAAGACAAACAAGTTTCCTAAAGGGTTGGTCACCTTAGAGAAAATTTTCAGCCCTGATGATGAGTTCAAGGGTGAAGAAAAGAAAATATATGTGTGCACACAAGAAGACTTGTACTCTATCACTATTATTACACGTGAAAAGAGTTTTTTGGAAAAAGATTTGCGTGCATGATGAAAAGAAGGCCTTCATTCTCTCTCTGTTCAAAATATATGACATATTCTCATGGGAGTATGAAGACCTCAAAGGATTTGATCCAAGTGTTTCTCAACACTCCATTGACCTTGATCCTAGTATCAAGCCCATAGACAAAAAAAAAAGGCCATCAATCCTAAAGATAGAGCCCCTCATGAGGAAAGAGTTATCTAAACTCATTGAGGAAAGATAATATTCCTATCAAGTACTCTACTTGGGTGGTGAATCTTGTTCCAAGTGTGTAAGAAGAATGGTGAAATCAAGACTTCTTTGTTGATTTTAGAGATTTGAATAAGGCATCCTTGAAGGATCATTATCCTTTTCCTTCTATGGAGCATATTTTTGTAGAGACTATGGTGGCTAATGGCACAAAGATTTTCCATGTTGGATGGGTATTTTGGTTTCAATCAGATCATGGTCAAGGAAGAGGATCAATTCAAAACAACATTTACAACCAAATGGGGAACATATGCATATAAAGAAGATGCTTTTTGGTTTTTCAAATGTAGGGTGCAACATTTCAATGAGCCATGGACATTTCCTTCAGGATATATCAATGAGTTCATCCTAGTTTACTTGGATGACATAATTATCTTCTCAAAAAGAGCGTGGATCACATGGCACATCTGGAGAAAAGTATTTGAGAGATGTAGAGAATTTGGGGTGTCTCTTAACCCCAAGAAGTGTAACTTTTTTTTTTGTAAGGAAAAATTTTTGGGCCATGTGGTCTCAAAGGATGGACATTTCCATTGATCTGAGCATGTTTCAGCCATCCTTTCTCTTTCTTTTCCAAACACATAAGAAATCCTTTACAATCATTCCTAGGAAAAATCAATTTTGTTAGGAGATTCATTCCTAACTTTTTAGGATTAGTTAGGCCCATCACCCTCATGCTCAAAAAGACACAATCTTTCAAGTGGAAAAAAAAAGGAAAAAAAAGCTTCAAAAAAAATCAAGCAAGAAATTTCTTTGTGCCCAACACTCATCAAT
Source organism: Taxus wallichiana var. yunnanensis (assembly GCA_018340775.1). NCBI lineage: Eukaryota > Viridiplantae > Streptophyta > Pinopsida > Cupressales > Taxaceae > Taxus > Taxus wallichiana. The sequence goes on from CM031236.1 coordinate 678,234,404, forward strand.
CAGATTATTCAAGGATTTCATCCTTTATGCTTATGGAGCTGATGCTAGTGTTGTTGTTGTCTTGACACAAGAAAATGAACAAGGATTGGAGTATCCAGTGGCTTTCTTTAGTCAAACATTAAAGGATTATGAATTGAAATACAATCACATGGAAAATAGGTCTTTTCCATCATGTGTGCTCTAAAAAATTCAAAATTATGCTCACCAAAATCATGTCAAGGTGTTAGTTTCACACTCAGTGTGAGAGACTTCATCATGGGAGCATAAAATCAATGAGAAAAGAGCAAGATGGGTGACCAAAATCATGGAGTATGATGTGACTATCAAAGCCACTAAAGTTTGTTAGAGGAAATGCACTTGTAAGAAAATTTCGAGAGGATGCAAGAATGAACATTGAGACTTCATTTTTTTAGATGAAGAACTCTCGTGCGTTGAAACTTGAAGAAAAATGAAGATCCTAGTGTGCACACACTTGGATGAAGGACATGGTCACATTCTTTCCTCTGGTGCATACCCTCCTGGTTTGAACAAAAGAAAAGAGATGACATTGAGGTTGCAATCTATTCCATATGTGTTGATTGATTGATGGCCTTCTCTTAAAAAAAAACATTGATGGTGTGTTTTGAGATGTATTGATGGTGTGCAAGTTGAAAAAGTGTTAGTAGAATTTCATGATGGATTCTCTAGTGGACACTTCTCTGCCAAAACAAAAATGATGAAGATCATCAAGGCAGGATACTTTTGGCCTACCCTGTTTGCGGATGTGCACAAGTGGGTCATGAAATGCAAAGAATGCACTTTCTTTGTAGGAAAGAAGAAATTGGCAGTGCTTCCCCTCAACCAATCCAAGTGGATCAACCTTTTTGCAATGGGGTCTTGACTTCATAGGCATGATCAATCCCTCCTTGAGTGTTGGCCATAAGTGGGTGTTGATAAACTATGGATTACTTCACTAGATGGACAGAAGTTGTCGCGCTCAAGGAATCAACTGAAGTCAGTCATCCTTGACTTTCTCGAAGGCATTGTAACAAGGTTTGGCATTCCTCAGACCATTATCTTTGATAATGCAAAATCCTTCCTTGGTACTAAAATTTTTGATTGGGCTCTTAGTCTTGGAATCTATTTGAAAGACTTCTTCAACTATTACCCTCAAGGTAATGGCTTGGTGAGTCTACTAACAAGAACCTGATCAGAATCATGAAATGAACAATGAATATCAACTAGAGGAAGTGGCACACAAAGGTCTCATGTGCACTCTAGGGTAGACAAAATCATGGTGAAGAAGGAAATAGGTACTTCACCTTACAAGCTTGTTTATGGAAAGGAAGCTAGACTTCCTTTATCTCTTGAATTTCCTTCATTAGAACTTTCCCAACAAGTTAGAGTTTGAGGGCATGGATCAGAGAGAAATAGAATGGAAGAGTTGGTTAAACTTGAAGAATTGAGAAACTCTACCATGATCAAGTTAGAAAACATCAACAATCAACAAAGAAGTGGTTTGACAGAAAGGCTAGACCTCAAGCTTTCAAAGTTGGTGATCTAGTCTTAAAATGGGATGTTGACAGAGCTAAACCAGGTGCCATTCAAAGTTTGATGCACTTTGGAGTGGCCCATACACTATTAGTTCTTGTAAGGAGGCTAACTCTTTTGAGTTGTCTCACCTTGATGGAGGTACTACCAATCCCAAGTTAATGGGATTTATCTCAAGCACTTCCATTAAGTTTTTGCATCATTGTATATATTAGAGTAGTTTCAATTCCTCAAGTGCATTATGCACACACATTTTTTTTTGTATATAGTTCTTTCCTTCACATGCTTCTCTTGCATGTGCTCTTTTTTTGCTTTTGATGTTGGAGTTCATAGGTTTTAAAATCTTCAATTTTCCATTTTTCAGAAATTTCAAATTAAAATATTCACATGAGAAGCAGATTGTTTTTAGAGTTGAGCAAGTGCTTCAAGTGACTTTAGGGGGTAGTTCTTCAAGTTGTAGATCAAAATTTCATGTTTTTAAAGATGACTCCATGCCCAATGGATACTCCAAGGCTATTGATCTCCTTCATCTAGTAGGAAGATGGCCCCGAAAGTCACCAAACTATTGTCCAAAATAACTCCCCTAGTTATTTTGACAACTTACATCCCCATTTTGGCTCTGAAGTTCAAAATTTTAGGTTCATGCACTCTTGGTTGTTCCTTGGCACATTTCCTTGGTTGATTCTTCGTGTGCCCTTACATTCCTCTTCTCCTTCTTTCTTCCTCTTTCCTTTCCTTCCCCTTCCCCCTTCCCCTTCCCATTATTCTATCTTCTTACATTTTCCCTTGTGTGCACTCCTTTGCATTCCTTCCTTCCTAGTCAGTTTTTGCACACCTCATGCGCACACCCTCGACTTACCTTCAAATTTGTCTAAGTCCTTTGCCTTCATTCTTCTCCATGCCCCTTCTTTCCTTCTTTTTCTCACATTCCCCATTTTGATGTCCATGCCCCACTTTGCATTTGCATATCCTTTATATATATATCCTTTTTCTTCACTTGCACACTTTCACATGTCCTCTTTTTCTTTACATCTCTACCTCTTTCACTCTCTCGCACATGCACTTGCACATTCTTCACTGCCATCACTTGTGCCATGTGGAAACTTATCAGACTTGAGTGTAGTCACACACAACCTATCAAAGCATGCACTAATATGGGCATTGAATCCTTCAAACAAACATTGTGTGACACATGTGAAAAAGAAAAAAAATGAAATATTGATTGAATCTTGCCAATAGAGAGCGTGCCATGTGTCATTTGTGTGTTTACTTGCATTGTAGACTTAGATCATCATAAATTTTGCTATAGAGCTTGGATTCATGTGCTTTTGGTCTTGTTAGAAATATGCTTGACATGGGCTACATGATGGACCATTCAAAATCAAGATTTTGGTGGGATTTGGTAGGTGAAAGAAATATGGAAACACATCTCATGCCATTAATGCACAGATTTAGTTAGCTCAACCACCCAGATATTTGATTCGATTTTCCCTCCTTCCTTCTTCCACAAGAAAAACAGACATGGGGAGGTGGATCTGACATCCTTGCAAGGTGGATTTGTAGGTAGTTATTGCTTGTTATTGGTGGTTGAAAATTTTGAATCAAGTTTCCCTCTTCTTTTCCTCCTCTTCTCTCCTTCTTCTTCTATAAATGTAGAGCAATGCTCATTGTAAAAGGTTGGACTCCTTTAGTTTGCTAAGAGCATTATTTAGGTATTTCCTTGCATTTTGAGTTGCATGCCTTTAGATCTAGTTCTTTGCATGTGGATACTAACCTCTTCCACCATTGTAATCAATTGTGCATCTTTGAAGTAATAAAGTTTTTTTGTGGCTATTCTCTTGCCTCTAGCTCATTTTATTGCATCTTGCATCTCCTTCTCACCCTGGTCCACTTGGAATCTTAGAGTGTAGAAGTATTTTGCAACGATAATGTACTCTACAGATTCGAGGACGAAGGTGAGAAGGAGATGCATGAAAAGGAAATTAAGCCCATCAGGATCATGATGTCCACCTGAAATAGAGGATAGGCTATCTCTCCGGTACAGAGTAAAATGAAATGAAGAAATGCCACAGAGATGGCAATTTGCTACCTCAATATGAGCACGCCTACATCCATTTCCATG
>CM031236.1:678238155-678302424 GCA_018340775.1 Taxus wallichiana var. yunnanensis
CATTTTTATCCTAATCTAATATAAATGTACTTTTTGAGCTTTAGTCCCACATCTTGCACCCAAATTCACAACTCTTCCAAAACCAAAAACAATAAATACAAGCCTAAGGATTTCCTTTCAAATGGTTCTTCTCTCTCATATTTGGATATCTTGGCATATACCTCATTTCAGCTGAGCAAGCTAATAAGGCATTTGATCTTGGCTATCCTCCATTGTTGAATCTCATCCATTTTGCATCCATAACTTTATATTAGGTTAGTAGGAGGGTACCTAACTTGGCCTTTTAGCCATTTTATAGAGACCTCTTCACCTCATTGAAGAAAACAACAAATCTAATTTGATTGCTCAGGTTTAATTCTAGGTTCAATTTATGATTTAAAGTAATCATAGAGCATTAGACAACTAATTATAGTGTTTTAGTTTAATTCATTACTATAGATGTTATCTTGTTTAGAACTCATCTTGATGTTTGCATGATAGGTTTAGTTAGATAATGGAACTACTTAGTTTGTTTCTTGTTTATTAACATAGATAAACTTCTCATGCATATAACAGGTTGTCATTAGGAGATATCTCATGTATAAGTATTCCAAGGAATGAAATGGAAATAAAAGTTTAAAGAGTATCATGTTCGTGTGAATTACGTACTCAGGATCCAAAGTGAGGTACGTGAGAATGTGGAGAATAACATAAACATTTTTGATCAACAATAATCTAGAAAAATGAATCATATGGATTCTTTTGTACGTGTGAACAATGAGGGTAGGAGATCTATGAGCAAGGAAAATGTGGAATGTCATGCAACATATTTAATAGGGAATGATAATAGCCATTATTCTAGGGATTGTGCACATGATGTTGATTCAAAAAAGGACATTAGACATCAAGACCTGATTTTTAGAAATGGTGTGAATAATTTCTCGAATCAGAGTTACACCAAATTTTACTCATCACGTTATCGTGTGAATTTGAGTGATCTTAATATGATTTAGAGATGATATTTTGATTTGAACCATGTTTGGGATACTGAAGATGATGAGGACTTGCAGGATGCATCTACGTTCTTTATAGAAACAAACAAATCCATGTAAAAATGTGGTTGATGTTTTGGATAAATCGCTCTCCATTAGTGTGGACGCGTTTTTGATAAAACAAGGTATTTCTCTGGAAACTATTGTCAAACATTCTAGAATAGGTCCTGAAGAATAAATACAAGGTAATGGTGGAACAAGGAAATCTTTCTTGACCAATTACATTGAACATGTGTTGGCAAAAAGTGTCAATGCAGGGAGGTAAGAGTTCTTTGCTTTTATAGACCGAGAGGAGTTTCTGCTTTCAACATCCATGGTATAACGGTACATGTGTCACTAAGAATTTTGTTGTGTAGACATGAGACCTCTAAACAAGAAAGTGTTGGTTTTATTTCAGGAGTAGATGATAAATAATAGATATATTCTTATTAATGAAATGAGATTCGTAGTAATCTGAATTTTTTTAAAATATTTATATTTTCTTATGAGAAGCATTCCTTCACATGAAAATGTCATATTATAGCCGTATATATCTGTCATTCTCAAGTTAGGGATATTTCCCAACTCCCTCCTTTGAAGGACATACCAATGTATGCAAGAATCATGGAAGGAAAAACGTTATGGAAGTCATTTTTTGGTTGTGACTCTGAGACACGATTTTTCCATCAGAAAGGGACATGGGATTATGTGAATCAAGTTAATTTCCGTAGCTATTGCAGCCGAAATTTTGGAGATGTGAATCCCACAATTGATGATTGGTAGTTGTTAATTTCGCAAACAAATTCATGCTTTGGTGCAAAGGAAAGGTCGGTTTTTTGAATCTTCCAATCATTTGCTTACAACGAATGTCATGGTGAAATTTCACAACAAGAACAAGCTTAAGAAATTGAATGCACTGTGGCATGAGTCAAGTTACATAGCCCATGTGAGAGAAGTGACGTATGGAGATAATGATGATGACTAGTTAGGAGAGTGAGGTGTTGTTTTGCAGTAGAAAAGTTGTTTTACACGTGAGGTGATTTTCTAAAGATGTTTTTAAGCAAAGAGACTATATACAAAAACTATCGGTTGGTAACATTATCTATACTACCTGGCGCACATTAAATGCTTTGGTGGCCCACTTTCACTCCTATAAATACATAAAAGGTGGTCATTTTCACACCACATAACAGAGAAGCTAGAGCATTGGAGCTGCATGAGTATATGAGGAAAAACACAAGAAGAAACTTGAACGCCAAAGGACATCAAACATACAAAAAGAAACCATCAAGAATGCCAAAGCACAACTACAAACAAGAAATTTATAATAGTTTGAACTAATGCCATGAAGAAAGAAGTGTTCTTCTAGAGAGCCGAAGAGCCCATTTGCTTCAACAACTAATATGAATTTTTTTGTACAAGAGCCTCATTTTTCCACAACTATACAAATTTCTTGAGGATCCTAATATGTACTCCCAATGGATCGAAGAAACCAGTTTCACAAGGCTACTATATATGCCCCAATTTAAGACAAAGCAAAGATCACTTAACAATCTTCTACTCAACTATGACACATCCACTTTCACATTTCATTATACACTCCCATCTCATGCAGAGTCCTTTGGAACGTCACCAGATGATATTGAGCATCTCACAGGACTACCACACAAAAATGTGGATCCTGTTTCGATGAAGGTTATTTTAACGGATGAAGAATGCAAGTATCTGGAGTCAAATTTTCAGTTTTCTATTGATGTAGTTGTTGTTGCTTTTGCTTGTAAGTTTATTTTCTATTTTACAATATTACATTTTCAAAATTTTCAATTTAACAAAGTTTTTATGTTCAAAATTTACTAACAAAATGTTTCTCTTTGTTTTATTGACAATTACAACTTCACAAAACCCTTCAAAAAGAGGGATTCAGCTCAAGGATTTCAATCACCCATTTTTAGGCAAGTTGTTGTGTAGTTCTTCCAGGCTAGAATCATTTTGCAAGGTCGATATATGAATATTCCTTGGTGGGCTTTAGCGTATATCATTCATACCTTAAATGGGCAGCAATTTGACTGGTGCAAGCTACTTATCCTCTAGGATAAGAGATGATTTGGAAAATATTCATTTGAATGAGAATGTTACCATCAGTTCCACAAATTTTATTCTTGCTTTATATTATGAGTCTCTATATAATTTACGTGGCACCCCTCCTCCGACAACAATGCATTCAAAGCTAACAACTTTGAATTTAACACTAACAATTGAAGAGCAAGAGGTGAGTCCTAATTTTTTATTAGATGGTTTTTAATTATTGTTTTTCATATTGTAATTATTAATATATAACTTTAAAATTTAATATTTTAAATGAATTAATAATTTACTGTTAAATTATAACAGAAGGTGGTAATGTGGGTGTCGCATCACGAAGGGATGCTGCTATCAGAGGTCACTTGCTACTGAGTTTCTGGAGATTCTGTTACTATTTCTGATGATCAAAAATAGAGGAGGACACCCCTCCACCTACTAAAAATATGAGGAGTTCCATAAACCCTCATACCCAATCAACCAAAATACCACAAGCATTAATCATAGGTATTTTAATTTATAATGTATATATGTTTCAAAATTTTTTAAAATAAATGTAATTAATTATATAAAACTTGTATGTGTTTCAAAATTTCATGCAATTTTATTTTCTTTTCTATAAAACTACAAAAAATAGGTATCATCGGCCTCAAAAACATGATGAGTAGAAATTCTCTTCAATACCTCAATAGTTTTGCCCTGTGTTTGAATCACTTGTTTTATATATGTTTACTGATAATTGATGATAGATATTTAATTGATATAAAATTCAACACTGAAGACTGATAGATCTTTAATTGATAATTCTAAATTATATTTTAGATCACATCTACCAGTCTTTCTAGTCTACTCCTATACAACAACAACATCAACATAATAGAATTCAGATTCAGCACCTCAACAACATTCCTCTGATCAAAGTAATTTTAATTTTTAATAATCTTATATGAATTTATTTATTTTTACTTTCTATTATGTTTGAATTTTGAATTTCATCATATTATTAACAAAATTACAATTCAATGTCTTAGGGCCTCCATTAAATGTCCACCACAAATGCACATGCCACCTCCACCACCCCCACCAAGAAATATGAGGAAAATGTTCACTGGAAAGAATATTTCATTTTCTCGGCCAATCTGCAAGCAGGGGCACACTTAATTTTCCTCTGAATTTCCAACGTTGTCAAGTGGGAAATTTTCCTAGTGGACAGGGTGTTTCAATCTTGAACAATATTGATTTAGATGATGAGTATCTTGGGATTGAAAGTAGACTTCAGGAGCATGGAACATTCAATCCCCAAGATATGATTCATGTGGCAAGGAAGTATTCTCCAGGAAGACATGATAGATCAAGAACACCATCTCCTATACATAGGTTGGCTCTATTTTAACTGATGACTAGAAAACTAATTTTCCACTTGGTATTATTTTTTGGCTATGATAACACGAAAGCCAATATTGATATTATTTCAAAGGAGGTTGAAGAATTGAAAATTTGGGAGTTTAGGGCTAAGGTTATGATAAAAGAAATAAATTCATGATACAAAAATCACAACCAAAGACATATTTTGTATTCTTCACATCAGAATGAGTCTGGAAATATTGATATTTTGTTGAATTAGGTTGTGTCTAGTTCTGTAACATTTGATAATAATTATGAAGATGAAGTGTTGAACATTATGTTGAACCGAGTTGAGAATTTAAATGCAAGAAGCACAAGCCTACCACAATATGTGGTCGCGAGACAAGGGCCTTGTAGTTATAGAAAATGTGGAACGAGATAAGGCATTGGTAAGTCTTACTAAATTTTCAAGTATTATTTTCATTTTTTGAAATTTTCCTAATAGTTTTTCTCTTGTGAAATGCAGTCAAAGTATGAAAATTTGAAGAATGAGGCTAGTGTGCTTAATTTGCATTTACAAAGTGCAAGGAAAAGTGTAAATGCAACAATTGAATTGAAAGAGAAGCTTGTTATCCTAAACAAGAAGAATAATACATTGAGAAGAATTATAAAGGAAAATGCAATGGAAGACTTATTCAAGAAGCAATAAAAGACGATCAAATGCAATCAAAAAAAGGATCAAATAAACTTTACTTAAATTGAAAATTAGCAAGAAGAACATAGAGAAGATCAAAAAAAAGTATAAAACAATTAAGATTATTTCATTTTTCCTAATGTTTTTATATGAAGTTTTAGTTATATATGACAAATGAAAGTTTCAAAATTTTCAATGTGGATTTGTCATTTTACTTTTACTTTTTTATATCAAAGTGAAGTTTTCTAAAATTAATTGAATTTTGAGTAATTTTCAATGAATTAAATTCATTACATGCTAAAATTTTTAATTGAAGAACATAGAAGAAAATCTTCTCAAAGTTGAATCTACAAAAACATTATGAAATTATTTGTTTAATCTTTTATAAAATTGTTTGAGTTTATATGACAATATGAAAGTTCAAACTTTAATCAATGTGGATTGTGTCATTTTACTTTTAGATTATATTATTAATGATTATTTTTCTATTCACGTGATTCTTAATGAAGAAATTTATTACATTGAGAGAATTTATTACATGGAAATTAATAATTATGAAAATGAATTGACATAGAGAAAAATTTCTTATCATTGAAATTATTATTGTTTTTAATTTTTATAAAATTGTTTGATTTTATATGACAATATGAAAGTTTCAAACTTTAATCAATGTGGATTATGTCATTTTACTTTTACTTTTGTTTTATTGTATAATTTTTTCTATTCAAACTGATTCTAAATTTGATTGCTAATCTCGATTATATTTGTTATATTTATTACATGTTAAAATTCTTATTATTGTTATTTTAAAATACTTTGTTGACATAGAGAAGAATCTTCTCAAAGTTGAATCTAAGCAAAAGACATTATGAAATTATAATTGTTGTTGAATCTTCTTATCAAAATTGTTTCTGATTATATGACAATATTGAAAGTTTCAAACTTTAGTCAATGTGGATAATGTTGAATCTTCTTATCAAAATTTTTTTGATTATCATTTTAAAATACTTTGTTGACATAGAGAAGAATCTTCTTATCATTATGAAATTATAATTGTTGTTGAGTGTTCTTATCAAAATGTTTCAGATTATATAACAACATTGAAAGTTACAACCTTTAATAAATGTGGATTGTTGAATTTTACATTTACTTTAGTTATAATATATTGTTAATTGTGATTGTTTTTCTATTCAAACTGATTTTTAAGGTGATTTTTATTCTTGATTATGTTTGTTATATTTATTACATGGTAAATATATTTTTATTATCATTTTACAATACTTTGTTGAGTCCTGACAGGACAGTGAACTACAAGTAGCATTAATATTTCAAAGAACAAAAACAAAAATTATCTAAAACAGTGAAAATTCTCTAATTATGTAATTATATTTTTTAATTCAAAGGAAAACAAAACAATAAGTATGACACATTTAAAAAACTTCAACAGTAAACACATTGCAACATTGAAAATAATATTCAAAAATGTACATTGCAACTTAAAAATGTACAAAAATAACATTATACATAATTATAATAAGAATCTGTTATGAAAATTTCTTTCTAGAATACAAATATACATGTAGTCTTCTTTATTCAATATCAGCTAGATCAAATGCAAAGTTATCCTGAAGAGATTGTTGTCCAACACTTTTATCTAATCTTTGGTTGTGATTTTTAGTCATTGATTCATTGTTATCTGCACTCCCTGTATTAGTATTACCGATCCCTCTCCTCTCTGCAAGATAATTCCATACAACCATTACCCATTCGTAAGGAAAGGTATCCACATCATATCTTGAAATGTACATCCTCAAGTAAGGTCTCAAGATTTTTATCAATCATGTTTCGATATTTTGATTTTATAAATGTTAATGCACTGAAAACTCTTTCATCTTCAACTGATCCCAATATCATTTTCTGACACTAGTTCATACAATCTGAAATACTCACTTATGCTTTCATGAAGGATTGAACTAGGATAAATCCTTTTCCATAGAAGTGTTATTGCTCCCTTCTCTATTGGATCTTTCAGTTCATCAAATTGTTCCTTCATTACCTATCTGAATTGATTTGATTGCAATGCAAGAGTTTCCTTTTGAAGAATACCATTAATCTGAAATCCATTACATTCAATTGATTGTGAAAAAATGTTTAATTATAGTACCCATGTATCTTTTAAATGTATCAAAGAAGTACCTCCTAGAGGATTCCAAAAGTTAGGATTGACAACTCCCATGGCCTCAAGAAGCTCTCCTTTTTGAAATGATCTCTGATCTCATTTGACAAGCATTGGGAGATTTTCTAAAAAATTTTTTTCCTTGTTTTAGATATAATAGAATCATATAAATTATGTGTAATAGGCACTTCTTCAAGTTCAGCTCCAGCAATATCAACTCACTTTTGAATGTGTGCATTTTAATCTCTTTCCATTAACAAAGATACATAGATGACCAGATAAATTGAATCTGAAGTAGTTGTTAGGATATTTTAAATATATCAGAGCTTTCCAAGTGACTGAAAAATGTCCTTTAAAGCAGTCATCAGAGTTATATAACATATCTAGAGTCTAACACACCCTTTTTCTGAACCTAATGAAGTCAGCTATATATATGGACCATTCTTGTGCAAGTTTTGTTATGCAATTCATCTCATGCAACATTGGAAGAATCACACAAAGTGTTAACAATGTTTCAAAGTCTGTAAAGTTGTAGTAAAGAAAATCTTTAGCCTGTCAACCTGCCTATGGTTCTTATGCATGAAACCAAGTTAAAGATGGATATTCCTCAAAAAACTTTGTGTGTAGGTTCATACATAGAAATCCATCTAGTATCAACATCTTTAAGAAGTTTCTTACCATCCGTGACCCCAAGTGAAAACTTCTAAAACTCTAGAAATATTTTCAGACTGCTTGACATATAGGCATGGACTTCATGGATAAGCTCTTCAAATTTCTCAACACATTTGAATGTGCTTACTATTCTATATGCAAGGTTCATCTTGTGAGCCATGCAATGAATAGAATCATGAAAGGAGCAAACAAATGTTTGGAGACACACACATAGACCATTTTTGTGACCCTGCATCACTGATGCACCATCAACACCAACACAAATCAGCTTTTTGGCTATAGAATAATTATCCATTCTGTTATGTCCTTCAAATTAGATATCACCAGTTTGGAAAGATTTTCAGCATTGTAGTTTTCTTGCATTTTATGAACTCGATAGTAGATGAGGTGTTTTGGTGTGGTTCTGGAATGTATATATACATGCATGCAAACCTAGGAAGTTTTGTCAATGATAGTAACTTCATCAATTGAAAGGGAGATGAAACTTGCATTCTTTACATTTTCTTTTAGTCTTCTATTTCAATCATCACAAGACATCTCACCATTTCCCATGCACTGCTCTCTAACCAATGTGAATTTGGAAGGTTTGGAAACCCATTGAACTTGAACAATTTTTTATATTTTGAAAAAGTCTGAAATTGGTCTGCCCATTTTCAAAATAAAGAATATGGTTGAAAATTGTGAGGTTTTAGCCTTCATATTTTCATTTGCAACTTTTCCAAAATTTGCATTTATGGTACCTCCTTTCTCCTGAATTTTTTGTGTGTGTTTCATTTTATTGTCATACTCCTCCTTATATCTTATATGCATGCACTCCTTTGCAGTTTTCCATCTATGAGTCTTTTTTTATTCCCATCTTTGTCAAGTGACTGTGTAATAGACTTTTCCACAATGTTTCTCTATAGTGTCCAGTTTAAGTTGCATTCTATGTTCTTTACCCAATTTCCAAGTACAAATAGTACATCTACATTCTTTGGGAGTATCACTACCATTATCTTGTTGTACAGGCTCAATAAATGGGAATTTAGCTGCCCAATCTACTTGAAAGGACCTTCCAATTGTCCAAGATGTTTTCTTCTTTCTCCCAGACTTTTTTTTGAAGGTTTCTGTCATTATCATCTTCTATTGGAAGCTTTTCATTTGAACCTTCATCTCTTAAACATTTGGAAATCGGGAAAATCTTCAAGCTCTGGCATGTCTGGGTCAATATAATCTTCATCTACTAAAATAATTGTTTCCTTAGGGTTTATGTTTTGGTTTATTGTTTCTTTTTGAATAAAATTAACATAACGGGTTTCTATTTTCAAAAAAAAAATGTTTTGACCATTACAAAATTGTTAAAAACATTTAACTGTATTGATTAAAAACTTAAAACAGGAAAATGCCAAATAGTTATGATAGTTTGTTACAACTTACCAGTAGGAATATCTTCAAGCTCTGGCATGTCTAGGTCTATATAATCTTCATCTACTAAAATTATTGTTTCCTTAGGGTTTTTGTTTTGGTTTACTTGTTCATTCTAAATAAATTTAACATAAGGGTTTCTGTTTACAAAAATGAAAAATGTTTTGACCGTTAGAAAATTATAAAAATTAAATTTTCTAGATGAAAAACTTAAGAGAGGAAAATGCCAAATGGTTATGATAGTCTGTTACAACTTACTAGTACCCTTGTTCATGTTTGTAGTGGTATCAACTTGGGTCTTCATTCTTTTGTGGGGTTGAAAAAATTTTCTATGTTGCCTTTTTTTTTTGTTTTTCCCTTTTGTTGATTGTTCAGAGAAGCCATTTTACCTATAAATGAAAATATTTAAATTAGATAAATGTAATCAACATCTAAATAATTCTAAATATTTTAAATGCAATCAAAATAACAATGGATGAAAATGGTTGGTAGCATAATGCATGCTATCGGAAGGTGACATGCATTAAGCTCCCAACCGGTATGCATGCATTACTGCCAGCCGTAGCATTACAACATGTTACCTACCGGAATAAACATACATTATGCTACCGACCGGTATAGCATTCTTTATGCTATCAACCGACAACATTTTATATGCTACAGCCATCAACATTCCTCATGCTATCGGTTGGTAGCATTCAGAATGCTACCAGTTGGTAGCATCCAAAATAAATGTAATCGCATCGATAGCATACTAGATGCTATACAACGAGTAGATACTAATCATGCTACGGATGGAAGATATATATGTACAACTAACATTTGTATTTGAAAATCTGCATCATTGTAAATAACATACAGAATGCTTCTGGTGGTAGCATTATTCATGCAACTGTGGTAGCATTAAGAATGCTACCGACCTAGTGCCATGTTGAATGCTACTTTCGGTAGCATACTTTATGTTACTCGGCCAAAAATATGCCAAAAACATGCTACAACTATATAGAACAAACCAATTACCAAAGTACCTTGAAAGTAGAAAGGAAATATCTTCCTCTGCTCACTAGTCCTCCAATTTTGAAAGCTGAAAGCCTTGATGAAATATTTGGTAATCATGAATTTACGAAGGTTCCAAAGTTTGATGTTTAGAACTATGAATAATAAACTATAAATAATTACATATAATATATATATGAGGTGAATTTGACATATTTTAATTTCACTATAAGGGTGATTTTAATGATAACAGTATGGTTGTTGGTGGAAACTCCTAGGCAAACCGACCCCTAACATTAACTTGTACCTAGAAAATTTTGGTGACCTAGTCCCTATTCATACCCAAAAATTCACCAATTTGAACAAAGATTGGCTCTTACGACATTAGTCGCTCGTCCTTGAGTAGTGAGAAATGTATTTTTCCAATGTTTTGATAGTTTTGTATTTGTGTTATTTTCTTTAGCGGTGTATGGTGATCAAACTTTTTGAACATGAATAAGTGAAATTACAATGACATTTGTCGATTACGCGTAGCATAAATTTTGATTTTGTAAATTCAAATTTATTTCTACATATTTATAGTTGGTGTTTGTATACAATTAATTTCATTAATACAATATGAACTCATTTACATTTAATGGTGTCTTAAAAACTCCTTGCCGCATCACGATTACATGTGAAATCATATGTTATGACATTCTTATTCAAGGGAACTTGACGTTTTAATTTTCAAAGTTTGACAAAAAAGCTCTTTGTTTTTATAATTTGACATGTCTCACATAAATATTTTAATTGTAAGGATTTAAATGTCTTGCTAATGTTAATTATAATATTTTAATTTTTATGAAATTTATTTTCAATTTATAATTATAAATAACAATATATAGTGGACATGACTATTGCCTAAACAACCCTACAAGTGTATAGATAAGCATTGTGTTAAACCATTGCAACATTATCACTCTAAAGATTTCCCAGGTTATATTATAACCCTACAAGTGTATAGATAAGCATTGTGTTAAACCATTGCAACATTATCACTCTAAAGATTTCCCAGGTTATATTATAACCCTTCAAGTGTGTAGATAAGCATTGGATTAAATCATTGAAACACTGTTACCCTAAACAATTTCCAAGTTGTATTCCAAAGTGGGTTAACGCATGTAGCAAGCCTGCTATAAGTGGTATCAATTCCATATGACCCTTGTCCCACCTGCTATCACATTCTCCGCTCGCTGCACTCATCCCTGACTGCCTCAAATCTTCGGTTTGTCTCTATTCCCCATTTATCATTTCTCATCAATTATTTGTGTCCTTTCTTCACAATAGTTGTGTAATATCTACTTTAGGCTTCACTAAATCAATCCAATCTGGGAAGTTAAGAACTCTCCTACACTCCATCTTGTTTCTCCTTAGTTTATCCTTCCACAGCATATTCATTCTCCAAGTTTTACATCTTATTTTTTATTGGCATTTTCTGCTGTCTGTATGTATTTTTAGCCCTTATATATTATGAGGAATTTATGTTGGATTTTGGGGGATTTTTGATCTTCATCTCATGAATCTCATCCTGTTTTTCGTCAATACAGGAGTTCGAGTCTCCGTTAGCAGTTTGTTCAGGAAGTTGAATTGGATTATGGAAAAACAGAAAGTTCTATGGGCATCTGGTTTTTTCCAATCCAATTTTCATTTAAGTAGAAAGGGCAGATGATGGAAGTGGAAGAAAGATCAGAAAGTTAGAAAGTAAGAATTTATGTTGGATTTTTGGGGAATTTTTCATCTTCGCATCTCAAGAGTGTCATTCTGTTTTTGGTTAACATGGGAGTTTCATTCTGAGTTAGCAGTTTTGTGAAGTAGTATTGTATAATAGGAAAATGGAAAATTTTATAGGCTTTCGATTTTTTCAAATCCATGATTTCATTTAGGTAGAAAGGGCCGATGATGGAAGTGGAAGAAAGATCAGAAAGTTTGAAAGTGAGAATGGATGGGCACTTAGCTTCCTGTTTGTGTAAGTGATTTTTCAGACTAGGAGGCATAGGCTTACAAAGGCAACTGTAGATCATTTGTAACAGAATCTTTAGTAAATTTGCACTGAACAAGTTGAGTCACTTTTCCTAATTGCATGATGTTATACTCATCTTAAGGACTATGAACAATATTCTTGTATTTTTATTACATCGAGAAGCATTCTACAATGGGAGGGGGAGGCGGTGGGCTGTAATGTCTGTCACTTTTAATTCCGACCTTGAATTTACATCCATTTGACAATAACTAAGAAGCTCTAATTCCGACCTTGAATTTACATCCATTTGACAATAACTAAGAACTTTTTCCGTTTTCTTTTTGAAGAAGTCAATCAAAAAATAGTAATATCTTGGCCATATAGTGTGAGTTTGGAGTCCATATCTTTTTCTCTAGAAATATTTTTTCAAGCCTTACACATTAGTGTAGCTAGATTGATACCATTTGTCAAAATTCAGTGGAAATTAGTGAAGGTGGTTATGAAGTTGTGGTATATGCTAAAAATCCAAGATAAGGGCCTTGATATTGATATCTCTCGGCATTTTTCAGATAGATGCATTTTAGCTTAGGTTACTAGGAAACAGGTTCGTGTATGGGTATGAGTTTGAAAGGCGGAAATGCCAATTTTCATAAAACCCTTCGGTACATAACAGCACGGAAACATTCATACAATATTAAGAAAATGCAAATATATATGAAAAATGCATAAAACTCATTTTTGTCCATAACAGATAAAACACTCCAAGCATTTTGTATTCATGAAAGTTCAAAACATTCAACATGCTTAAATTTTCATATGTACATGATTATAATCTAGATTCTAGACAATATCATTTAGATCTTCCTCAAGTACTGCTGAAACGGAAGTATCTAGAGTTTTTATATTTATTTTTGGCATTTAAAAAACATTAATTTTACTGCACTGCTGAAATGGTACAGAGACATCTGCCATATTCAGAACTGTTTTGGAAATGTTTCAGGCGATAACCGTACCTGGTCAGTACACGGGTATGCTGCCCTGGTTGGTGTTTCCAGGTATCCAAGTCTTTAAGATATCTGTACTGGTTGTACTGTCATCTACATTTGCTATAAAGTACTTTTTCATTGAGAAACTTCTGAGAATACCAAATGTTCTTTCTTTCCCATTGATGTGTAGTTTCAGGTTGACAATTGTTTATGAGTAACATGTGTTTGGTGTACAAACCTAATACCCCTCTCACATAGGAATTTTCCAACAATCTAGAAGACTGAGAAAACAAAATTAGTGCATGCATACTGCATCAAGTTTACACAAAAGAACTAATACATGAACTCCCCAAGATGATCAACACGACTATGCAGACAGAATTCTGAACTTCCCTTCCATTGTATGCCAACATATACCACTAATGTCTGCCCAGGCAAATAAATGCCAGCCTCTTAAATGCAGTTCACGTACTTTTGTACAATTAATTGTATACAAGTTTAAAACACTATCCTAAACCTCTATTCATTTCCTCTTAAAATAAGTGATCTAAACTTAACACTAAGGAAATGGATTCATAAAAGGAGGGCTCCTAAATTTTCTATGCAGGCACTCCTGAAAATTTCTAGGAGGGGTTTGCAGTCAGGACAGTCCCATGATAGGTAGGCTACGCTGCAATTTAGTGGCAGACGGTATTTGAAACTATGATATTTAAGTTCTAAAAAAATTACAAGACGTTCCTACAAACAGTAGCAGGCCGGGGGAACTTCCAGCCCCTCCTCCACCCTGCACAAGCAGCCTCAGGTTTTCAAATAAAGATTCCAAAATTTCCCAGTTTTAATGAGGCTGCCTGAATGTATTGAAAAATAGGAGCTGCTGCACCTAGATGGGACCCTGCTTAAGGACTGGAAAGGCCTACTGCTCCTATTTGTGGTACATGTCACCTAACAATTAGAAAATCAGGCAAAACATAGAATCTTCCCCCAAAAAGTTGCATCCCAAATATTTCAAGGGGAAACTTTAAGCCGCCATTAGAGAAGGGGAATGGGGATTTGCAGCATGGACGATTAAAAAAGGACATGTACGCCTGTAAATAATGCTCGCGCAGCTTAAAACACCATGGGGCATCTGACCGTTCAATTGCTAATGAGTTCCTGGTGAAAAGTCAGTCGTGCCCCCTTCTTGGAATCGTCGCATAATCAAATTTAATGTGGATATTTAGTATCTTAACATTGTTCATGAGTGAGGCCTCAATAGTGTCTGCTACTGGGAAATCTTTATAGTTGCACAGGTATAACCAAACTTATTTCTTGTATTGGAAAAGAACAGATGGTAGGTACTTACTCGCTAATACCCTCGTAAACGGTGCCAAATGATCCGCTTCCCAGTACGTGACCCTTTATCCACGACTGAAATCGAACCTTGAACCTCGCCTCCGCAGACACCACATACACCGTAGAGTTGCTCGACGACTCATCTCCGCTCGAGCTTGACAAAGTCAGTGACGATCTCTGCAACTCGATAATATCTTTTTCCTTTTCCTCCTCCGCCGCGCTCACCCCGCTCTCCGGCGCCTCCGCCTCCGCTTCCGCCGCTGCATCGTCGTCGGTATCATTGTCGCTTTCAATTTCATGTTGCCCTTCCTCTGGAGCAAATGACTTCAAAATGTCCCAAGTCGAAACAGAATTAATGTTAGCCGTAACCCTGGAAGCCATAGACGGTGGCGGAGCCAAAGCCGCAGCCGCAGCCGCAGCCGGCGCCACAGGTAAGGGTTTCGTTCGGATAAATTCTTCCCTGGAGCGAATCGAAACCGCGACCTCCCGGTCACCCTCCGACTTGCTTTTTCTCCCATAAGAAGTAGAGGTGTTTTCTCTTGCGCTGTCTGGAATAACTACGGAGGGGCGCAAAACCGTGGAAATTTGATCTTCCGAAATTGGGGAGGGAATCGATGTAAATAAATGGGACTTTTCGTCAAATTTAGAGGGTTTGTGTGATTTCCTGGCCCTAAACTCGTCGACAGTAATAGCCAAGTCGTCGGGGCCTGAAAGTCCTAAACTCCTGCAAATCTGTTCAATTTTCTGGAGGCTATCGTGACCTTGAACTCTGAAGTTGTCGAGGCTGGCGCTGAAGGGGAAGGCGTAGGGGTCAGCCACCACATCACTATACCTGTGCGCTGGGGACTGTGGTGCAGAGTGAGATGATGATACCGAAGAAGAAGAGGAAGGATCGTAGTCTACATATTTTAATGCATTTCTCCTCTCCAGCTTAGGCTTCGGCCTCTGTCTCTGCCTCTGTCGGCTCAATTCAGTTGACTCCATGGAATTGGGGATAAACGTAAACATGTCCGGAGAACCGTTTTAAGTAGTTATTTCGAACCAGGAGGAGGACTTTTCGCGGCACGTAAAAATTCTTCGAGGATGACGTCGACGTTGTCAAAAAAAAATATTTGGATTAAATGTATAGTCTAACGCGGTTAATAGGCGCCGGCGCCTGCCATGGTTTGAGCACCGGTCAACGCCAAGTTACCTACACGATCCTCATCCCAAAATGGCCACAATTTTTACTCTCAACAAGGTAACACATAAATATTACCCACTTTCATATTTCAACTTAAATATGTAATTGTATCACAATTTATATATATAGAGGATGTTAAGAGGTATCATTCTTGAGACGTGTATACTGAATTTGAGATATAGGTGGAATAGTACGCACCTTAATAACAGAGGGGGATTAAGCCTTAGCCAAATTAGGCAGTTGCCTAGGGTGCCAAAGTAGAGTCGGGGGTGCCTGAATCTAAAAATTTCCTTTTTGTCCATTAATTTTAGAACTTAACTTTAAAATAATTTATTGAAGACTTAATATTGATCAACCCATTTATAGATATTATTGTATAGTAACATAAATTTCACACATACACATAAAAAAGTTTTGTAATATTTTTGCAAGTAAAAGAAAATATCACATATTTATAAGCACATATGATTTTTTTGGTATTGTTACCCATTCTTTGATATAGCTCTAGATTATGTAGGTGTGTAATTTGTTTTAGAAAAAGGTTAATGTATTTTTTATAATGTTGCTAGTGTATCTAGTAGAGGTGAGTATAATTAAAGGAAAAAGTATTTGATTTTCTATTCTTAATTTTTAGGGAAAATTTTCTATTATTTTGTTATGGAGGAATCCGTAGGCCTGGTCCAAATACGACTCTTCACAAAACCATGGGAGCTACATAAATGTTTTTGTTTCTTTGTAAAAAAATGGTGCTTTATTTCAAGATAGAGTTCATGTCACCTACTTGATATGGCTAAATTAGACTTGTAAGAAGCCTTGTATAAAATATTGTATTTTTTGCATTAAGCATCTCCTATGACTAATGTTTTCCATCCACAAAATATTTTTCATCCTTCCATGATAATTTATTAATATTATTATTACTATTTTATTATGGCCATGGTGTAAATTTAAAAATACAAAAATAGACATATTTCATTTATTTACTTTATGGAAAAAATATTAAAAATCTTTCGTTGGGAATGTTCACAATCTTTTTGTAATATGACAAGTTTTGAAACAACACCGACATCTGAAAGCAAGTCCTTCATAGTCTAACCTCTGTATCTAGAGTCTTTCACCAATCTGCAAATTAATTTCTGTTGGTAAGGCTTTGGAAATATCAAGATCTACAAGGATCCGTGCATAAATAGTGTGGGATTGAAAGAAGTTTTCTCATAGACAGCCGCACATGAGCCTAGAGTATCCCCTATAGTAAGCAAACAAGATCTATTCCAAAGTTGGAGCGGAAGTCCAAGTAAACGAACCCAAATTGGGTAGGTGTCAAAAGAGTCTTTTAATGGATCAAAAGATGGAAACCATGGCTTAGCCATGAGTCCATGTTCACCCCAAACCTAGTGTTGTGTAATAATTAAATCCCTATCTTCAAGGGTTTCAAAAATAGCAATGAAATATGCTTTGGCACAAGGATAGAGTTCAATCTTACCTTGAACCTTTTCTCTCCATTTCTCCCCAACCCAGTCATGGAGATGAGAAAGTTTTGGCCAAAATTTGCGAAATCTACATATGAGACCCAGCTGGGAAAGATTTTCTTCCTCCTTGAGCACCTTTAGAAGAAGATCCTCCTCAAGCTTCAACATCGGGGTCTCCTGAGAGGGTTTCAAGAGCATATCAGAATTGCTTGTATAGATCTTTATCTGCTTGCACTCAACATCAGCAAAGGAAGGTTGTTGGGCAGATTCATTCATTTTGCCGCCGCATGCAGAGGGTACACATCTGTTTTTGGGTCATTTTCCTCATCTCCATTTCCGCTGCCGCCGAGCCCAAAGGAAGTCCGAGTAAATTTGTTATTAACATTTATGTTATTACCAAGGCATGCGTCAAATGCTCCCAACTGGCCACCTCAAATTCGAATCCTGTCAATCCTCCCCAAAAACTCGACCATTCTCAACAATCAAAGGAGAAAGCAGAGTTTTGTAAGATAAGATAAGATATTAAAATCACACGAGAAATTAATTTATAAAAAACCGTTGAACCGTTTTTGGTGCGGAGAAACCCGATCTGTGTGAAATCGCAGAGAATGTTTTTTTGTGGCTTTTTTATTTACAATATTTGAGAGGTTTTGATTGGAACCGTGGAGACAACAGTAAATGATGAACAGAAAGAGGCGGACACAAAGACAGGTTAGTCTGTTGCATCCATGATTTTTTAACCTTATTTATTAAAACTGTGAGTCAGATAAATGGTAATTCCTCTAGATGTTCAGTAGGCCGGATTTTCTGCATAAGAAATAGATTCATTAAACTGGGTTTAAACCACTGTTGTTGAATAGTGTTTCCTGTAGAATACCAATGGAATATATATGCATTCACACTTCACCTTTATGACAGAATCATACCTTAAAAGAAATATTTACTGTCATGTTACCAGTTTGGCAAATGCCCGGTCCCTTTTCTGGATAATATATGCAAATTCCAATTCTTTTCTCTAACGCAGGTAGGTTCTAAATATTTATAAGATTATTAGGATATAACAATCAGAACAGCAGTGCACCTCCAAATAGTGTGATTCCCAGAAACGATGAAATCCTGGGATTATTAAAGCAAAGATACCAAAGCATACATAGGCTTCTATTTGTCGATCATTCTGCTACCATCCTGAACAAATCCTGAGGTTTCTAATGATCTGGAGAGGTGTCCCTATCCCTGGGTATAAGTTGATGAGCCTAAATGCAATTGCAAACTTCTCGCTGTGGCCATTAAGAATCATCTGGAAACACAAATCCTATATATGTCCTTTTGAAGCATATAGATGCGTAGTGATAGTAGCTTTCTTTATTGAAACTTAAGTTTATAGAATTAAGGATTTGATTCGTTTGTTCTTGAGCACTTACTTAAATGGCTTCTCTTGCTACAGGCTTAGCTGTCCGTGCAAAATCTTTTATTTTTCGTATTTCTCCTCCCATTTTGTGTTGGAATATTAACTTAAATTCCCAATGTTTATAAGAGATTGAAGAGTAGTTGCAAGGCCTTCTTTGTCCATTCATTCATTAATGACAAGTTAACATTTTCAGGGAAAAACCTTCCATCTCTATGAAGTTACTGGAAATCCTTAATCATAATTAATTGGGGCTTATTCTCATCTGCCAAAACAACTACTTTAATATTTCACTTTTACCACAAAATTCATAAGAATCGATTTAGGTCCACATTTGTATCTATAAGTTTTAAAAAAATTTACACAGTAGCATATCTAATAGTAGCAAAACTATTTGCACATAGTAGTATATGTAATCGTGTAAAAACGTTGATTGATATGATTTTTTAAATCACAAATAATGTTGAGTTTATTTGCAAAGCGAATACAGAATATTTAATAAGATTTGTTTATTTTTGAAAGTTCCTAAAGATTTGCTACAGAATGTTTAATAAGATTAGTTTATTTTTGAATGTTCGTAAAGATTTGCGTAACAAAAAATTACAAAAATATATATAGAGAATATTTATTACTTAAGAGTTTAAGATTTATGTGGAATTTTTCTGCATCTCGGTAATAATTTAATTTATTTGAAGATTCGTCTGTGCATTTGGACAATTATATATTTGAATAATACAATCAAATTCATAATTATATGTGTGATATTTATTTTTCATTTGCAATTTTTGCAAGAAATTCATTCAAAAAAAAATTAGAATTAACAATGTTCTTGTATCCATTAAAAAATTATTAGATTGTGAAAACGTTTAAAGTAGAAAGAAGCGATTTATAATAATGTTATAACAATCAGAAAATATTATAATATGAAGTTAACTATTTATATTGTGTATAGCGAATAATGGTAGGAAGGAAAAAGTGATTATTTTTATGAATTAAGATTTTACGAAGATTAAGTTGGTTCGCTTCTCAAATCGTAAAATAATTGTTTCATATTTAATTTATAGAAATTTGTAGAACATTTGAATTTTTAAATCCTTTTATATGTTGAAAACATACAAACATGTTATAGTTACGTAGCGATAAACATGTCAATTCAAAGCATATGAAATTTTAAGAAAGATAGTAAAGTATATTAAGTGGAAAGATTTATAATAATGGTATAACAATTAGAAAATATGATTTGGTGTTTATGAGAAATGTTTGTGTGTGTGTGTGTAATGCCCCCCAACCTACGGGCTCGGCCGATTCATCCCCTGGCGTGGAAGGTGGAGCTTTTATTGTACGACGTGTTGGAGTCGCGTTTTTCTGTTCTTTGCCGTGATCTCTCCAGGATTCTCCTTCAATGCGTTTGGGTGGGTGTTGGGCGCAGTTTGGTTGACGTGATGGATTAGATGGAGCTTCAAGCCAGTGTAGCAGGCGTGTATGAGACGTTTCCTTCCTGTTCCTCCTGGGCGTGTCCTTTTTTTGTCTTCCCTGGCTGCGTGAACAAGGAGGATTGTTTGGTTTGCCACGGTTTTCTTTCGGTCTGGCCGCGTGAGGAGACTAGATGGATTTTCCTTGTTGTTTCCTGAGGCGTTCGGGTGAAATGGAGGCCTGTTTCCCTTCTCTAGTACAAGACACTTGCGCACCTGACTACCCAGCCAAAGCAAGTGGGCGTGTTTCCTCCTCTTCCTGGGTGCTGGGGGATGTGTTCTTGTTGGGATCCATAGCGAAAGACACATTTGTTTCAGGCTTTCAGCTGCGAGCACGTTCTGATATAGTGGAAGCCTTCGGGAGTGCCTCCAACAAGCAGGTTGTCCAACTATGATGTTATCCGTTCAGTGTCGACTGCAGCTTCAAGTTCGGGACTCTCCTTCAAGATAGTTTTTATCAAAATCGATTAAGTGACAGTGTGAGTGTACCAGGAGACCCGATGAAATTTATTACAGAGATTCTCTGTTGAGACCTTCTTGTTGTTCGATGTAACTCATGGGAGAGAATCCCATAGGCGTGGATCTGTTTCATATCAGAATATTCATGAAGCACGTTTTGCTTTGCAATTATATGAGCATCTTCAACGAGTCACTATATTGGCAGGCAATAAAATGGTGCATGCTTTTGTGTAGGTGACAGATCACACCCACAGGCACGGGAGATCTCTGCAATGTTGGAGAAAACGTCTTGGGAGATGAAGGTAGCAGGATATTTGTCAGATTCAGAGCATGTGCTGAGTGAACAGGGCTTTCTCGGAAATGAAGGTCTGCAATGGTTGAAGATATGTAAAGTGTTTCAAGGAGTTGTGTGTAGTAAGGAGAATGTGTAACACCTTCAACCCACCCTCTCTACATGATGCTGTGAGATTAAGATTAAGATTGGCACCGGATGGCATTGGCATTGTATGATTGTAATTGAAGTGTTGGAAATGTGTTTTTTATTCAATCTACTTTTATCCCAATGACCATGTTCTTATGGAGATTTTTGTGCTTTCTTAAGTGAAAAAGGTGTAAGCAATGGGCTGCACATTTGCACTATATCAAGGTGCATCATATGGAACTTGCAGCGATAAGAAGGAATCGAGACTTTATTTTCACTTTCAAAAGTATTCTTTTACGAGTGTTAAGAGGGTGGTGTCTTATTTACTTCTTCAAATCTGCGTATGGTATGCATCTCGGGATGAAAAGCAAGAAGAAGAGTAGGTGGAGATTGGGAAAAGCGGGAGAGTCTTGCTTGATGGAAATGGAAAGCTACTTAGGCAGAGCAAGAAATGTGAGAGAAAAACCTGCAGTGATAAATCCAATGCTAGGAGACTACGAGGAGAGCGTCTCTTGATATTTCTTTTCTCCAACTTTGTCATTCTGTATGGTCTTTTTCTGGATTAATTGGGTTGTCTTGTGGCCAAGGGCATCGTGCTTTTATTCATCACGAGAATTTTTCAAGGAATACTTGGTTGATACTTGAGTCTTGATGACCTCATAGGAATTTCTTTGAAGCGAGGAAGATGGAAGACAATCTCCTCGAGTTGTTTCAGTGCAAGTAGAAGCGTACTACGAGGCGGTGTGAGGTGGATTTGCGAAAGGACTCAAGCTGTTAAATTTTCTGCCCCATCTGTCTATCCGGTTATCACATTTGGCCCTTTGACATCGCGGCGCAGTACTCACATCCTTGTCTCATGCTATTGTTTTATCTTTGGCCCGTGTGGAGTCATGCACGACACTGTTGAAAGCTGGAGAAAGCAGGCAAGATATTTCTACACTTTTCCACTGTTATTTTATTTAAAAATATTGTGAAATCGAACCACTTTTCCTTGCATTGTTTTGTCGGTTGGATGTCATGATGGGAGATTCCCTTTCGCTTGTGTCTTCTTGTTTTAGCTTTTATCGTTGTGAGAATGTGGAGTCGAAAGGATGCGTGTGCCCTCTCCTTTGAATGTTATGTTTCTCTTACTCGAATGATAGAACTTTGTCTGTTTGTTTTTGTATTAATTCTTCTCTGTGAATGAGTTGCAAGTTATTATGTTGATCAAGCTAGTATTTTTCGATATCATGGAAGTAAGTTTACGATAGCTATGAAGCTCCTCCTAGCACCCAAGTTGTCCTTTGAATTTTTTTGTTAGCTCCTTCGCAAGTCCCTTTGATAACCTTTTGGCATCGAGAAAGAAAGGTTGTAGGATTGTGTGATCAAGGCTTGGGGCTAACCAGCTTGAGTTTCGGTATTAAACTTTTTGAATGAAAAGGTTGTGTGCAGTGTGTTTTCCGCCTCGCGGGTGTAGACTCTTATACTATCCTTCATCTTGTTTCTAGGCTTTTAAGGCCATCCTCAAGAAGTACCTTGACCATGCCTATCAACTTGAATCATAACTAGCTTTTCGGATCAACTAAGCTGGAGGTTTCATTGTGCGAATCCAATACCTCGTTGGCACTAGATTAGTTTGGTCTAATCCCCCTCTCAAAATTATTTCTGATGGCGCTCTTCTGTTTTCCTAACTGGCATTATTTTCTCCCTTGTAATGTTAACGCTATTAATTAATATTGGTCAGTTTTTATGCACGTAATTACTGTAATAGGTTGTGATGGAGATTTCGTTAAATGTGATTAACCTTCGGGAAAAACTCAGCTTTCATTTGATAATCTTATGGATTCATAACGGAAGGTTTTGTTTTGATAATGTCACTTAGAAGTTATGCTTGTACCTATTTGTGCGACGGTTGATTTTTTGTTACGAGGGTTAGTAAAATATGGTTGTTTCGGGAAATGGATAATTTATTTTTTTAAATGAATCAGACATTAGAATAGTTGTGGAAGTTTGCAAGCCTTTAGTGTATTAAAAATTGTTGATGACATTATTGTATGCTCTTGTGTGACAGAGCCCCCTTATTCTCTCGCATGCTAGCTACTAGCCTGTAAGACTTTGACCCTTCTTGGATGATGGGAAAATCTTGTAGTTAATGGTCAAAACTAGTATACTATGCCTTCGCTTCGAAACTTATATTGTGTGTAAACTCTATTTGATTTCCGGTTTGAAACTCATTTGTACATGACTTTTTGTGTTAAATTTTGAAACCCGTGTTTCCCCTTTCTTGGGCGATCAACTTTTGTTCTTTTAGAAATGTATTATTTTAGCCTATGCGTTGGTACCTTTGATAAAATTCTAGATGGTTGGTCTATTTATATCAAGTCTCAATCTTGTAATCATTGTTATTTACTTACTTGATGGGAATTCTGTTCTTTGCTAGATTGTTTGTATCTCCTTATAGGGCAAGGGCCATTCTCATACGATTATTACTTTCGTTGTTTTGCTCCTAAGCTGAAGTACAAGGTCTTCTCCTTCTCTAATTGGCATGATGAAGACTTTAATATGACTTGATGTGTTAGTAGTGTTTAGAGATTTGAACCAATTCTTGTAATAAAGTGCTTCCTTTTTGTGATATTGTTAGATAATAGTTATGGTGGTTTTGTGTAGCCTTATCTTGCTCGGTTCTCGTGGCTGACTCTTGTAGAAAATTTGTTGCGAGATGGCTTACGTGGTTAGATGATGGAAAGACTTGTAGATTATTGCATCAATCTTGGTTATGATATTCCTTTGTACGAATGTGTACTATGTTATAAAATTTGGAAAGGGCCTTTGGACATTTTAGAAGAAGGGTCGAGTGCTAGTAAATGTATTGTAGAGTATTGTTGTTATGCTGTTGAAACTTTGGCTTGTGTTTGGTTATCATGTGAAAGATGAAATTTTGATTCTTTGCTTGGCTATGGGATATTCTAGTGAACTGTTTAACCCTTAGTATAGTAGCGGGGTAGGTCCCATGTTATTACTCTCTTGCTCCCTAGTCTTGGTTCAATAGAGATAGTATGTCCCTTTGATTTGTGCATCATGTTGGAATGAATTGATATAACCTTGTTTTGTTTCCAAACGAGTCTATTAAACTTTTCTCTTGAGTTAAAATGTTGAGTTGTAAATCCTCCTAAGACTTAGTAGCAATGAGTTTGTAAGCACTATAAAGTGATTTGGATAATCTGATAAAAGTTAAACTAAAAATTTATATATATGAATATATTATGTAGATGTGATCTACTTGGATAACCTTTGAGACTGGAACAATCAAGAGGAAACTATCTTTTGTAACGAAATATGATAACTTATTATTTGTTTCTTTTTTTTATCGAGCCAAGATAATAAACATTATCCTTTTATGGTGAAATCTTAAATGACCTCATGGTGAAAGCAATGGTTAGATTTTAGAAGATGATAGGATTTAATAAGTAGGAAGGAAATTGATTAATAAAACCTTAAATATCTCTCTATCGTTTGAAATGTCCTCCTTTGTCAAACTTAATGAAGTAAAGTCTAGATGGAACATTTAACCAATCTTGATAAACTCTTAACCTCGATAAAAAAACTGATAGTAAACAATGTGACCACTGAAGCTAAATTTGTTGTCTATTACTGTTAATCCTTGCCTTGATTCATGGTGATATTCCTTAAGCAAGGTCAAAATTTAATCCTTAAACAAGAAGGCTATTGTTATGAACCCTAAGAGGTACTTTTCACTCAATCGGAGCTTATGCTTTCACCTGTGCAATAGAGGTATGAAACAAGAGTTAGTGGCTTGAGTAAGATTAATTAACCTTGTAAGAAATGGAAAATGTTCTAAAATCAAATGAATAAGAAAGATTTGGACAAAAATTTATGATCCCAGTTTAGAAAGCTTGGCCTTAAGCTATTTAGTCAACCGTTGAAAATAAAGAAGTTCTCCCTTGTGAAAAGAATTGTGTGAATCATTACATGAAATTTTATAAGAACGTAAGTTAAGAATTAAGAGACACTTTAGTAAACAAGAAAATTTAACAAGAAATTCCTCATGGGTTGCCCTAGCTGTGAGTGTGTCATGTGGAATGGACTTCCATGTTGTCTTGTCAAAAAAAAAATATGTATTGTCCTTGATAGATGTGAACGTTTCCGTGCTGACCTTGTGGTCTCCCCCCGTAACAAGTGGTTCCTAGTGTTGGTTGTAACCTTGTGACGACATGTTGTGTCGTGTTGTGTCAAAGCAAGTCAAAAAAAAATTATCCTGTATTTCACTGTGTTGTCCTTGTGTTGGTATTTTTGGTGTGTTACACTTTGGTATCAGAGCGTAGGTTCATGCTCTCGAACCTATGGGCCGGATTGGTGTTGTATGGTGATGTTGCATGGTGGTGGTGGTGTTACATGATGATCTTTTGCATGATGATGATGATGTTGCATGATGATGATTTATATTGGAAGAGTAATGTGCTTTAAGCGTGATGTGATTATTGTCGTAATTGTGATATTGTGAACGCACGTGATGTGTATGTCACTCAGTGCGTATTTGTCATCATGTTGATGTGTTGGGGATGAGAGTATTCTCTCTCCTTCTTGTGGATTCTAGGAAGAATTCACGTGTGAATTATTGTTGTGATGTGTGAAAAGAATTCTAATGTGGATGACATAGTGTTGGAACATTGTGGCATATTGTGATATGTAGGTGTATCAATGTGTTGTATGACTAGATTGATGTTAAAAGAAAGCGAGTTGTATCATGATGTTTTTACCATGTTTACGAAGAAACGTGTGTACCACCTTGTTATGTTGCAATGTATGTTATGTTGTGATGTTATATGTTCATCGTATATATGAGTTGTGTGATAATAGGTAATGCTTCATGTTGTGATTTTGGGTCATACGGTGAGTGTATGAACCCTATCGTATTGTGATTGCACTTTGGGTGCAGAATGTGGTAAAGTGATGTATTCATGCCACTATGAATGTATGATTGTGATCTACCCCGTATACCTACCATACGTGAGGCGTTATGGTAGCTATGTGTGTACCACCATGGTGTTAGTAATGTAGTTACATGTTATGTTGTGAGCCTTACACTAACCGATCACGAGGGAGATCGGTAGAAGTGTATGTTGAGAGTGAGGAATGGTGTACCATGGGTCAATAACTCGAGTCAAAACTCGGTTTAGTAGATTACATGTGACTCTTTCCTCTCTCCATATGTGGTTGTATGTATACACAACCTTAGTGTATCTATGACTATGTTTAGCCTTGTCGAAGGGTGGCGGGGATTGATATATATATTTTACGAGTGAGGCTCGATGTTCCGAAGTGCTAGTGACTCGTTGAGTACCCCTTTGGTGGCTAGATAAGGCCACACGGTTATCGTAATGTGACATTATTATAAGTTGATTTTATTCGTAAATTGAGCTTTTTCTTTATTTTAAGGACCAACATCTTTTCTTGATTGCAATGCTTTACAATTTTGGGCATTTCCTTGGTTTGTGGCACTAACATGGGGATTTTGATACTAACTTTGGCTATTTGGCCATTTATTTTAGCTTGATTTGGGGTCTTCTTTTAAATTTGGAATTTTTACCACCTTGCCCAAGGCTTGTACTTTGCCACTTGGCACTTTGATTGGATTGTTGTGCTGGTTCTAATGTCGTGATGTGTGGAATAGGGTCATGGGATGCACCATGGATTGGTTGGACCTATGGACCCGCTTCGTTGTATGGGGGTACGCCCCAAGGGGTACATATAACTAGCGGGTTGTTGAACCACGCGTTATTATGTCACTTGGGTTAGGAGTGTCCAAACTCGATGTGTCTTGGACCATGAGAGGGACAACCGGCCTCCTTGAGGGAGGCATAAGAGACTTGAGGAGGCATAAGAGTTTGAGGAGGCATAAGAGACTTGAGGGAGGCATAAGAGTTTGAGGAGGCATAAGAGACTTGAGGAGGCATAAGAGCTTGAGGGAGGCATAAGAGTTTGAGGGAGGCATAAGAGACTTGAGGGAGGCATAAGAGTTTGAGGAGGCTTATGATATTTGTTTGTATGGTTGATGTTCAGGATATATGTTGAGTTATTGTGATGTTTGGTAGTGGTCTTTTGATGTATGTGTTACTCATGTCAGATGGATATGTGTTGTGATGTTGTGGACATGTCATTGATTCCCTTGTGGACACTATGTACCTGTAGCATTTGTTTGTTGTTATGTGAGTTTTCATTGATGCAAATTGAGGAAATGTCTAGTGGATTGTAGTACTGTTTTGGTTAAGTATTTTGGTATGTCAGTCATTGATGTGTGATGAGTACTATGTTATGTGGAGTGTGCCTATTCTATTCCGTAATTGTGTAACCTTTTGTGGTGTAATACAATCATGAAGAATATACTTGTGTGCTTGTGAATCTGTAGTGTCTTTTGAACCTGATAGGGTGTTGTATTAGCTGTTCATGTTGGGCACCCACTATAAGGAACAAATCAAAACACTTCAATGATGATATTTTAAAAGGAATTAAACTAAGAATAATGCTAATGGAAAGAGACTAATGAAATGATGAAAACAAGAAAGAAGCGCAATCTTCACAGAGAACATTGAAAGTTAAAAAAATTCTACCAAATGTTCCTAAGGCTACCTTGTGACCGTGCTTTAATCAACCAAAATTTCAAACCATAGGGTGTGTTTTCTTCGGTATCTATCCCTTGTTGCGTACCATTTCCTTTCCTCTGTGTAATGTCGCATCGAGGACGATGCTTTCTTAAGGGGAGGAGAATGTAATGCCCCCCCCCTAACCTACGGGCTCGGTCAGCGTCATCCCCTTGGCGTGGAAGGTGGAGCTTTTATTGTTCGACGTGTTGGAGTCGCGTTTTTTTTTCTTTGCCGTGATCTCTTCAGGATTCTCCTTCAATGCGTTTGGGTGGGTGTTGGGCGCAGTTTGGTTGACGTGATGGATTAGATGGAGCTTCAAGCCAGTGTAGCAGGCGTGTATGAGACGTTTCCTTCCTGTTCCTCCTGGGCGCGTCCTTTTTGTCTTCCCCGGCCGCGTGAACAAGGAGGATTGTTTGGTTTGCCCACGGTTTTCTTTTGGTCTGGCCGCGTGAGGAGACTAGATGGATTTTCCTTGTTGTTTCCTGAGGCGTTCGGGTGAAATGGAGGCCTGTTTCCCTTCTCCTGGCCGCGCACAGCTACCAGCAAGAGCAGTGGGCGTGTTTCCTCCTCTTCCTGGGCGCTGGGGGATGTGTTCTTGTTGGGGATCCATAGCAGAGACCTGTTGCTATTTCCAGCCTGGCTGCAGGCACGTTACAGTATAGTGGAAGCCTTCGGGAGTGCCTCCAACAAGCAGGTTGTCCAACTATGATGTTATCCATTCAGTGTCGACTGCAGCTTCAAGTTCGGGACTCTCCTTCAAGATAGTTTTTATCAAAATCGATTAAGTGACAGTGTGAGTGTACCAGGAGACCCGATGAAATTTATTACAGAGATTCTCTGTTGAGACCTTCTTCTTTGCATTGATGTAACTCATGGGAGAGAATCCCATAGGCGTGGATCTTTCATATCGAGAATATTCATGAAGCACATTTTGCTTTGCAATTATATGAGCATCTTCAACGAGTCACTATATTGGCGAGGCAATAAAATGGTGCATGCTTTTGTGTAGGTGACAGATCACACCCACGGCACGGGAGATCTCTGCAATGTTGGAGAAAACGTCTTGGGAGATGAAGGTAGCGAGGATATTTGTCGATTGGAGAGAGCATCTTTGAGTGAGCGAGGGCTTTCTCGGAAATGAAGGTCTCTGATGGTTGAAGATATGTAAAGTGTTTACAAGAGGAGTTGTGTGTAGTAAGGAGAATGTGTAACACCTTCAACCCACCCTCTCTACATGATCTTTGTGAGATTAAGATTAAGATTGGCACCGATGGATGGCATTGGCATTGTATGATTGTAATTGAAGTGTTGGAAATGTGTTTTTTATTCAATCTACTTTTATCCCAATGACCATGTTCTTATGGAGATTTTGGTGCTGCTTAAGTGAAAGCAGGTGTACATAAGTAATGGGCTGCACATTTACACTATATCAAGGTGCATCATATGGAACTTGCAGCGATAAGAAGGAATCAGACTTTATTTTCACTTTCAAAAAGTATTCTTTTACGAGTGTTAAGAGGATCTGTCATGTGCTATTTACTTCTTCAAATCTGATGTATGGTATGCATCTACGGGATGAAAAGCAAGAAGAAGAGTAGGTGGAGATTGGGAAAAGTAGGAGAGTCTTGCTTGATGGAAATGGAAAGCTACTTAGGCGAGCAAGAAATGTGAGAAAAAAACCCTGCGAGTAAATCCAATGCTAGGAGACTACGAGGAGAGCGTCTCTTGATATTTCTTTTCTCCAACTTTGTCATTTTTGTATGGTCTTTTTCTCTGGATTAATTGGGTTGTCTTGTGGCCAAGGGCATCGTGCTTTTATTCATCACGAGAATTTTTCAAGGAATACTTGGTTGATAATGAGTCTTGATGACCTCATAGATTTCTTGAAGCGAGGAAGATGGAAGACAATCTCCTCGAGTTGTTTCAGTGCGAAGCGTACTACGAGGCGGTGTGAGGTGGATTTGCGAAAGGACTCAAGCTGTTAAATTTTCTGCCCCATCTGTCATCCAGTTATCACATTTGGCCCTTTGACATCGATGACAGCAGTACTCACATCCTTGTCTCATGCTTTATTGTTTTATCTTTGGCCGTGTGGAGTCTGCATGCGACTGTTGAAAGTGGAGAAAGCAGGCAAGATATTTCTACACTTTTCTTTGTTATTTTATTTAAAAATATTGTGAAATCGAACCACTTTTCCTTGCATTGTTTTGTCGGTTGGATGTCATGATGGGAGATTTCCCTTCTGCTTGTGTCTTCTTGTTTTAGCTTTATCGTTGATGAATGTGGGTCGAAAGGATGCGTGTGCCCTCTCCTTTGAATGTTATGTTTCTCTTACTCGAATGATAGAACTTTTCTGTTTGTTTTTGTATTAATTCTTCTCTGTGAATGAGTTGCAAGTTATTATGTTGATCAAGCTAGTATTTTCGATATCATGGAAGTAAGTTACGATAGCTATGAAAGCCCCTTCCTAGCACCCAAGTTGTCCTTTGAAATTTTGTTAGCTCCTTCGTAAGTCCCTTTGATAACCTTTGGCATCGAGAAAGAAAGGTTGTAGGATTGTGTGATCAATGCTTGGGCTAGCTTGAACTTAGAGTTTCGATATTAAACTGGTAGAATAAAAGGGTTGTGTGCGCGTGTGTTTTCCGTCTCGCGTGTTTAGACTCTTATACTATCCTTCATCTTGTTTCTAGGCTTTTAAGGCCATCCTCAAGAAGTACCTTGACCATGCCTATCAACTTGAATCATAACTAGCTTTTCGGATCAACTAAGCTGGAGGTTTCATTGTGTGAATCCAATACCTCGTTGGCACTAGATTAGTTTGGTCTAATCCCCCTCTCAAAATTATTTCGATGGCGCTCTTCTATCTTTCCTAACGGCATTATTTTCCCCCTTGTAATGTTAACGCTATTAATTAATATTGGTGGGTTTTTATGCACGTAATTATTGTAATAGGTTGTGATGGAGATTTCCGTTAAATGTGATTAACCTTCGGGGGAAAAACTCAGCTTTCATTTGATAATCTTATGGATTCATAACGGAAGGTTTTGTTTTGATAATGTCACTTAGAAGTTACGCTTGTACCTATTTGTGCGACGGTTGACTGTGTTACCAAGGGTTGCCGTAAAATATGGTTGTTTCGGGAAATGGATAATTTATTTTTTTAAATGAATAAGACATTAGAATAGTTGTGGAAGTTTGCAAGCCTTTAGTGTATTAAAAATTGTTGATGACATTATTGTATACTCTTTGTGTGACAGAGCCCCCTTATTCTCTCGCATGCTAGCTACTAGCCTGTAAGACTTTGACCCTTCTTGGATGATGGGAAAATCTTGTAGTTAATGGTCAAAACTAGTATACTATGCCTTCGCTTCGAAACTTATATTGTGTGTAAACTCTATTTGATTTCCGGTTTGAAACTCATTTGTACATGACTTTTTGTGTTAAATTTTGAAACCCGTGTTTCCCCTTTCTTGGGCCGATCAACTTTTGTTCTTTTAGAAATGTATTATTTTAGCCTATGCGTTGGTACCTTTGATAAAATTCTAGATGGTTGGTCTATTTATATCAAATCTCAATCTTGTAATCATTGTTATTTACTTACTTGATGGGAATTTTGTTCTTTGCTAGATTGTTTATATCTCCTTATAGGGCCAAGGGCCATTCTCATACGATTATTACTTTCGTTGTTTTGCTCCTAACTGAAGTACAAGGTCTTCTCCTTCTTGATTGGCATGATGAAGACTTTAATATGACTTGATGTGTTAGTAGTGTTTAGAGGTTTGAACCAATTCTTGTAATAAAGTGTTTCCTTTTTGTGATATTGTTAGATAATAGTTATGGTGGTTTTGTGTAGCCTTATCTTGCTCAGTTCTCGTGCCCGACTCTTGTAGAAAATTTGTTGCGAGATGGCTTACGTGGTTAGATGATGGAAAGACTTGTAGATTATTGCATCAATCTTGGTTATGATGTTCCTTTGTATGAATGTGTACTATGTTATAAAATTTGGAAAGGGCCTTTGGACATTTTAGAAGAAGGGTCAGTGCCTAGTAAATGTATTGTAGAGTATTGTTGTTGTAACTGTTGAAACTTTGGCTTGTTTGGTTATCATGTGAAAGATGAAATTTTGATTACTGCTTGGTTATGGGATATTCTAGTGAATTTTTAACCCTTAGTATAGTAGCGGGGCAGGTCCCATGTTATTACTCTCTTGCTCCCTAGTCTTGGTTCAATAGAGATAGTATGTCCCTTTGATTTGTGCATCATGTTGGAATGAATTGATATAACCTTGTTTTGTTTCCACAAACGAGTACTGTTAAACTTTGCTCTTGAGTTAAAATGTTGAGTTGTAAATCCTCCTAAGACTTAGTAGCAATGAGTTTGTAAGCACTATAAAGTGAGCTGGATAATCCTGATAAAAGTTAAACTAAAAATTTATATATATGAACATATTATGTAGATGTGATCTACTGGATAACCTTTGAGACCTGGAACAATCAAGAGGAAACTATCTTTTGTAACAAAATATGATAACTTATTATTATTTTTTTAATTTGAGCAAGCTAATAAACATTATCCTTTTATGGTGAAATCTTAAATGACCTCATGGTGAAAGCAATGGTTAGATTTTAGAAGATGATAGGATTTAATAAGTAGGAAGGAAATTGATTAATAAAACCTTAAATATCTCTCTATCGTTTGAAATGTCCTCCTTTGTCAAACTTAATGAAGTAAAGTCTAGATGGAACATTTAACCAATCTTGATAAACTCTTAACCTCAATAAAAAACTGATAGTAAACAATGTGACCCTGAAGCTAAATTTTGTTGTCCTATTCTGTTAACCCTTGCCTTGATTCATGGTGATATTCCTTAAGCAAGGTCAAAATTTAATCCTTAAACAAGAAGGCTATTGTTATGAACCCTAAGAGGTACTTTTCACTCAATCGGAGCTTATGCTTTCACCTGTGCAATAGAGGTATGAAACAGGAGTTAGTGGCTTGAGTAAGATTAATTAACCTTGTAAGAAATGGAAAATGTTCTAAAATCAAATGAATAAAAAGATTTGGACATCAAATTGATGATCCCAGTTTAGAAAGCTTGGCCTTAAGCTATTTAGTCAACCGTTGAAAATAAAGAAGTTCTCCCTTGTGAAAAGAATTGTGTGAATCATTACATGAAATTTTATAAGAACGTAAGTTAAGAATTAAGAGACACTTTAGTAAACAAGAAAATTTAACAAGAAATTCCTCATGGGTTGCCCTAGTTGTGAGTGTGTCATGTGGAATGGACTTCCATGTTGTCTTGTCAAAAAAAAAAAAAAGTATGTATTGTCCTTGATAGATGTGAGCGTTTCCGTGCTTGACCTTGTGGTCTCCCGTAACAAGTGGTTCCTAGTGTTGGTTGTAACCTTGTGACGACATGTTGTGTCGTGTTGTGTCAAAGCAAGTCAAAAAAATTTATCCTGTATCCTTGTGTTGGTATTTACTTTGTATATCTTTTTGTTGTTTCTTCGGCTAATTTTAACCATGTTAGATATTATTGTTTACGCATGTTTATCGACAAATTATAATTACTATATGTTCATTGCTCCTCCTACAATTGAGAGCAGATGTGCACCCCATAAAAGTATGATTGAGTGGGCGTAGTTATGTTAGATATTATTGTCAAGAATAATGTCATGATTTATAATAATGTTATAACAATTAGAAAATATTATAATATGAAGTTAACTATTTATATTGTGTATAACGATTAATGTTAGGAAGGAAAAAGTGATTATCTTTATGAATTAAGATTTTATGAAGAATAAGTTGGTTAAGCTTCTAGAATTGCAAAATAATCGTCTTCTATTTAATTTATAGAAATTTGTAGAACATTTGAATTATGTAAATGATTTAATATGTTGAAAACGTACAAACTATCATAATTATGTAGCGATAAAAGTTTCAATTC
The DNA here is from genome assembly GCA_018340775.1 of Taxus wallichiana var. yunnanensis. NCBI lineage: Eukaryota > Viridiplantae > Streptophyta > Pinopsida > Cupressales > Taxaceae > Taxus > Taxus wallichiana. The sequence continues at coordinate 678,271,851 of CM031236.1, forward strand.
AAAACATATGAAATTTTAAAAAAGATAATAAAATATCTAAGTGGAATGATTTATAATAATGTTATAACAATTAGAAAATATGATGTGGTGTTTATGAGAAATGTTTGTGTGTGTATCTTTATCTTTACGTTATTCACATTGGCGAACATTTGCAGAAATAACCTGAAAAATCTTGGAGGGACAGTTATCGTCGTCGTTTTCTTAGGTCGCAGGTTTGAGACCATGAGATACGTGGTCGACATCACATGCATTTTCAAATGAATGGGTCATTGCATACCTTTTGCATTCTTTAGATGTTTGAAGGAGTTGCACGTCGTACCTATATTAGGTGTATAATCTTATGAAAAAAATTCATCGTCATGCGATCAACTAGGAGTAATACCACATATGCACATGCGACTTGATGATCGAGATGGTCTGATATGCAGTATTAGAGACGCAGAAAGAGTTTACTCTTTTAATGCAAAAAGTGCTTCGACTAATTTAAACCATGTTAGATATTATTGTCATGCACGTTTATCGACAAATTATAATTGCCGTTTGTTCACCGTTGCTCCTGCAAGCGTAGTCAACCCAAAACCAAAAAAAAAGCAAAATAATTTAAAATAATTTTAAAAAACTTGCAGTATTACGTGTGGCAGGGTGCGCAATGTGTATGGGGTCGCCTTTTTTAGGAATATGCCAAGCTCGTGTTTGGGTAAGGGCACCATTTCTAACAAGTGGAGAGCGACTAAGCCTAAATGCCTTTTGAGCCTGTCATTTCCCTTGTTACGCCAAATGCGTTCTACAATTGGGTTGAGGTGGTTGGGCTTTGACGCATGTCAGAGAAATCGATGGTTGAGATTGGACAAGGGAGGACGTCAAGTATGAATGTCACATAGCCGTCGATGTTTTTGGAGAAACCCTAAAATCGAACCTAACCCTAAAAGTTACTAATGCGGGCAACATGTGTGGTCGGCGGAATTTTGGGGCAAGACAGAGGGCAGAGAAAATTCCTCCAAACCAACGCATCAAATGGAGAATTTGGTCTTAGGGATGGTTCTGCAGCAAATGTAGGTTCCTGATTTTGTTTCCACACAAAATGCTGGAGGAGAATGGGTTGATATTTATGTTTTGTATCTCGTTTGTGAGTGCATTGTTCTGTTTTTGTTGTGCAGGTTGACTTGATGGGGGTATTATGATATAAGAGACAATGTCAACTTTGGTTTCCTCATGGATTTCACCATCACAATGCTAGCATGAAGTGTCATAGAATTCGGGAAGCTCATGGGTTCTCGGCTCCAGAATGCCTTGGATTCGATTCGTTGGGGAACAAACTATCTTCTCAAAGCCACTGCACACCCATACACTATTTATGTACAGGTAGGGTTAAACATGCTTATGGGTGGGGTTGGTTCATTTATTTTTTGAATGCTAAAATGTAGTTTCTGTGTATGTTGGAGTAGGTGGGTAATCCCAATGGTCACCGCAATTGTTGGGAGAGGCCGGAGGACATCAAAACTCCAAGAACAATTTACAAAATAGGGAAAGACAAGCCTGGTTCAGATGTTGCTGCTGAAACTGCAGCAGCCTCCACTATGTTTAGGTCATCAATTTGAGGGGATAATCTGTTATTCCGTACAGTGGAGAGACACTGCGCAGAGATATTAGTGGCGGGAAGCCATGGATATGGAGCTATCAAGACGTACAATTTCTTGCCTCTACCTTACTTTGTTTTAGGTTTTTTCCTGCCCGTGTGTTATGTTTCTATTTTATTTCTTAATTTGTGTGTTTCGTTTTTCTATTTTAGGTCTCTCTCTGTTTTTTAATGGAAAGCTTTTGGGGATCTGAATTGTGCAAAATAAAATGTGTGCAGAGCGGTTTTGGGAAGTTCAAGCGACTATTGTCATGATTGTTAAGAATCTGAAGAAGTGAATGTACTCCTAATCTTTCGAAGATATTTTGTGCTCAATTTCGCCGTGGCTGTTTTTAAACCGTGGATGAGAAATTTTGTTCACAGAAAAATACTGAGAAAGGAGATGAAAGAGACAACTACTTTAATTATGAAATTTGTAATACTTTATTTTATAAATTAGATATTTTTGTGGTGAAAGTGATAAAATTCAGCTGAGGTAGAAGATTTACACTAACCTTGATTATATAAATTTCTAGTTGATTAAATTAGAATATTATTAATTAAAAATTACCATTAGATATGATATAAGGTTAATTAAAAACATCGTGTTTCTAATTGACAAAATATATTTATTTACCATTTATGATTTTCTTTGATGAACGTTTCTTGCTTAATCCTAACAGCAATATATATTAATTATTTTCTCTTTTTCCTTATTCCGATAGAATTTCTCAAGGGCATATACCTCGACTCAAATGAATTTTCTCACATATTATCCTTTCTATTTTTTGGTTTACACAGTCCAGCCTTGGAACTCTTTTTCCTTTCCTTGCGTTGACACAACTAGCATCCTATGTATGTTAAAGTACCAGTTGCTAGAATAACTCTCAACGATGGAACAAAATTTGTATAGGGTTTTGTGTTTGCAAAACCTTGTTGAAATAAAATAAAAAAATATCCTTAAAGAATAGAACATTGAGGCTTGTGTGGTGTTCTTCTCCTTCTACACTTTTTTCCATCTTATTACTATTAAAAATAAGGTTAAATGATTTTGAGTTCTACGACTGGATAGCACACCAATTGGACATATTAAATTACCGGTGGGATCTAAAGATTTTTTTCACTTTACCTTCTACATTATCAACTTTACCTCCTATGTTACGTAACTTTACCTTATATATTGCCAATATTTTGTACCCCTTGGGCCATAACTTTGTGATCATACTCGAGAGGAAAGTGGGCCTTTTCCAATTGTACATCTTCTCTTGGCTGAAGTTGTTTTATGGTCATGTAAATGTATTTATATTACACATCTATCGTACATCTTTGAAGATCATTTTTGGCATCTTTGTAGATGTAAGGAGTAGTTTTGTCCCTTTTTTGAAACAAACAAATAATATTCAAAGACTCTCATGTAGAACTTGAAAACCTAGGTTGTGCTAAGAATCAAATCTGGGATAGCAATTGTGAACTCCCATCCATTTATTGTGAGGCCACAACCCAATCAAACATTCCAAGAGCATTTTTGTGGCTTTTGATAATATGTACTCTTTGATCAGTTTATGGAATATAGGGCACAATGTTTTGATAATTTTTTTGCTAAATATTTTTCTTTTCAACTATTTTCACCTTTATTAAAATGCATGGTTTTAATGTTCTTTGTTAAAATTCTACCGATTGAAAAAATGAATACATAGAATTTCTCATATAAGCATAGTTTGTTAGGGCTTCTCTCTCTCTCTCTCTCTCTCTCTCTCTCTCTCTCTCTTAATTTTCTTATTGAACATGTATGTTTTGCAAGTGGTAAATGTATATATGATGCAAATCACGATGAAGAGGATGACGGTGAAAAGTTGGTTGTTGAGAAATGATCATTGTGGGGCCACTTTCTCTCTCAAGGATAATTGATTGCTATAACAATATGTAATTTGATCATTTCATTCGTTGTTATGATAGTATGTAATGTGATCATTTCATTCGGATGAACGTAGTTTAAGATGAAAAAATTTTTTTAGGGAATGCTACTTAGATGCGTAGATGCTCTTTGAGCATTGTTTATGACGGTAACGATGAAAAGTGTAAGGAGATTAAATGATGCATATTGCAGCATGAGATCTTATAAAATATCAAATGGGGTGTTGTTTGTTGTAGGTGTGTTTCACGACCACGAGGGAAAGTGGATAGTCACGTGTGTTCAAGCGATTGCTAAGTGTAAGCCACACTTTATGCTTTCATGTGGTGCACTTTTATTTTACCATCTCTAAACCTAGATGATGTTATTGATGTAATTTTTTGCCCCTTCTCTTCCACATTGATGTGTATATCTATATACACACATACATATATATTGCATAGGGATTAAGTTACTAATCAAATCCTCTCCTTAAAATCATTTGAAAATCTATGTGGAATAAATGTGGAGCTCTTATTACGTCGAAGGTGTTTCACAATTGGGTTGGGGCAGTGGGGCTCCGATGAATGTCAAGAGAGATAGATAGATGAGATGGTGTGGGGGAGGAGGATGTCGATTACAGAGAAAGCAAAGCCCCTCAGAATTGTCTTTACCAAGAAAAAGGTTTGGCAGCAAAATGATGTAGGATTTAAGGATATATAGATAATTGAAAGAAGTGTTGTGAAATGAACCATGTGGGGGACATTGTAGCAATATGTGTGCCAAGCTATGATATGACATTACGTATAGTCATGTCATCACAACAACTAGGGAGGCAAGTTGGGTGTCGAACAAGAAATAATAAGGCCGCAGTAAGGAAGCCTTGCTAAATACTAACACAAATTTAGATTTAATTTTCATTAGTCCTTTGATAAATTTTGTGGAAGCGAATGACTCATTGTTTAAAAACTAATCTCTTCATTCACGAGCAAACGTGATTAAGATAGAGATGTTTAAATGACTAGGCCCACTTAATAATCTCAAAGACCGGTTAATTAATATCTCAAAGAGAGCCAAGAGAGAGTAGAATACTACTAATAAGATTCTGAGATGGTGATGAAAGATTTAAGCAAACTGAAAGTAGAGATGGATGATAAGAAGATTGTTTTTTCTAAATTTGAAGATGAGTCTAAAAACACAAATGTGGGTGCAAAAGACAAGGCTTTTGATTGCCATATTTGCATGGAACCATGTAATGAATCAAGAAAGCATAACATTTGATATGTTTTGAATTAGGAAAGGCATCACATTTGGTATGTTTGGGTGTTTGTGTAGATGTGAAGAGACAAAATGTGTGAGTGATGAGACTTTTGCAAGTTCTCAAATATAGTAAGGTGTGAATCATCACAAAATTAATAAAAACTTAAATTAGTCCATTTTTAATGCAAAAAAAGTGTTCGCTTAAAATTTGTTTGGACTAGAAGAAAAACATTAATGTTGGACTATAATATCAATAATGTTCACTCATGCATTGTCAAGTTGAAGTAAAAACTTTGATTAAAAAAAACATAAACAAAGGTAAATAACATTATTTCCCACATGCTCTACATATATGCTAACATTATCTATTGCGCAGTTTCTATGGATCCAACTTGTAATGCTCAATCCTAGCTTCGACTTTGACATCAACCTTTTTAGCACTGAATTCGTAGCCTCTAGGTTTATGATTGTATTGCATGTACATAATCACATTTGATTTTCCTATAATATTTTTCACAATTTTTTTAGTGTTCATGCCATTTGTTAGTGCCTCACAATTTACCTACAACTTTATTGCGAAGAGTAAGTGACCCCTCCATATGGCTTAACATAGATGTAGTACAATGTTATTCTTAACCTCCCTCCTATTTTTTATATAGTTGCTTCATCATGCCTCACACTTGTTCCATGCATGAATATGATTCTTGATGAGGGGAAACCCTATTCACTATCTTATTAGCTACTAAGAACACCTAAACGAAAATGTGAATGGAATTGACAACATAAGAAACCCAATATGCAATGCTTTTAACCTTGTTGCCTATTACATTTTCCCTCTTTTATATTTTGGCCCTTTAAGCAAAAAGTGCATTCACCTAAATAATGCAACCGAGATTGTGATGATACAATGGAACACATTAGAAAAATTATTTGGATGCAGACAATTTGAGTTTTGGAATAGGTGTGAGCCACACAAGAATTTAATTGCAATAGTATTTATTTCCAACTTCCCATTCATGTTTTTCAGCATATCTAGAATTTTTATTGTTGTGTAGCCAAAAAGTTAACACTTTAAAAGATAAAATAAATTAATACCAAAGCCCCCTTTTCCATTTTCCCTTCCGAAATATTCCATTGCATTCAGTTGTATACCACTGATTTTATGGTGTCATACAACTTAAAAGTAGGTTATTGACACTTACTAGGTGGCCCCTCCATATGCCTTATAATTAACACCATACACCGCTACTCATAAGGTCGATGTTGCTTCCTGCTTCGGTGTCTCATGTTAGTCATTACTTATTTCATCATGTACCACACCTATTCCACAGTTCGATATGGATGTTTAAGAGGGGGAAGCTTAATTAAATTCTTGAAAAAAAAACCATAATCATATATGGTCATGAAATTGACAACATAAAGAACCCTCCATGCAAGATTGCAATTTTTAAAATATATGTATACTTCAAGATTGATCCAAATAATGCAAATTTTCCTTTCTAATATTCATTGACTACACCACCTTTTCTAAGATCTCTCCAAACTATATTTCTGCGATGCCCTGCACACCGGATACCCTTACTCTGTCAAACACCTGACATAAAATACACTTTATATATATGTTCTTCTTGTAAAAAAAGATAGCTTCCACACAATGGTCCCTCCCCTAACATTATGCTCTCCCAATTCTTTATCCTCCCTTTAACCCCCTCTTCTACAACCCTCTTCCTCCTTTTATGTTATGGTCCCTCAGAATCAACCTCATCTTAGACTTCCCCTTCGGCGTTCACATCGCACATTTCACGTGCAATTGCTAGTAGAATAATACAAACACTTTATTTATCTCTAGTTGTTAACCACTATGAGACCCAAGTTAACGTTGTAATTTAGCAATAATTGGATAGAGACAATTTGTGCAGAGTCGAGCTGCACATTTATCGACAATGGTAAATTTGAGTTTTGTACTCATATAATTAAAAAAATTTGAAGGTTTCATTTAACTATTCTTAATGTATCTATCTTGAATACGAAAGATTATCTCTACATACATGTGCCATATCCTCATTGAATGCGTTGAGTGTATAATATATACAAAATGGTGTTACAGAGGCCGAGAGTGGTTTTTTTCAAGAGAATAGCATGGTTTCATGGGTGCCACAGTTGTAGGGAAGTAAACTAAATAGAGCTCTTGTTAATAATCATCCTAAAATCAGTACCATTTTGGGTTGAATCAGTTCATTCCACAGAGATAAGCTTGTAATTCTATTATCTCCTCATATTATTTTATATACAAATTGATTGACCTGGATCTATATCTATTTCTATAGTGGGTTCAATGTCTCTGTGAGGAAATGTCTTTATGTCTCTGTTTTGGTTTTTATGCATAGAAGAGAGGAAAAATATTGGGAATCACGAGGTGTGTAACGTCAAGATGTATTGATTTTACTTCTTCCACACACCTTTGCTCCATGCACTGTAACGTTTGCAACATCATTTCCAGGGTAGACATCTACCACTTCATTCCTCATCTTTATATTTTAATTCAAGTATCTGTATCGTTTGAGACATTGGTAGTGCCTTTCCACTTATTCCATGTATGTCTCTTCCAATCTTTGCTTGCGTGAAACCTTCTACACTCTATTCTCAGCCACCACTTCACCAAATGCAACCAACAGGCGCCACTGGACTATTTCACCTTTGCTATCATATTCTCAGCCTTATTAAAAGGAGGGGGCTTTGAATCGGGAAAATTGCAAGTGCTCTAGTTGACATTTTCCTAAAAATTAAATTTGAAGGTTATTGTGTTGGATTTCTTACCTACCACATCGATTAATAACTCCATTGTATTCATTGTTAATTCATCACTCGGTGGTAACAAATAAAATTAATCTCATTATATAATTTTTTCAGTGTCGAAAAAATCTATGTAGGAAACAAAATTTCCCCATCATCTAACTTACACGCAAGATATTCTTATTTTTTGATTGACTTCTCCAATGAAAATTTGAAAACAGTAATTATTTGACTATCGAATAATCTGTAAAATTTAAGGATAAAATGTCTTGGTGACATGCAAATAGACTTCAAATTTAAGTTTGAAAGATATATATTTCAAGCTTCTTGTCTTAGATTTTTCAAATACCACGTTATTTAATAGCTTCATTACATTATCTCGCGATTTCTAACTAATTAATGAAAAATCACATCAATTTAGTTGCATAATTATGTGGGTCTTGGAAAATTTGATTTGAGAAGAAGTAGGGCTAGACATTACCGGATGGCTAAGATATTAATACTTTTTTATGGAGTTATCCAAGAAAAAATAAAAACAATAAAGTGATGGTCGAATGGATGTCAAATTTAAGGATGAATTGTCAAATGATGGTCATTCAATATCAAATTTAATGTATAAAATAATGGGTGCAATTCATGCCAATACACTAAGCGAGTGCCATTCTAAAACCAATTCTAGACGTCTTTCTTTTGAGAAAAATATTAAGTTATGATTTTATTTTGATTGGTTAAGAAATTTAATTTACCATAATTATACTTAAATTTCTTTGGCATGGACTAATAATATGCAAGGAAATGAATAAATAAACTAACAAAAGCATTCATAGGTGTTTGAGAAAGGCCGATTGGCATCGATATTTTATACTTTATGTTCTTTAGTATATCTTAAAATGATGTTTTTTAAGAGTTCAATATAATTTTGTTATATTCACAATAAATAAATTTCAAAATAATAATATTAAAGGAGGATTTGTGTTGGTAGATGTCAATTTCACATTATTGTATTGTAGAATATTCTAAAAAAAATAAAATTACATATTAATCGGATTAATGTAAAAATTCTATGAAAAATATTTTAGGACAAAAATACAAATAAAGATATTAAAAAAATTGGCTTTAAAAATCCTTATCAAGCAATTACTAATATAACATTTATGTTGGGATTTGTGTAATATCAACTACCAAATTAAGACTGATATATTTCATCAGCAAAAATGATTTGAGAATATTTCAAATTTATTATAAAATATTCTCTCCTTCCCATGCAAAGTTAATATTTACTCCCCTTTCTAGCTTGCTCATGAAGAGATTTTGAACTTGCCAAAATGCAAGAGTGAAAAGAGATTTTGAGAATATTAAGATGAGAGACTCCAATCATGTTGATTATGTTTTTACCCATGTGATGGGGGTAGTAAACCAAATTAGGTCCCATGGAGAGACCTTAAGAGACAAGAGGATTATAGAAAAAATCTTAGGAGTCTAGTAGCCAAGTTTGAATCCATTGTTGTTGTCATTGAAGAGTGCAAGGATTTGACTCATCTCTTTGTAGATGAGCTAATGGAATCTTTGTTATCCCATGAAAAAAGAATTAACGATATGGAAGATCATCTTTAGAACATGCCTTTAAGAGCCAAGTTTCGGGGGTTAGCGAGAGGAAGAGGAAGAGGAATATTTCATGTAAGAGGAGGTCGATCTGTAGTGGCCACTTCCCTTTGACACCTTTTGATATTGATTATGACACTATTGACTATATTTATGGACATTATTGTAGCTTTTGAGTTGGTATTGTAACGCCGCAAAAAAAAACGACGCCACGCGACAAACAAACAACCCAAAAATGTGATAATTTTTTTTTTTTTAAAAATTAGGCAAGGTAGTGGTTCTTGTTTGATTTATTTCATCCGCAAGTTTTGTGACCTGCTTGATATTGGGAACTGATAAGCTTCAATCTTTTACTTTGTATTCCGATCGCAAATCTAGAACTATGTGGTTGTCGCAATTCCATTCACTCGAGCTTTACTTCAATATTTGTTGTATTCGTCTCTTCCTTAGCGGAGAATTTCCAGCTTCACGCATGGTGATACTAAATCGAATATGGTTTTTTTTTATATATTTTAATAAATATAATCGTAGAAATATGTTACCAGGATAACACGTATATTACTCATTTGTTATTTTATTGTATTCTTTTCCTCACTTGGACATGGTTAGAATTCAGTCGAATGGTATTCACTTGATTAGTTGTTTGAAGAATACTATACTTTACTTGGTTTATGTGGATTCAGATATTGACTAAGCAATATTTAGAAACTCTCTACAGGAACTTAGTTGATATTCAAGAAAAGGAAATACTACGATTGTTTTCTTGAGTTAAATTTAATTTCTAATTTGAATTCTTGACTGTAGTGAAATGCAATGAATGGCTAAGTTGGATCATGCATAGTTTGGGCATTTTTATGGTTTTTCGTTTATGTTAGAATAGACTCCCTGATATACTAAGTGATTTGGTTTCTTAGATATCTCTTAAAGAGGTTAGATACTTTTAATTCAAGTGGTATATATATATAGATATATTAACAAATTTAAACACAAATCAGTCTATATGATTATACATACATTTTGAAATTTGAAATTAAATGATCAAGGGTCAAATCGGGGGAAGTTTTTCAACCATGCTTAAATTTGTTAGTTGGGGCGGTGGGTATTCATTCCAACCACCTGTCCACCATTAAGACCTCCTCTCCTTGCGTGCAGACTGCTCTCCTTGCTGGCCGCATGTTTTATTTGTTTTTCATTTAATTCTCTCTGATTTGCAAATCCAACACTCCACACAGTTGGCCCGCTGTCCAAGATTGTTCTGGCCACGTGAAGACCACTGATAGGAAGTTGAAATGGTGCTATGGAAGATAATAGATGAAAACACAGGCCAGTATATCAGGCGTTTTTCCCTGTTCTCCTCGCCCCTGGTCGCGCATGTTACAAGGAGGCAAAAAAAAAAAAGTCCTGGGCACGTGGAAGCAAAAAGGTGTGCAGAAAGAATCCTCGGCGCGTGAAGAGGTGAGCTACCTCCACTTTCATTGGGTGCCGCATGGTGTGAGCGGGGCAGATTGCAAGGTCAAGTGCCTGTAGCTCGGCGGGGGAGGCACCGGCCGTGAGGCATCTAAAAGAGCAGGCTGACCAACTATGTTGTTATCTATTCAGAATCGATTGCACCTTCGAAGTCAGGTTCTGTCTTTTGATATATTCTTATCAAATGATTGAAGACAGAGGGGCGATTATGATAGTCCAACTATACTGTTGTCTGTTCAGTATTGAATGCTTCTTCAAATTTTGTGATTCCCCTTTGTGATATTTTATCAAAACGATTGAGAGGCAGTGAAGGGCGTTTAAAAAGAAAGAAAGACAACGACTGTCCCACTGTGTGGTCAACTATTCAGTATCAAAAATAGCTACGAATTTTGGAGCTCTCCTCGTGTATTTTAATCAAAATCGATTAAGGACAGTGAGATTGTTACCCGGGAACCCAATGGAACTTATTACATTGATTTTCTATTGAAAACTTAACAGGTATTGTATACAGCACGTGGAAAACGAAGGGATCTCATAAAGGTGGGTCTGTTTCATTTCCAACAGATCATGGGGCACGATTGCTTTGCAACATAAAGGAAGAACAGTTCATGCGCGGGTCAGGATGGAAGCCTGTTACGGCCATACTTCAGTTTGAATTGAATTTATATAGATAATTATTATTAGTATGCTTGGTTAGTATATATAAGAATATATATAGTATGCTGGTATATTACAATTTATTAATGGATTTCTATAAGGCTTTAATAATACTTTAATACGAATTATATTAAAAAAAAATCAGTTTTCCTTATTATCAAAAGAGAAAGGGAAAAGAGCTAGAATAAGCTTAGGATTTTTACAATAAAATTTCTTTCTACAGCTTTTAATAGGAGCATTTGTAAGGAAATCCAAGTTTATTTGATTTCCTTCTACATAATTCAATAAACGTAGCATGGATTTCCAATTAGGTTTGATATCATTTCCTTTAATAATTAGCCAATGGATTTACCAGAAGTTCTTAAATGAAGAAGAACATGATAGAGTTAGGGTATGCTTTACTTTATTTGGAATATTGGAACCTAGTTAAAACTTAATTCCTTTCATCAACAATACAACAAGAGGAAATACACTAACATTCCACTTTTCAATACATCTCCTTTTAAGCAACAAAATGAGATCTAACATGTATTTTCTTTTGTAATTTCTTCTCAACATTCCACAAAAGGATTCAACAACATTTCCAATAAATTTTAGAGTAAGAAATACTATCATTTTAATGCAAATTTTCCTTCCAAATCTTTTTACAACATATCCTACTTCATGTGGAAACAAATTTGCAATAATGGAAGCTAAAGAAAGCAAAGCAATATTACATTTTTCCTCCACTCAAGGTGGGTAAATACATGATGTTTTTACATTGTCAACAACAAGGTTCTTGTGCTCCAAGGTGTTCTTCATCCATGCTCCAAGTTCCAAGTATTTCAAATCACAACCAAGATAGGGGGAGAGGCAACACTCTCCTCCCAACCAAAACTCAATGGAGAAGAGAAGCAATCTCCTCCATTGACCCCCGAGCCCCAAACACAACACAATGAAGGGTGGTCTCCAACTCAAGGCAACAACACTTGCTTCCACAATACAATTTTCTTCACAACATTCAAGGTTAAAAGAAGAAACAAAAGGAAACACAAATAACACAATACTTTTCACAACAAGGCTTTCATCCAAGCCAACAAGAGAAGGAACTATGGGAAATTTTTCCTTATGCCTCCCCATTGAGATGAGATGCCCATCCAAACCCTCCACAATAAAACTCAAGCCCCTATGACTCTTATGCCTCCCTCAAGTACCCCTTTTTCCTCCCATACTCTTATGCCTCCCTCCTCTTATGGCTCCCTCAAGGACAAGGTAAGAATGTGAACATTCTTACCCAAGATGGGCATCCCTCTCACACTCCCTCCACAATTTCCTATTCTACTCTTATGCCTCCCTCATGAGTTTTCCCATAGACCTCTCCTACACTACACATTAAGCATTCTATCCATTTCCACAATACACCAAGGCAACCATACATTATCCACAAATTTAGCATAGAAGCAACAACAATATGAAAGCAAAACAAAAAAGAAGGTTTCCTACCTCTCCATTGGAGAAGCCTAAACCAAGAAGCTTTGTCCAAGCTCCCTCCAAAACAATCCAAGCATGCAAGTCCAAGCTCCTTCTTTTCTCTTTCTCCCAATCCTTTTCTCTCCCCAAAATAAAAAAAAACTCTTCAACAAAACAAAAACAAAACTCCAACCCCCTCAACAAGAGAGGAACTTTCCATAAATAGACAAAAGGGAAGAGTGAGGATGATGTGGCTCCTTGTAGGATGCCACATCACACATCCTCAAGACCACCTCCCTTTAGTCAACTCAAATCCCAAAACACCATAAATGGGTGGTTGGATTGAATGACAACTCTTTTCCACATCCATCCCTTCCCATGTGTCCTAAGGCACAATTAAATGCAAAAGGAAGACAAGTGCACTCCAAAGTCACATTTCCCTTCCCAAAACAATAAATAATCCCCTTTTTGGATTCCCAACCCATAGATATGGTTGGTAAGGGGTTTTGGGAAGTGTGGGACAAGTTCAACTTGTCCCACAAGTCCCCCAAAATTACCCTAAATCTAAAATTCGAGATTCAAAGGATTTGGAGTGGTCAACACTCAAAACCAAACATTCAATACATGAGGAAACACAAGGCTCAAGGAGCCAACCATCAAAATTAATTACCCCCACTAGACTTCCCTCCAAAGCTAAAAAAATAAAACAAGATGTTACATTAATCTAAACATACTTAGCAAAAGTAATTTAAAAAAACACATCACAAATGAAATCACCTACTAAAGTAAGTTAAAACAAGTAATTAAAATTCTTACCCCCTTGGTCACATTAGAAAATTTCCCCTTCATGGAAATTTTTCTTAACACATAAAAGAACAAAGGTAACACAATACAATACACTAGTTGCCTTGACGACCAAATGTTGTAACCACCCGACATCCTGTTGTGTTTGGTTCCCAATCCCCCTCATGGTTGTGATCATGTTGTGTTTCCTGCAAAATACAAAATACCTCCTTCGGCCTTGCGGCCATGTCAAAATGTCCAAAATAACCATATGCATGAAATTCATTAACATCTATACGTAATTCAATTATCCATTATTTCAAGGTTTAAATCACAACTTAATTATGCATTCCATCATTATCCAAAGTTATAGCAATGTAAATTCAACAACTACATTCTACTTATCATGGCGAAGAAATCCAATGTTAGAACACATGCAATATATCCATATAAAAATAATATCGGTATCAATAGTAAATACATGAGTCGGTGTAGATCATACGTAAAATAAAATCCAATCATAACCCTAAATGCATCTACTCAAAAAACATCATGCTAATCAATGTAAGTATAAGTCATGTTCATATCCAAAAGTCTGCATAACTCAAAATGATAATCAACTAAGTGTCATAGGAAGTGGGCATTACAAGTATGATGTTAGATGTTAGAGTTCATGGATTCTTGTTGGTTTTGATTCATATATGATGCATGTGGATAATTACTGAGGACATTTTATACTTGATGTTGTTAGGATGTTGACATGGTTATATATATACATGTGTTACTTCGTCATATTGAGTAGACCTAGAAAATTGAATTAATCTTATGATCATATGGTTGTTGAAGAAAATTTTAAATGACATTGTTACTTGCTTGATGATGTTTTGATCTCATTTTTTTATATAGATGACTTATGATTTATATTGTATATTTATTTTGGATGATTTGATGCATCCACAAGGTAGAAGGAGGTATTTGTGTTTTGCGCAGTAAACATGTCACAACAAACATCAGGGGATTGAAAACCAACCACATTGGAATTCTAGGTGAATTCAACAAGGGTCACCATGGCAACTTGTTTTTGTTATGTTTGTTTGTGTGTGCTTGTTGTTAGGGGTTCCCATAGGGAGTCACCTTTAAATGTGACCAAGGGATTATGTGTATTCTTTTATTGTGTTCTCTTTATTTTAATCTCTGTATGTGATTATTTGGTGATGTATTTCTGTTTTATTATTTATTTTAAATTGTGTCTAGATTTGTGAGTAATCATGTTGTTAAATTAATTAAATTGGGTCAAAAAATACATTTATTAGAGCTGATGGCTCTTGGATTAAGTGTTTTAAGTAATGTGTAACTATCTTTGAGTGTGAAACACTCCACCTTCCCCTTTGAAATTCGGATCTGTCCTTAGGGGCAGATTCCGGAGGCTTTTTGGGACAAGTTAAACTTGCCCCACACCTCTTAAATTGTGACACCAATTCTACCTCGTGGGTTGGGGAGTCAAAATTAGGCATTATTATGTATTTTGGGAAGACAAGTTGTAAAATTTTTCTGCACTTTCTTACATGTAATTAATTTTAGTCCTTAAGGGGTGTGGGCTTGAATTGTATGTGTAAGTAAAATTTCATTTTATTCACCCACTTATTAATTGTACTTTGGGGATTTGAAGTTGACTTGTGAGGTGGAGTTGAGAATGATTGATGTGGCATCCTATGTGGAGCCACCTCATCCTCCTCTCTCCCTTTTCTATTTATTGGAATCTTTTTTCTGTTTTGGGGGTTACTTCATTTTGGTGTTGTGCTCTTGCAACTTTGGGGAGAGTGAGAGAGTTTTTATGCTTATGGATTGTTGGAGCTTTTGGACTATTTGGATTTGAAGAAGCTTGTTGTTGAACTTTTTGATCAAGCTCCATCATGGAGAGGTAGGAGTTTGACTCTTTAAATTGTTTCTTCTTTTATTTATGCATATGTGAATGTTGTTGAGTGTTTGGTATGTTTGTTGGGTGGTTGGGTAGATTTCCTAAGTGTGGTGTAGGAGGAGACTATGGGGATCTTCTTGTGGGGAGGCATAAGAGAATGTGGGGAGGTATAAGGGTTATTTTGTGGAGGGAGTTTGGGATGGGTCTCCACCTTGGATAAGAAATAGCTTGCATTTCTTACCTCGTTATGGGGTGCCATAAGAGGAGGGAGGCATAAGAGTATGTAGGGGCTTTGAGATGATATATATATATATATATATATATATATATATTGGGAGGCATAAGAGTATGTAGGGGCTTTGAGATTGTGTGTGTGTGTGTGTGTGCGGGTTTTAAGGTGGACATGCATTTCCCCATTTGGGAGGTATAAGCAGCTTTCTCCATAGATCTTTCTCATTTGGCTTTTGCATGATGAAGCTTGTGTATTTTGTTGTTGTTCTTTCTATGGTAGTAACTGTAGTTTTTGGACTGTGATATGATTGTGAAATATATTTTATGTTGTGGAAGCTTGTTTGTTCCCAAGGAGTTGAATCCATTTCCTATTGTAATGTGGTTGGGGCTCAGGGGCCAATGAGGAGGATGGCTTATCCTCTTCATTAGAATTATTGGTTGGGTGGAGAGCGTTGCCTCTCCCTCTATTTTGTGACCAAATGAAACATGGTGGATCTCTTGTTGTTGTTCTTGGAGCTATGTATGAAGACAAATGTTGTAGTTCTCCTAGGGTCCCTTACTTATCATAAAAAAATCCTTTGTGATGTGGATGACATTGTAATATCTTTTTGTGGTAAAAAGGGCTGCTCTATTTTGGATATGAAAGTTGTATTTGAATGTGAGAAGGAATGAGAAAGTTTTAGTTTGTATATTTTGGAAAATGGAAAAGAAATGTAAAAAGGAAGTATTTCATTTAATTGAATGTTGATTTAACTTCCATCAAATGGTGTTACTCTTGTCTAAAACTTCTTGTTGTAAATATATTGTAAACTCTCTGTTGAAGGCTGGAAATGCCTGTGTTAAAATTATTGCATTCCTCTATATTATTTGATTGACATGTTTTGAAAATAGAATCACTTTCTTGATTTTCATGTATTGAATGAAGCAAAGTTAAAAATTGCAAATTAGATTGGAACGAACTTAAAAATTTAGAGAATGGTAAATGAAAATAGATCAAACCGAGTTTAAATATGTTTTACATTGGGATTGTGCAGCAAAACCTATAAATCAATATCGAAGAAAAACAAACGAGTATCCCGCAACAATGAAAGAAAAGATGAAATATTAAAACGAACTAAGGATGATCAAAACAAATTCCTAAATAATTTGTATTGCCATTGAAATTTACACAATTCATCATTAATCAAATAAGAGGCAAAATAGTACAATTCACAAAAAGAGAAGGAAATTTGCATTGAATCTAAACCATCAATATTTTATACTTGAAATTCGTTTGAAATATTTCAAGTACAACTCTCCATATCTTTTGGCATGCGGATCGAATCAATTTTGGTAGTTGAAAAAGTTTAAGTCACATGTTAATGTCAAGAAAGATGTTTTTGTAAAATTCACCAACTTAAGGTTGTTAAAAATGAGATTTTATGCCCCATGGAAAAGAGGAATTTATTCCCTTTCCAAAAATTCCTCATTTGCTCAAATCTGAGCTTCCAATCGAAAGTTATGGCCATCTGAAGTTTTTACTTCATTTGTTTTGTTTTTAAATTAAAATTACTTTTGCTAAGTTTCCTCCATGGCCCCGCACCCCCGCCACTTCACTTTTGGAAAATAATTCTATGGGTTTGTGGGCCCACACCTTCAATTTTTTTCAAAAATAAATGGCAAAAATTATAAGTTTCCCCACCTAGCCCGCTTCATCACCTGTCACATTGTCGGTTTGACACATAACATGCTTAGGCATTGGTGGAGGGGTGGAGTTTGTTTTAACCTTGAAGTTTTCCAACTCAAAAATTTTAAAGTCCTAAGTTTCCCCATCAATTTGCCTTCCGCTTGAAAATTTTGGGCATGACACGTGGCATCTCTAGAGCGTTGGTAGAGGCGTAGCTCACTTTCAAAGTTTTTACCTTTTCAACAAAAAGGCTAGAAATCCAAATTACCTCCGATGACCCGCCTTCCCGTGTGGGATTAAAAATTTCCCACGTGTCCCTTGCGGTTTGGAAAATTTTCTTCCCATGAGCCCGCCTTTGGGAAAATTTCTTCCTCGGGTCCGTAGGCCCACCTTTGTGGAAACATTTCTTCCCTAGGCCCGCAGGCACACCTTAAGGAAAAATTTCTTCCCCGGGTCCATAGGCCCGCCTTTGGGGAAAAATTTCTTCCCTGAGCCTGCAAGCCCGCTTTTGGGAAAAAATTCTTCTCCATGCCCATGCAGCCCGTTTTTGGGAAAATTTTCTTCCCCAAGCCCTTGAGCCTTCTTTTAGGAAAATTTTCCTCCCCATGCCCATCGGCCCGTAACTTAAGAAATATGAGGAGTTAGGAGGACTTCTTTATATCATTGGAAAGAGGAAGAAATTTCATACCTAATAGAAATGTTTTCAGGAAAAGTTAAGTGTGTTAAATGTGTGAAAAATCAGGGTTAATTTCAAGATGAGCCTGAGAGTGGGTAAGTGGGAATTTATCCCTTTCTAACTTAAATGTTTATTTCTAAATCTTGTGTTGACATTTTGGGGGTCACCTTATGGGGTAAGTGAATTTTTTCCTAACCTCATGTTAATGTGAACCTTGGTTATTATTTAGACCTGGTGGAATTAAATACCTTGGGTATTTAATTGTTTTACCACTTTAAACCTTCTAAAATTTATTAGAGAACATTTAATCTTAGTGTTAATTTAATTATTTATTAAATTAACACCTAAAGGAAATTTAAACTATACTTGGTTTAGTTACACTCATTAAATTGTATGTGTTCCTCAATATTTTTATAACTGAAAATTTTATTCTACCTAATATATTTTTCCTGATATTTTTATTGGACATTTATTGCTAACAGCCTCTTTGTAGAAGTCACGCTTTAAACAAAAAAATTATTCCATTAATTTTCTGTCTAAAACTAGCTTGTTCTCGGGTCTCGAGTGGGAGTTTTTTAGCGAGTGTTACACTTGGTATCGTAGTGTGGGTTCAAAGCTTGGACCCTAGGGCACACTAGAAAACACGAGACATGAACATTAAACCTAGTACAATATTAAACCTAACACACTTTGAAACCTAAAAACAACTTTTTTGAAAATTACATATTCTAGTAAACATGTAAAACCGAATAAAACCTAGAATAATGAACTAACTCTCGCCTCGGTTTATGCGGGAGGTGTGGAAAGATGAGAGTCCTTTCACATAGACCTAGACTTACCATCTCCAGATCATAGTGTAGTAGCCATCCTACCACAGATTTTATAGATGCTTCAGGATGTTAATGCCACTTTACATGGAGGGTCTCAGTAGGAGGACATGCAAAAAGACATGATAGGGTGACATCCACTAAGGCTCATGCGCATCTCCTCGACATAGTGAGGAGCATAGAGGAGGGAGCTCCATGTTGATTCAGCTAGAGCAAAGTCACCGCAGAGGGGATAGGGAAACCAGGGTTTCGGGACACAAGGGTAGGTCTCAAGACTTGGGATTAGAGATGAGCATGTAGAGAGGCCTAGGGGTTGCTGGACTATAGCTACGAGCACCATATCGAGGGAGATCCTGAAGCTATGACCATCACATTATTCTCGTGATATAGGTGGATTTTAGGTAGAGCCACGGTTGGTGAGCTTGAGCGGGTGCTTCAAGCTCTTACCTTGTTCAAGCAACATGAAAGCTTGTGTTGTGATCCATCTTCTGAGGGATGGAGTAGGTGTCTAGTGGAGGATCGAGGAGTAGAAACTTGACGTTGCTTAAGAGATGGTTACCTGGAAGCTTGTCAGGAGTGATTCGGGAGAAGGTACTTATCACAAAGTTTCATACAATCAGAGGATAGATGAGTTTCATGACCTCCAGCAGGAATCTATAATAGTAGCTGAATATGAGATTCGATTTCTAGACCTACTCTAGTATGTCGACTACATGCAAGATGAGTAGGTACGGATCCACCCATTCATCTGAGGCCTGAATCTAGACATTGGAGGTGCGGTGCGTATCCATTGTCTCAGAGACATTATCCGAGGCCGTGGAGAAGGCCTACATAGTAGATGAGACTTAGGGAAAGACACAACAGGCCAGAGATAAAGTTTAGAGCCGCATCTAGTAGATGTAGGACAAAAAATTGATGGGGTTAGCTCCTCCTCCTCATGGTGGACAGGGTTCATCATAGTCATCTTTTAAACCACAAAGTGCAACAGCTTTTTCCCACCTTATAGACCTCCACAGAGATTTGATGCACAAAGGGGTTAAAGTATGGGGCCTCCTCCTAGGGGTCCCATTAGGACATAGGGTCCACCAGAGCTCGAGGCCAGTGGGATCTCGCAATAGAGACCTCGGCTGCAGACCATACACGGATCATCGGGATCCACAAGATAAAACCTCAGAGTAGGCCCACCAAAGTTGCTACTCATGGGAGAGGACTAGGAGGTTACTATGGTTGTGGTGTTGTAGGACATTTTTGGAGAGATTGCCCCTAGAACCCTACTAACAAGGGTAAGATGCAGATTTCAGAGCTTACTGTTAGTGACATGGGGCACAGTCATCGGATCTATGTAGTGTTCGAGAACTTCTAAGCTAAGCACCAGAGTACCATGATTAAGATGATGGGTAGTATTGGTGGTATTCCTATTACCATTCTGTTTGATTTTGGTTCTTCTGATTCTTTTACTGCACCACTGGTGGTAGAACAATGCAGTCAGTGGTAGTTAGGCAAGGTCTTAGTTGGGACATTGAGATTACTTTGGGAGCCAATATCTCTATGTAATCCTTGGTTAAGGAGTGTGTGGTGGATTTGGGACCTTCACCACTACCTCAAATCTTTGTATCCTTCTGTTGGGTTCGTATGGAGTCATCTTGGCATGGACTAGTTTTCTGCACATAGAGCTAGGGTAGATTGTTACAATAAGATTATATTATGTAGCAGATGATCTAGGAGTTGAGTCGAGTGATAGTAGGGGTTAGGAGACTGTTTCCATTCACACTATCTCCGCTATGTAGCTTAAGCGATGTGTGCGGCGGGGTTGTCGGATGTATGTCACACAGCGTTAGTGATCGATCGGAGGATGAGTCTAATGGACCATTGTTGGATGACCATCCCATCTTGAGATATTTTTCTATTATCTTTCTAGGGAGCTATCGTGATTACCACCCCATGTGAAATAGATTTTCACATAGATTTGGTTCTGGGAGTAGAGCCTATCTCACAAGTACCTTATCGATGACCACCCCCGAACTCTGCGAGCTCAAGTTAAAACTACGGGGCCTTTTGGAGAAAGGCCTAATCCATCCTAGTGTATCCCCTTGGGGTGCACCAGTGATATTTGTAATGAAGAAGGATGGATCTCTATGGTTGTGTATTGATTACCGCCAAGTTGAACAAAGTAAAGATCAAGAATCGTTACCCCCTTCCATGCATTGATGATTTATTTGATTAGATGAAGGGGGCCACAATTTTCTCTAAAATAGACCTTAAGTCAAGTTAACATTAGCTAAGGATTATGGAGGAAAACATTCATAAGAATTCCTTTGTGGCCCCGCACCCCCGCCACTTCACTTTTGGTAAATACTTCTGTTGGTTCACGGGCTTACACCTTCAACTTTTTCTTCAAAAAAAAATGGCACAAAATCTTAAGTTTCCCCACTGGCTCGCTTCCCCACCGTCACTATCAGGGCCTAACATGTGGAATCCTTAGGCATTGGTTGAGGGCCAGAGTTTCTTTTAACTCCTGAAAGTTTTTCAACATAAAAATATTAAAGTAGTAAGTATCCCCGTTGGTCTCTGCCTTCCCGCTTGAAATTTTTGGGCATGACATGTGGTGTCTCTAGGCATCAGCGGAGGTGTGACTCACTTTCAAAGTTTCTAACTTTTCAAAAAAAAGTCTAGAAATCTAAATTACCTCTGACGACCCGCCTTCCCATGTGGGCTTAACAATGTACCATGTGTCCTCTTGTGGCTTAGGAAAATTTTCTTCCCCGGCCTCGCAGCCCACCTTTGAAAAAATTTCTTCCTTGAGCCCACAAGCCCGCCTTTGGGGAAACATTTCTTCCCTGCACTCCATAGGCTCGCTTTGGGAAAATTATTTCCGGGTCCATAGGCTCACCTTTGGGGAAAAATTCTTTCCGGGCCCGTAGATCCGCCTTTGGGGAAAAATTATTCCCTAGGCCCGCAAGCCCACTTTTGGGGAAAATTTTCTTCCACGAGCTCTGTGAGACCCACTTTTGGGAAAAGTTTCCTCCCGAGCCCATCGGCTCATAACTTAAGAAATATGAGGAGTCAGAGGACTTACTTATATCATTGGAAAGGGGAAACAATTTCCTACCTAATGAAAATGTTTTCAAGAAAAGTTAAGTGCATTAAATGTGTGAAAAATTAGGTTGAAGTTCAAGATGAGGCTGAGAGTTTGTAAGTGGGAATTTATCCCTTTCTAACTCAAATATTTATTTCTAAAGCGTGGGTTGACCTTTTAGGGGGTCACGTTATGGGGTGAGTGAATGTTTTCCTAACCTCATGTTAAATTGAACATTGGTTATTATTTAGACCTGGAGGAGTTAAATACCTTGGGTATTTAATTGTTTTGGCCACTTTGAACATTCTAAAATTTACTAGAGAACATTTAACCTTAGAGTTAATTTAATTATTCATTAAATTAACACCTAGAGGAAATTTTAAAGTATACTTGGTTTAGTCACACTAATTAACTTGTATGTGGTCCTCAATATTTGTGATAGGAAATAAGAGATAAAATATGTTGAATAATCCCTTATAGAATCACAACAGTAGAGACTAATATGCGAGAAAATATTCTGAGATCTCAAATAAAAGTGTAGAATAAATAACAAGACACAAAAAGATAGTATTTAATGTGGTTCACCCAATTTGGGCTACGTCCACCAAGAATCACTTGCTCGATTTTATTACAAGCCTCCACTCTCTCAATATAATACCCGGATCTCATTTATAGCTATGATAAAAAAACTCTCTGAGAATTCACACCCAATTCAAAGCACATCTGCAATACATTTTCTTGTATATGTATCATATGCATAAGACCATATAAATAGAAAATTTCTTAAGTAGTTTGATACAAAACTGTGGGTATCAAAACCATGGGAAAAAACCGTGAGGTATCAAAAGCATGGGCAAAAACCATGCGTATCAAAAAAATGGGTATCAGAAAAACCATGGGCCTAAAAACAGCCCATAACGGTTACCCATTACCCATGGGTTAATAAACCACCCATGAAAATTTACTTCGGGGCTTCTTGCCCGAATCCTCTCTTACCCGTTCACCAATGAGCTGGGACCACCAGTAAAAATACCCGAGTGTAACACATAGAAGGTGTACCACAGTCTAACATGAAAATAGGCTCCACAAACATAACAATCTCCCACTTGGAGACTGATTTCCACTGAGAAAGCTTCTCAACCCTTCACTGTCATCCACGAAGGCCAACCAAAGCTAAACATAGCTTTAGTTTATCCCTTATGACCGCTTTGGTCATCCCTGTCCTACGGATTTCGATTTAAGGGTATAAATCTTCTCCAACTTGAACTTATCTTCATCCAAAGTTGTCCCTGATGAATTGATATCTCAACTGTATATGCTTCATCCTGGAGTGGAAAGTAGAGTTCTTAGCTAGGTGTATAGCACTTTGACTATCGCAGGCAGCTTACATTCCTCCTTCTTATGCCCCAACTCCTCAAGTAATTTTTGTAACCAAATCATCTCTTGCTTGCTTCTTTGGTAGAAACATACTTAGCCTCCATGGTTGAAAAATCCACCGGCTTCGCCGTGAATAGTTGTGAAATCCACTTTACTACTATCCCACCTACGGTGTAAATATAACTCCGTCATGCTTTTCATGTTGTCTACATCTCTAGCCATGTCTGAATCTACATAACCATGTAAAGTGGTGTCTGATCCACTGTAGCATAAAAACTGTCTCCATGGTCCCTCTCAAATACCAAAGGATCCACTTTACTTCTTGCCAATGCTCTTTACCTGGTTCACTCATAAATCTACTCACAACTCCTACTACATGGGCAATATTAGGCCTAGTGCATACCATAGCATACATCAAACTACCAACCGATGAGTAAGGTACCTTGGACATATGGTTTCTTTCTTACTCTATCTTGGGGGTAATTACTCCTTTGATAACTTAAACTAGCCTCGCTAAAGGAGTCCCAACTGGTTTAGCATCCCGCATGTTAAACCCATCCAATACCTTCTTAATGTACTCTTCACGAGATAAAGTCAACTTCCGTTCCTTCCTATCCCGAGTTATCCTCATTATTTTGGTAGCCCCCAAATCCTTCATATCAAAGGATTCACTTAGTCTGCTTCTTGAGTACTTTTATTTTCGCATGTTTTTACCTGCAACCAACATGTCATCGACATACAAACACAAGATAATATAACTTCCATCCTCAAATTTCTTTGTATACATGCAATGGTCAGAATTACATTTGATATAATCTTGCTCCATCATGAAGCTATCAAAATTCTTATACCATTGACGTGGAGCTTGTTTCAAGCCATACAAGCTCTTCTTCAAGTTTCACACCATCTCCTCTTTATCTTTCACATCATATCCTTCCTTGGCTGCTGCATATATAGATCCTCCTCCAAATCACCATGGAGAAATGTAGTCTTTACATCTAACTGCTTCTAAGTGCAAGTCTTCTGCTACCACTATTCCAAGAACATTTCTAATAGAAGTCATTTTTACTACAGGAGAAAAGATCTCATCAAAATTTATGCCTTGTTTCTGTGCAAACCCTTTGACCACCAACCGGGCCTTATATCTTTTCTTTCCTCCTTATTTGTCTTTAACTCTCAGCACACCCACTTCTTCCGAAATGCTCTTTTGCCTTCCGTAGCTTCACCGGATCCCAAGTCACGGTTCTCCATGAGAGACTTATGCTCCTCATCCATGGCTTGCTCCCACTTCTTACTAGCATCTACCTACATTGCTTCATCAAAGCTCTCTGGCTCTCCACTATTAGTGAGCAATAAATAATAAAGAGAAGGATAAAAACGTTTAGGTTCTTTTCTTACCCTAGAAGACCTCCTCACTGTAGGAGTTTGGGGTTCTTGTTGAGTAGGTTCCTGAACTGATTCATGAGTCACTATCCCATCTAGAAGATCCTATAGCACTGCATATTCTTTCTTGGATTCTTCCCTGTTTTCCTACAACTATTGCTTATACATGACTTTCTCATTAAACACCACATCCCTAGACCAAATGATTTTCTTGTCCTTAACACTCCAACATTTAAAACCAAAGTCATCACCACCATAACCAATAAAAGTGCATTTTTCTTATTTAGCCTCTAGCTTGGTCCTATCATCCTTGTCACTATAAACAAAAACCTCACATCCAAAGACTCTAATAAATGAGTAATCGACTTTCTTACCATACCAAGCCTCCTCAGGTATGCCTCCATCCAAGGCACTTGAGGGTCCTCTATTTATTAAGTACACAACTATGGTCACCGCTTCTGCCTAAAAATAAAGAGGCAAATCTCCTACATGTATCCTCATGCTCCTAACACATTCCATTATTGTTTTGTTCATCCTTTCTTACACCCCATTCTCACACTGCGGGGTTCTCGGAACCGTATTTTTCCTACAGATTCCATTCTTAGAACAATAATCATCAAATTCATTGCTTCAATACTCCCCTCCATTATCTGACCTTAGAAATTTTAACTTAAGACATGTTTCATTCTCTACCAAGGCTTTCCATTTAACAAAAGTATCAAGAACATCGATTTGTTTCTAATACAATAAACCCAAACTTTCCTACTTACATCATCAATAAAAGTAATGTAATAACTTGAACCCCTAAGAGATGATACCCGAGTGGGCCCCACACATCAGAATGTACCAGCTCTAACTTACTCTCTTTCTTTGTAGGTCTAACCTTGAGAAACCTTACTCACTTGCTTCCCATATGCGTGTTCTCACGAGAAATCCAAACCTATTTCTGTATATCCAAGAAAATTCTTCTTTATGATGTCCATGCCCTTATGGCTCATATGGCCGAGCCTATAGTGTCATAATGTTGTATCTCGCATCGAAGCCACAAGATTAGAATCATTACTACTATCAAAGTGGATAAATACAAGGTTCCAAACTTAACTCTTTTCCACCACAAGATCACCCTTGGTAACCTTCGAAGAGTCAGCTATAAATATCACAGTACAACCATCACTTCCCAATTGCCCCGCCGATATCAAATTTCTCCTTAATGTAGGCACATGTCTAACATCCTTCAATAGCCATGTATTCCCATTCTGCATCTTAACCTAAATAGAACCTTTTCCAACTATACTGCAAGGCTCATCATCACCAAGAAAAACATGCCCAAAATCCCCTTGAACATAATCAACAAAATAATGCCTATGTGGAGTAGCATGAAAAGAAGTCCTTGAATCTAAAACCCAAGATTTAGTAATATTATGCAAAGAAAGAATTAAAGCATCCTGACATACATTACCCGATGCCACATTTACCTCCTTGTTTTCTTCCTATCGTTTCTTCTTGTTCCAAAGCTCCCTAACAATCCTTATTTGCATTCCTATACTTTCCACAGTTCCAATATACAATCTTTTTCTTGGATATTGACCTTGCTCGATCTTTCAATTTTCCACGGTTTCCTCTATTCTTCTTGTCTCCCTCTCTAGTTTCCACTTGCCAAAGCATTCCCCGAAGTAGAAGATTCCCCGAGCTTTTTCTTCACATTTTCTCACTTAGAATCAACCCTACAACATCCTCAAACTTCAACTTCAAGTTACCCGGAATCGAGTTGCTTACCACCATTACCGTGCTATTCAACTTTCAAGTAAAGAGCACAAAATTAATAAAGCCCTAACTTCTTCATCAAATTCTATTATAACTGAAGCTAGTATATTCACAACCATATAGAAACCATTTAAATGATCTCAACACATTTGAACTATTCTCGACATCTTTGTATTAAACAACTTTTTTCATTAAAAATATCTTGTTAGAGGCGAGAGGGTTTTTCATACAACTTCCCTAATGCATCCATTAGATCTTTTGTAGTCTTTTCCTTTGAAACATAAAATAATATTGAAGATGCAAGACATAGCTAGATCATTCCAAGTGGCTTCTGATCCAAAAAATCCCATCACGCATCTATCATAATCTGAGGGTTTGTTCACCTTCTCGTAGATAGTGGAGTATAAAGATCCTTCGATAAAGGTAATCTTCCAGCCTGCATCTTCCAAAGACTGAAATTCTACCCATTGAATTTATCAACCCTAGATCTTCCATCATCTGCCATAGCTCCCACTCAAGATAAAACTTTCCCGCAATTCAACACTTCAAGAAACCAAAACTTTGTGCTCGATACCAATTGATAGGAAATAAGAGATAAAATATGTGGAATAATCCCTTACAGTAATCGCAATGTAGAAACTAATATGCAAAAATATTACAGTATCTCAAATAAAGTGCAGAATAAATAACACAATACGTAGAAAGACAAAGATTTAATTTGGTTCACCCAATTTGGGCTACGCTCCACCAAGAACCACTTGCGCATGCAGATTTTATTACAAGCCTCCACTATCTCAATATAATACCAAGATCCGTTTGGAGCTATGCTCAAAACTATACATTAAATCTATACTTTTGAACCAAAGGACATTTGCAATACATTTGCTTGTTTATGTATCATATGCATAAGACCATATAAATAGACAATTGCTTAAGCAGTTTGATACAAAACCGTGGGTATCAAAACCATGGGTAAAATCGTGGGTATCAAAACCATGGGAAAAAAACCATGGGTATCAAAACAATGGGTACCGAAAAACCATGGGCCCAAAATCACCCATAATGGTTACCCATTACCCATGGGTTAATAAACCACCCATGAAAATTTACTTGGGCTTCGCCCAACCCCTGACTCCGCTGCACACTCACGGGCGAGCAGACCGCCGTAGAAAATACCCGAGTGTAACACATAGGTAAGGTGTAACACTCTAACATGAAATAGGCTCCACAAACATAATAGCTATTACATAACGGAAAATTTTATTCTACCTAATATATTTTTCCCCGATATTTTTTTGTGACAATCAGGTTACATAGCAAATTCAAGCTTGTAGTCACGATTTAAACAAAAATTATTCCATAAATTTTCCTATCTAAACCTAGGTTGTTCTTGGGTCTCAAGTG
Organism: Taxus wallichiana var. yunnanensis; assembly: GCA_018340775.1. Lineage (NCBI taxonomy): Eukaryota > Viridiplantae > Streptophyta > Pinopsida > Cupressales > Taxaceae > Taxus > Taxus wallichiana. Next base: position 678,299,690 of record CM031236.1, read on the forward strand.
GGATTTTTTAGTGGGTGTTACACGATCTCCACATCAAGTGATCAAGATATTTCCGCACTCCATCTCAAATGAATTTTCAAGCATAGGTCAAGGCCGAAGTTCCTCTCATAGTCATTATTACAACCAGTCGCAGGAAGAAAGGTATGAGACATCTAATATACAATATCAATATTACAAAAATTATGGGCATAATGCTATTGAATTTCAAGAAAGGATGTATGATTAAAGTAAACCAAGTGAATTTTTTTCAAAAGAATGTAATATTGGAAGTTCAAATCATAGTTCTATATTTATTGCTTATCATTTTTCTCAACATAGCACAAAATATTTATTGTTCTTAGATTCTAGTTATAGTAACCACATGACAGGTTCAAAAGAACTATATTTTAGCATGGACGAATCTGTCAAGCCAGTTCTAAAACTGGGTAGTGACAACAAAGTATCAGTAATTGGAAACAGGACTATAAATATTATGACAAAAAAAGGAGAAAAGAAGATCGTTCTTGATGTCTATTATGTCTCTAGTTTGAAACCAAACCTCATGAGTATAGGCTAGTTGATACAGAAAGGCTACAAAGTGTATTTTGAGAAAGGAGAGTGTATTATTTTGGATCAAAATCTCGAGCAACAAAGTTGATATCCAAGGTGGAAAGGATAAGAAATAGAATGTTCCCATTGAAAATACAAAGTGAGGTGAGTCTAGTGATCATTATCTCTTATTCTTATATGGGTCATGGAGATCTCGTCTAAGGAGTATCTCAGAGCCTAGAAGTCGCTAGGTCTCAAAAGAATATGGATTGCAAAAAACTTTCTTAAGAAGGTTCCTTAAGTCTAGTGGTCTCTAGGCATATTCCAAAGGAATAAAATAAAAAAAAATTCAAGGAGGTTCTTCAACCCTAGCAGGTGCTAGGGTTATTCCAAGCAAAGAACAAGAAAGAAAAATTCAAGGAGGCGTCTTAAGCCTAACGTGTGCTAGCCTTCCTACAAGCCAAGAAGATCTAAAATTTTCTCAAGGGTATTCCTCAACCCTAGCGGGTGCTAAGGTTTCCCCAAGTCATGATGCAAAAAAATTTTCTCAAGAAATTATTTCAAGCTTAGCAGGTGCTAGGAATTTTTCAAAAATGAATGAAGAAAAAAAATTCAAGAAGGTGTGAGCCTAGTGAGTACTAGCTCTCAACCACCTATGGGTGGAGAAAAATATTTTCAAGAAGGATTTGTAAGCCTTGTGGGTGCTAGATCTAAATCACCTATGCAATGTCAAGACCTCATTAAAAAAGGATTTCCAAACATGACATCTCCATATGCACTCCAATTCAATCAAGAAAATCAGGTTTGGCTTTGGCATTTACGTTTTAATGGAATAAATTTGATCCATAAGAAGAATATGGTGAATGGAATATCATTAATCAAGCCACCTGAAATGCCATACCAAAGTTGCATTCTTGAAAAGAAACACAGTGGAAATATTTCAGCTTAGAAAGTCATATAGAGCTCTAGTGCCCCTCAAAATCATCCACACAGACTTATGTTGACCCATAGAGACACCCTCAATAAGCGAAAGCATGTACTTTCTGACCTTCATCGATGATTTCAATAGGGATACATGGGTATACTTCCTAAAGCAAAAATCAAATGTTTTTGATACTTTAAAGGAGTCAAGACCCTCATATAGAATAGAGTGGTCATTTTATCAAGCTACTAAGATCAGACAGAGGTGGAGGGCATATCTCCAATGAATTTTTAAATTTTCTCAAGGTAAATGGACAATACAAGCAGTTGATAACCAGGTATATACCTCAACAAAACGATGTAGAAGAAAGAAAGAATAGACTCTCATGGACATGGCCAGGAGTCTACTGAAGGAAAAAAACTTTCTAAATGAGTATTGGATAGAAGAGGTTGCATGTGCATCCTACCTATCGAATAGGTGCCCCAAAAAATTTAATGGACAAGGTTCCTCAAGAAGCATGGAGCGAGAAAGAAAGCACAAGTTGTTTTAGACTTAAGAGTGTTTGGATGTGTTACATATGCACCAAAGACTTCCAATGAATTGAGAAAGAAACTAGATGATAGATGTGAAAAATGTATTTTTGTGGGTTACAATGAGCAATCAAAAGCCTATAAGTTGTATAATCCCATCACCAAAAAGGCTATTATCAGCAGAGATGTTGATTTTATAGAGAATGAATCTTGGGATGGAAGTATTGATAAAGAGTTAGGTATCTCATGAAGAGTATGAAGTTGAAGACAATGGTGCACAGAAAAATCAACTAGCTTCACAAGGGCACAATCAAGTAAAAACTCCATTTCATGGCCATGTTTGTCAACATAGTTAAGTAGTAACTCCTCAAAATTGTGCCAACAACTTATAGTCCTCAAATAAATCACTCAAGGGACAATTTTAGGACACCTAATCCACATAAAATATGGAGACCTGGAATAAACTCTCATCCTGGTGAAGCCTCAGGGCATGCAAGAATTACAAGTCCATATAATAGTGATTCATCTAACCCAACATTAGTAGAACTCATGTCACATTTCATAAATGCTTCCAAGAAGACAAGAAGTCTAAGGGAGATATATGATCAAGCTAAGAAAGATGAAGAGCATATTCTGATTTTTCATGGTTTTCACAAAGTGATCCTATTTATTTTCAAGATGGTATGCAGAAGTCAGAAGTGCCTTCGTCTTGGTATACCAACGAAACCAATCGCTTTTCCTACCCACCACCATAT